>JAUCMX010000004.1:18144164-18160190 GCA_033459395.1 Hemibagrus guttatus
ATGAAGTTGAGCAGCCATCCACCCATATGGAAATATTGGTGTCAGCACGTACAAGAACAAGGTGAGCACAATACCCAACCAAAACAAATCTACACATTTAAGTGTTTGTGTTTGGGAACTCTACAGTGCAAACAGCTCAGACTCCCGCCAAACCCTCCATGTTAAGGTAACTTAAACAGCACATTATGCTATTCATAAACTCTGCTGCATAAGACAATAACAATAATAATAAAAAAAACATCAGAAAAATACAATAAATGCCCTGATGATTATGCAACAGCTTCCAAACCTCTGTGAATGCAGCCCTGGCCTTGGCGACGCTTGCAGTATAGTCCGGAAAGCTGGCTATTGATTTCCCGTTAAATCTTAGTGGAGCCCGAATGTCTCAGCACCTCGATACAATCTTGTTAATAGTGAAGTTTAGCGATGATGGCGTGTGGGTTCCCATCCGGTCTCTTTGGTGCCAAACATCTGTGCAAGTACATCCTTTTCCAACTGTAGGGATTCTCTCAGCAGCCTTGAAACTGACACAGTAGAATTTGATCCAACCGTCTCAGCTACCCCAGTATTCTAATGCTACGCATGTCTTTGCATTTTCCTCTCAGCACGGTCATCTCTGCTTTCAAATGAATTACCACAGACTGTAAAGTTGTCACTTTGTCTGACCATGTTGCCCACCTTCCACCACCTTGATCGTAGCCTTCATTTGGTCTATCTCAGAGAGAATCACCACCGTATTATTTATTATTTCCATTTTAACCACTTGAATTTAAATTTTAAGGGAATTGAAATCATCAGCAAGAGCACCTTTCAGTTCAGATTTAATCACCTCTGAGATGTCTGCTTTTAGCGAGCAAAGAATCTCTGATTTCAAGGCTACCACGCCCATCTTCTCTGGGCTGTCCAGTGGGGATGGGGTCGCTTGTGATCGAGTGATGGTGGAACTAGAAGCCAAGGCGGCATTGGGCCTAGTCCTGGATGATGCATCGTATTTATATTTCCATATTTTTCTGCCATTGGCCCACATATCAACTATTTTCATATTTCAGAAACACATTCAAAGCAAATGTTTTGTCACACAATGTTTTGTAATGCAAGGCACTTATTTACTTTATAAAACAGGAGTTCGGCTTGAGCTAGACACATCTTACTCCATTTCCATGCAACTGCGCCCCCCGGTCTTTATATTTTTAACAACAAATGCATTGTTCAAAGTTGGCCCAGGGCTCAAATCAAATTATTTAATTAGTCAATCTAACAGGGCATACCTAGCAATGAAAAGTACTTGTCAGTCACATATTCTAATATTGCTGATCACTTGGTTGGGTTCAAACAAAAAGGTGCCATTTTCTACATTTAACACTTCTAGATGTAAATATCAGACATCCGGGATATATTGACTAATATATTACTCTCAAACACAAATGTTGTATGTTCATCTTTTTGAAAACGTGCTGAGCCTCTTCTCCTGCCTGGTAACCATCCAGAAATATCCATCAATAGTAAATGCACGTTACCTCATACTAATTCAAATGCAAGGTGTCCATTCTAATTTTTCAGTAAAGTAGTGCTACTACCAGCTTACTAATGATTGAGGGAATAGGAATGTTGGAGAATATGACTAGAAAGTTGTGTTGCAAATTGAGGCAAAGGCTTGTCTTTGGTATATCAGCTTACCACCTGAAGCACTGTCTCTCCTGACTAATCTGCCTTGCCCTTTAAGTTGCTGTAAAACTACCTTTAAAAAGGCATTACTGATATACAGGTGCATCTCAATAAATTAGAATGTCGTGGAAAAGTTTACTTATTTCAGTAATTCAACTCAAATTGTGAAACTCGTGTATTAAATAAATTGCACACAGACTGAAGTAGTTTAAGTCTTTGGTTCTTTTAATTGTGATGATTTTGTCTCACATTTAACAAAAACCCACCAATTCACTATCTCAACAAATTAGAATATGGTGACATGCCAGCTAATCAACTCAAAACACCCGCAAAGGTTTCCTGAGCCTTCAAAATGGTCTCTCAGTTTGGTTCACTAGGCTACACAATCATGGGGAAGACTGCTGATCTGACAGTTGTCCAGAAGACGATCACTGACACCCTTCACAAGGAGGGTAAGCCACAAACATTCATTGCCAAAGAAGCTGGCTGTTCACAGAGTGCTGTATCCAAGCATGTTAACAGAAAGTTGAGTGGAAGGAAAAAGTGTGGAAGAAAAAGATGCACAACCAACCGAGAGAACCGCAGCCTTATGAGGATTGTCAAGCAAAATCAATTCAAGAATTTGAGTGAACTTCACAAGGAATGGACTGAGGCTGGGGTCAAGGCAGCAAGAGCCACCACACACAGACGTGTCAAGGAATTTGGCTACAGTTGTCGTATTCCTCTTGTTAAGCCACTCCTGAACCACAGACAACGTCAGTGTTTTACCTGGGCTAAGGAGAAGAAGAACTGGACTGTTGGCCAGTGGTCCAAAGTCCTCTTTTCAGATGAGAGCAAGTTTTGTATTTCATTTGGAAACCAAGGTCCTAGAGTCTGCAGGAAGGGTGGAGAAGCTCATACCTCAAGTTGCTTGAAGTCCAGTGTTAAGTTTCCACAGTCTGTGATGATTTGGGGTGCAGTGTCATATGCTGGTGTTGGTCCATTGTGTTTTTTGAAAACCAAAGTCACTGCACCTGTTTACCAAGAAATTTTGGAGCACTTCATGCTTCCTTCTGCTGACCAGCTTTTTGGAGATGCTGATTTCATTTTCCAGCAGGATTTGGCACCTGCCCACACTGCCAAAAGCACCAAAAGTTGGTTAAATGACCATGGTGTTGGTGTGCTTGACTGGCCAGCAAACTCACCAGACCTGAACTCCGTAGAGAATCTATGGGGTATTGTCAAGAGGAAAATGAGAAACAAGAGACCAAACAATGTAGATGAGCTGAAGGCCACTGTCAAAGAAACCTGGGCTTCCATACCACCTCAGCAGTGCCACAAACTGATCACCTCCATGCCACACCCAATTGAGGCAGTAATTAAAGCAAAAGGAGCCCCTACCAAGTATTGAGTACATGTACAGTAAATGAACATACTTTCCAGAAGGAACAATTCACTAAAATGTTTTTTTATTGGTCTTATGAAGTATTCTAATTTGTTGAGGGTTTTTGTTAAATGTGAGCCAAAATCATTACAAGTAAAAGAACCAAAGACTTAAACTACTTCAGTCTGTGTGCATTGAATTTATTTAATACACGAATTTCACAATTTGAGTTGACTTACTGAAATAAATGAACTTTTCCACGACATTCTAATTTAATGAGATGCACCTGTATATGCAGAGTCTGACTGACAGCACATAGGAAGTTTTATAACAGTTTCAATATAATGATCAGGCTGATTAACAGTGAAACATACAAATGCTGTTGTAACAAATATCATTCTTGGAAATTAGGGTTAGGGCCGTATCACTAGATAGCTTCAGTGATGAAGCATAAAGTGAGTCATAAGTGTGCATTTGTGAATCCATTTAATGAAGGTCCATCTCTGATCTATGTGATCAAATAGTGTGAAACTATAAATGGTACAGAAGTATCTAATCTACTCACAAAGCTTCTCAAAGGATCACACAGGCAGATGGAGGATTAAGAGGTTTTGAATCATGCTGTTCTCTAGCATGTTTCACAGGCAAAAAATTGCTGCTTTATTCATGTGACTAACAATGAATGTTTCTTTAAACAGCAAATAATGTTATGGAGCATGATGCTACATAAAACACCACAGAGCTGAGGACTAAAAAGTGAGTTAACCTAATCACATAAAGTGTCTAGTTTGCAGCCTAGTGCAAACAGTGTAAGACAAAATACAGTGCAGACAGACAATACAATCAATACAATATGCAACAGGACAGATAATTTTCACTATGTTGCCTTGTTGACCCCTCTCCAAACATAGCATTTATGGTTCTGACCATAAAGCTCTATTTTGATCTCGTCACTCCAGATTACAGTGTAGAAGGTTACAATTACTGTGGCAGAAGGTGTGAGGCATGTCAAGGTGTTGTTGGGCATATTGCAACTGGGTTTTTTTGTGGCATTGGTGCAGTAAAGGCTTCTTCATGGCAGCTGGACCATATAGCTCATTTTTGTTTAAGTATCGTCTTATTGTGTTCCTTGACAAAATCTTTTTCAGAAACAGCTTATAATTCTCCTGAGGTTACCTGTTGGGTTTTATTTATATTCCAAACAATTCTTTTGGCAATTATCTTTTTTTTTTAAATCTTTTTTGGTCTACCTGAGCTTGGCTTAGTATCAAGAGATCCCTGAATTTTCCACTCTTAATAAATGATTGAACAGTACTGACTGGCATTTTCAAAGCGTTGGGTATCTTTTTATATCCATTTCCATCATTATAAAGTTCCACTACCTTGTTACACCAGTATTTTCTGTTTCCCATGGTTCAGTATCTAGCCTGCTTCGTGCATTCACCTGAGAGCTAACAAACGCATTGTTGATTTATACACAGGCACTAATAGCAATTAAAAAACCAGCAGGTGTGGGAAATTAACCTTTATTTGCCATTTAAATCTGGGTCACCTTTAGGCTTTTCACACTGCGCTTAACCCCGGGTTACCTTTGTTCTAAACACTGCTTTTAACCCCGGGTAAAGAGACGTTTCACACGTGTAATTTGAAAGCGGTGTTAGCACCACTTTTTACCTGGGGTTATGAAACCCTGCTCCATTGCGGTGCCAAGTTTGTACCGTGTGAAACAGCGTGGTGTTTGCTTATTGCTGTTGGTCACTTAGCAACAGACAGCCAAACAGAAATTGAGCAGTGAGGCTCATGTCACGTACGTCATGTAAACAGCAGCCAGTGTTGCCAGATTGTGTGAATCCCTGCCCAATTGGGCTCATTTTGGTTACGTCTTAACGGAAAAAAATGCATGGGGTGGGTTGTTAAAATTTGGGCTGGTTTTTCATGCAATTGGCTGGTTTTTATTTTTGACTATAAACATATTTTATTTATTTTCCATTCAAATGAATTTTAAAGTATAATATGTAATGTTGACATTTTAATTATGTATTTTTAAGCTGCAGTTGGGATGGAAATGTTCAATCCAATCTGGCAACACTGACAGCAGCCGGTGAGAGAAAATTAACAAAATGTCAAAAGACGGAAAGCGTGTGGAGTGGTGAGCTCGTGAACTGGAGTGATGAGGAGATGGTATTATTCTTATGGTTGCATATATGCAAATAAGAACGTTAACCCGGGGTTTAGAAATGTACCATGTGAAACGTCAGTTAACGAATACCCACGATTAACAGTTAACCCCAGGTATGGCTTCATATGATCACTATCCTTAAATAAAAGGATAGTGATCCTTTTTTTGCATGATCAGTCATATTTTCAAAATCAATGCCAAGATTTTACAATTTCTGCCAGGGTATGCAAATTTTTGAGCACATCTGTAAAATGGCGAAAGGATGCTTTTACACATTTTAGTAGCATTGGTAGCAGCATTAAAGTGTAATGTACAATAACAGCATTTAAACAACAGGTTGGCACAGGTTTTACGCCGGATGCCCTTCCTGCCGCAACCCTCCCATTTTTCCGGGCTTGGGACCGGCACTGCATCTAGTGGCTGGGGTTGAGGCATTGGCTGGGAATCGAACCCGGGCCTTCCGCATGATAGGCGAGCAACCTACCACTGAGCCACCAATGCCTCTCGATCCTTTTTTTTGCATGATCAGTCATATTTTCAAAATCAATGCCAAGATTTTACAATTTCTGCCAGGGTATGCAAATTTTTGAGCACATCTGTAAAATGGCGAAAGGATGCTTTTACACATTTTAGTAGCATTGGTAGCAGCATTAAAGTGTAATGTACAATAACAGCATTTAAACAACAGGTGCAAAGACCATAAACAGTTTGGCTGTACTTTCCTGAAGTCAACAACTATCTCTCTTGTTTTGTCAGTGTTCAGTGACATGATGTTGTCTATACACCAGGCTGTTAGTTGTTGCACCCCCTCTCCGTATGTTGACTCATCGTTCTTGCTGATGAGACCCACCAAACTCATGTCCCTGGCAAATTTGATTGTGGTTTGAGCTGTGCATTGCTGGGCCAACTGCTGCACAGTTGTGTGTCAGCAGAGTAAACAGCAGGGGACTGAGCACACAGCCTTGAGGGGCCCCAGTGCTCAGTGTGGTGGTGCTGGAAATGCCGTTTCCGATCCAGACAGACTGAGGTCTCCCAGTCAGGAAGTCCAGGATCTTTGTGTCCTTTCTGTCCAAGTGTGTAAGAGCCAGATGAAGGGTTGTGGCAAAGGCATAGGGGTCCAGTGTAGGTTGCAGCAGGGTCTGGATATACCTCATGATGAGCTTCTTGAATCACTTCATGACGATGGGTATTTGTGCAACAGGACAATAGTCATTGAGGCAGGACACTATACACTTTGGCACAGGGACAATGGTAGTGGTGTTTAGACATGAACGACAGCACTGCTGAGGGAAATGTTGAAGATATCAGTGTAAACATATGCTAGCAGTTCTGCATGATCGGCAAATTCAGATCCAGTCAGACACGATATTAACTTAATATTCATACAATTTTCATACAGTTTACAAGCATAAACAAAGTACACATGTAAAGACCCTTTCTAAACCCCATTTTATTCAATAATGCATCTCAGGAATATTTTGTTTTAGTTTGATGCCATTTCTGTTCTAATTTTCAGCACCTTTTAAGGTGTGTGATAATTATACTAGGATGCTAATGTTTTTTCTCTAATTAGTTTTCGTTCATGCAGAGCTACAATTATTATCTAGAGTGCAGTGGAAACACGACTGGTTGCCTAATTTCAGTTGCCTGATTGAGGGGTCAGTGTTATCTAATCAAATTTGAGAAAGTTCTGTGAGGTCAGACTGATTTCCAAGCAAGTTTGAGAAATTTGCATTAACTGACATGTATGCACATTTTATTGGGTAGCCATAGGAAGGACATATTTTAATTGGATGAGGTAATGATTTGTGATTGCTCCAGTCTGTGGAAGAAGGACTATATTTTCTATATTTAATTTGAATGTTAGCATTAAATAGTGTGTTCTTCAGAGGGAACTTATTGCCTCAGTAGAAAATCTGAATTTATTGGGTACATTGGTTTGTAATATTACAGTGCAGTCCCATCCTTAACACCACAAAAAATAAGAGACTTCTTTCAAACTTAACTTCCTCTGTCTTTAGTTGTTCTCCCATGTTTCCTCTAGAAATGATATTATTTTCCCACCATTTGTTCTTAATGAATAAGATATTTTCTGGAAAAGATGAGATCTTTATTAAGCCTGGAGATTATTTTGAACTCGTTTCCCAAATGATTAAATAACAGTAGATTCTCAGAGATGGTGTAAGGGTTTGTATGCATGAGGTCTATTAATGATGATCTAAGTCAGTGTTTTTTTAACATTTTATGAGAAGCAAATTTTTTACATTAAAAAAATTCCATGGCATACCACCAGACAAAAATTGACACACTGTACCCTAAGACACTATATATAATGAAAAATCTCATATCTTAATTGTTTATACTCACTCAGTGTGAAACCTGGGCTCTCTTATTCACCTTTGTGTTTTTTTATTCAAGTTTCTGTGTTCACACAGGCATACAAAATAGTCTGTGTTCATGTTTCTATTGTCATGAATTAACAAGGTCATTACTGCTAGACAGTCATTATAATAGTCTTTATTAGTGCTTTGTCTGCTCCAGTTGCTTGCATTGGAAAGCTCACTGCCATTTGCATTTTCAATTTCCTTCCATCTTACAATCACCGATACACAAGCATGTTGAGAGTCTCAGCTGAGATACAGAGTAATGGCTGCAAACACATGATGGAGCACTTACTCTTTTGCCCTTCTCTTGTTGCAGTGAAGATTAGTTAATTCTGGGTTTTTTCCACTGCCATATAACACAAGAAATCAATCCTCTTGAGATTTTTAAAAAAAATAAATATTTTTTTTATTAATTTATTTATTTTAATTGCCAAATCTGATTGTAGTTTAGATAATAAAACATCAGGATATTTCATTGTGGTTGCCTCCCGGGTTATACTGTATGTGGCTTTAAGACTATTAGAAGTGCAGTCATTATCTGGGTTTTATCCTCATATGGTTACAGAATCATCAAGACTCACTATGAAGTGAAATGAGTTTCCAGATAATGATGAATTTTAAAGAATAGCAACAAATTTACAGAAGGATGTACATGTAAAAGCCTGTTTTGTGTTTCCTAAAAGCCTTTATCAGAGATTTAATGAACATTATTTAAGTTTACAATCTGGAAGTAAATATAATGGATGAATCAGCAGCTTAAACTGTATAAATAGACAGTATTTATAAATAGCAGATGATGGACACAAGTGTAATCAACAGTTTATAATGGAAACAATTTGTTTGTTTTGAAGATCATGTTATTTCATATAAATGGCAGGGCATGCAGAGGAAAAAAGAAAAAACCATCAGTGCACAGAAAAACATTAATATTAAAAGCAATTCTTGCAAAGATGGTTTTCTTAGAGGTAGAACATGATAAATAATAGTAGTACTAGCTACCTTGCCCAATAAACAGACTGTATAATGTTATCTTGTATTAACTAAATAAACACTGAGTCACTTTGTTTTAGGGTGCACAGATTTATAATACATATTCAGTTTTTTTTCACATTCGGATACATTCTTGATTGATTTTTTTTATTTTTTATTTATTTTTTTATTTTTTATTTATTTTTTTAATTTATTTTATTTATTTTTTGCAAACCATTTTGATTGTTTGCGCTAACTTTGTTTGTTTTTAACTATTTGACAATAGTTTTGGAGCATCTGAAGATTGAAGAATATTTTCGTTTTATTGTACTGCGATGTGGGATTACGTTTTATCATTCGGTTTATTGTTCTTAATTTTGAACGTCTGCTTCTGGAACCAACTCTCCTGTTGCCCTGCTCAGGACTCACACTTCTGCCGGGCTGCTGTTGGTGTGGATTCCTCCTGCATGGCACTGAGGTACACTGCTTGCCAACTGTTGAAATTGAAACAAAACTACTATTTGGCACATGATACCTATGCTAACTGTGGTGATGTTGGTATACTCCGGCGTAAGCGCTACTTACATCGCTCCTCAAGGCGCAGTTTTATATGCTCATCATCTGATGCGGTTTCTTGTCCTATATTTCTTCGTAAACCACGGAGGCTGCGGTATCATCCAGCTGGGATTAACTATAGCAACTTGTCTGCGCTTACATACAAAGAGCTTTCACGGGTGTCTTCTGAGTCTCCGCACCTGTTAAAATCGGCGTTTTTCAATGCTCGCTCAGTCAACAACAAAGCTGTGACTTTATCTGACATCATCTTGGAAGAAAAACTCGACCTATTAAGTCTAATCGAAACATGGCACAAACAGTCGGACGGTCTTCTTTTTAATAAACTTACTCCTGCTGGCTATGGGTTATTTGATCTCCCGCGATCCACTGGTAGAGGTGGTGGCATTATTGTATTGTACAATCAGCAATACAATCTAAGACCGGTAACTGTTCCTCTGTTTTCTTCGTTTGAATGTCTTGTGTTAACTGTTTCTGAGTGTCACTCAACTGCCATAGCTACAGTCTACCGGCCTCCTAAAGCAAACAACGACTTTTTATCTGAGTTTGCGGATCTGCTGTCGTATCTGTTCCTCAAATTTGAGAGAACTCTTTTTCTGGGGGATTTTAACATCCAGATGGACAAAAAAGATTCTGCTTTAACAAAAGATTTTTTGTCTTTGCTGGAGTGCTTTGGTTTGAATCAGTCTGTTGACTGTATTACACATAACAAAGGACATATTTTAGATCTTGTGATATCTAATGGATCTTTTGTGTCTCAGTTGTCTACTGTGGATTTAGGGTTGTCTGATCATCTGGCAATCTTTTTCGATATGCACATACCTGTCACCAACACTGCCTCCTCTCGTATCTTGACATACCGGAAATGGAGATCAGTTGACCCCTCTGACTTTTCTGTTTTTATTGATTCTTCATTAAGTAGTTTCTCTCCATCTGATCCTCTTGAGACAAAGGTTTCTATGTTAAATTCTGTTCTTTTAGCTGGCCTGGACTTATTTGCTCCTCAAAAGTCACGCTCTGTTTCATTTGTACGTCCTGCTCCTTGGTATAATGAGGATTTGCGTATAATGAAGACATCTTGCCGTAAAATGGAACGTAGGTGGCGTCTCTCAGGTCTGACTGTTCATCATCAAACATGGAAAGTCTGCTTACAAGAATATAAGGCTGGTATTGTCTCAGCCAGATCTGATTATTTTTCTAAAATGATTAATGACAATCAAGGAAATTCAAGACTACTTTTTAATTCTATTAACAAATTGCTGAATCGTAAAACTGCCTCTCATTTTACTTCTTCTGAACATCTCTGTAATAAATACCTGGATTTCTTTGGCACTAAGGTTGAAAAAAAAAAAAAAGGCTTCATTGTCCTCTTCAGCTGTGACTTTTCCCTGTTATTCTGGTTCTATGTTTTCAAAATTTTGTACACTTGACACATATTCTCTTTTAGCTGAGGCATCTAAAATGAAAGCAGCCACTTCTGTATTAGATCCCATACCGACTGGTTTGTTTCAGTCATGTTTTGCTTCTCCTGTTGTTGTAAGCATTATAAATGACACTCTGTGTACTGGGGTTGTCCCAACAGCTTTTAAAACGGCTGCGATTACCCCGGTACCTAAAAAGACAAATACTGACTATGAAAACCTTGCTAATTTTCATCCCATATCTAATCTCTCTTTTCTTACTAAACTTTTGGAGCGAGTTGTTGCTTCTCAGTTAATTTCTCATTTAACTGAGAACAATCTATTTGAGCCTTTGCAATCTGGCTTTCGTAAATTCCATAGTACAGAAACAGCTCTGGTTAGGGTTATCAATGATTTGTTAATCGCTTCAGATTCTGGCTGTCTTTCAGTTTTGATTCTTCTTGATCTCAGTGCCGCTTTTGACACTGTTGATCATTCAGTTTTAATTAGTCGTTTTCAAACTTTTTTTGGTGTCTCTGATACTGTTTTAAATTGGTTTAAGTCCTACCTCAATGATCGGCAGCAGTTTGTTGCCATGGGTGGATTTAGATCTGAGGTTAAGGCTGTTCAATCTAGAGTGCCTCATGGATCTATTTTGGGCCCTCTGCTTTTTAATATTTGTTTTCCCTCTTGGCCAGCTTTTGAGATCACTTGGTCTAAAATTTCATTTTTATGCAGATGACACTCAGATCTATATTCATTTTAAACCTAATGAAACTGTGCTTGTTGATTTTATTTCTGAATGTATTTCTAAGATGAAAGAATGGATGACTGAAAATTTTCTTTTTCTTAACAGTGAAAAGACAGAGATTATGCTCATTGGTTTACCCCACCAACTACGTAAATCTGGGTCAGTCAAGCTTTCTCTTGATGGTTCAAATGTGGAGTTTCAAACAAAACTGAGAAATCTAGGGGTAATTTTTGATGCCAATTTAACATTTGAGCCACATATCCAAAATACTGTTAAAACTTCCTTCTTTCATCTCAGAAATATTGCCAGATTGCGTCCTATGTTGTCATTTACTGTTGCTGAGAGACTGATCAACACTTTTGTGTTTTCCCGTATTGATTACTGTAATGCCTTGTTGGCTGGGGGGTCAAAAGCTAAAAAATTCGGCTGCTAGAATTCTTACAAGAAATAAGATAAGAGATCATATTACTCCTGTTTTGGAGTCTTTGCATTGGCTCCCCGTTAGGTTTAGGGTTGATTTTTAAAATTTTGATGCTTACCTATAAGGCTTTGCACGGGCTGGCACCTCAATATTTGACCGAGCTTTTAATTCCCTACACTCCAACACGTGACCTTCGTTCTTCTGAAACGGGTCTTTTAACAGTTCCCTTAACTCGTTTAAGATCGATGGGAGATGGGGCTTTTTCTTCACTTGCTCCAAAACTATGGAATTCTTTACCGATTGAGATAAGGCAAGCTAAATCTCTTAGCATTTTTAAATCTCAGCTTAAAACACATTTTTTTTAGGGTAGCTTTTAATTAAATTGTTTGAATTTTTCCTTTTTATAGTCTATTTCTGTTGTTCTAATTTTTATATCGTGTGTGTGTGTATCTTTGTTGTTTTTACTTGCTTTTGTACAGCGCTTTGAGATGTACTGTTAAAGGTGCTATAGAAAATAAAGGTTATTATTATTATTATTATTATTATTATTAACCAAAATATTGAAATAATCAAAACTCATGGAATAAATAATAATAATAATGCTAGTTTCTGTTCAGTACCAAACATCTCAGTACTCTAACATCTTTCTTTTATCTTACTGTCTGGTTTAAAGTTTGAAAAATAAAGCAAATTAGAGCAGGAAGATTCCAAATTAATAAACTTAGAACATTATATATACGCTATACTGTCTAGCCAAAATAATCAGCACCTTGATAATCTTGACTAATCATATAGGTAAGAGCCTATTGGATCATTACTGCAGTGATTAATATGTTTCAGCTGTCAACAAGTTATTTACCCCTAACTGATGCAGTGAATAATTTCTAATTTCTTAAACAACCATGTCTCCTGTGGTTGTGGGGAAAAAAGGGGGGGCTCTCTAGTGTCAAGCAAATGTTTCTGCTTTATTTCTGTTTGATATAATTGTAAAGCTTATTTATTTTGATATATATCTATATTTAAGACATTTTTTCCTATAAAAATCTATAAATTGTATAAAACTATAATATTTTGCTCCAACAGAAGCCATGCTTGCTGATATTGTGGTCTATAACTCCTCCCCAAACTGCCCTCTGCCCTGTATCTCGCTCTCTCACTGGCTGTAGGTCATTGCCGATGTATTTTTCAGTCAGAATTCCATTCACACTGCACGATTTTGACTCATCGGCGACTTGCTCAGATCACGTCTTTGGTAACGCACACTGCAATTATCACTCGCGTGCACAGTCTCCAATTTGCCTCCCGATTTCGGGCATTTTGTCGGCGGCTGAAAATCAGGGCTAAAATCGTGCAGCACAAACTCGGCATTACTGATGTATGGGAAAACTCACAACTGCTTCAAATGTGGGAGTGGTGCGCAGAAGTGGCAATATTTTGAAATAAAATACATATAATTTAAAGTTATATATATATATATATATATATATATATATATATGCATAATGTGTATATACGTGTGTGTGTGTGTGTGTGTGTGTGTGTGTGTGTGTATGTATATATGTGTGTGTGTGTGTGTGTGTGTGTGTGTGTGTGTGTGTATACAAACCCGATTCCAAAAAAGTTGGGACACTGTACAAATTTTGAATAAAAAAGGAATGCAATAATTTACAAATCTCATAAACTTATATTTTATTCACAATAGATTATAGGTAACATATCAAATGTTGAAAGTGAGACATTTTGAAATGTCATGCCAAATATTGGCTCATTTTGGATTTCATGAGAGCTACACATTCCAAAAAAGTTGGGACAGGTAGCAATAAGAGGCCGGAAAAGTTAAATGTACATATAAGAAACAGTTGGAGGATCAATTTGCAACTTATTAGGTCAATTGCCAACATGATTGGGTATAAAAAGAGCCTCTCAGAGTGGCAGTGTCTCTCAGAGGTCAAGATGGGCAGAGGATCACCAATTCCCCCAATGCTGCAGCGAAAAATAGTGGAGCAATATCAGAAAGGAGTTTCTCAGAGAAAATTGCAAAGAGTTTGAAGTTATCATCATCTACAGTGCATAATATCATCCAAAGATTCAGAGAATCTGGAACAATCTCTGTGCGTAAGGGTCAAGGCCGGAAAACCATACTGGATGCCTGTGATCTTCGGGGCCCGTAGACGGCACTGCATCACATACAGGAATGCTACTGTAATGGAAATCACAACATGGGCTCAGGAATACTTCCAGAAAACATTGTCGGTGAACACAATCCACCGTGCCATTCGCCGTTGCCGGCTAAAACTCTATAGGTCAAAAAAGAAGCCATATCTAAACATGATCCAGAAGCGCAGGCGTTTTCTCTGGGCCAAGGCTCATTTAAAATGGACTGTGGCAAAGTAGAGAACTGTTCTGTGGTCAGACGAATCAAAATTTGAAGTTCTTTTTGGAAAACTGGGATGCCATGTCATCCGGACTAAAGAGGACCAGGACAACCCAAGTTGTTATCAGCGCTCAGTTCAGAAGCCTGCATCTCCGATGGTATGGGGTTGCATGAGTGCGTGTGGCATGGGCAGCTTACACATCTGGAAAGGCACCATCAATGCTGAAAGGTATATCCAAGTTCTAGAACAACATATGCTCCCATCCAGACGTCGTCTCTTTCAGGGAAGACCTTGCATTTTCCAACATGACAATGCCAGACCACATACTGCATCAATTAAAACATCATGGCTGCGTAGAAGAAGGATCCGAGTACTGAAATGGCCAGCCTGCAGTCCAGATCTTTCACCCATAGAAAACATTTGGCGCATCATAAAGAGGAAGATGCGACAAAGAAGACCTAAGACAGTTGAGCAACTAGAAGCCTGTATTAGACAAGAATGGGACAACATTCCTATTCCTAAACTTGAGCAACTTGTCTCCTCAGTCCCCAGACGTTTGCAGACTGTTATAAAAAGAAGAGGGGATGCCACACAGTGGTAAACATGGCCGTGTTCCAACTTTTTTGAGATGTGTTGATGCCATGAAATTTAAAATCAACTTATTTTTCCCTTAAAATGATCCATTTTCTCAGTTTAAACATTTGATATGTCATCTATGTTGTATTCTGAATAAAATATTGAAATTTGAAACTTCCACATCATTGCTTTCTGTCTTTATTCACAATTTGTACAGTGTCCAAACTTTTTTGGAATCTGGGTTGTGTATGTGTGTAAAGTGTTGGCCCCCTTCCTTATTTCTTTTTTTTTTTTTTGCATGTTTGTCACACTTTAATGTTTCAGATAATCAAACACATTTAAATATTAGTCAATGATAACACAAGTAAACACATCATGCTGTTTTTAAATGAAGGTTTTTATTATTAAGGGAAAACAAAATCCACAACTACATGGCCCTGTGTGAAAAAGTGTTTGCCCCCTAAGCCTAATAACTGGTTGGGCCACCCTGAGCAGCAACAACGGCAATCAAGCGTTTTTGATAACTTGCAATGAGTCTGTTACAGTGCTGTGGAGGAATTTTGGCCCACTCATCTTTGCAGAATTGCTGTAATTCAGCCACATTGGAGGGTTTTCGAGCATGAACCACCTTTTTAAGGTCATGCCACAGCATCTCAATCGGATTGAAGTCAGGACTTTGACTAGGCTAATCCAAAGTCTTCATTTTGTTTTTCTTCAGCCATTCAGAGGTGGACTTGCTGGTGTGTGTTGGATCATTGTCCTGCTGCAGAACTCAAGTTCGCTTCAGCTTATTGTTGTTTCAGTTGTTTTCCCTTAATAATAAAAACCTTCATTTAAAAACTGCATGATGTGTTTACTTGTGTTATCTTTGACTAATATTTAAATGTGTTTGATTATCTGAAACATTAAAGTATGAACAGTTGACAATATTTCTCCTAAATTCAAAATATAACTATTGTTATTTAGAGTGTATATTTAAAGGAAATGACAACACATCAAAATAACCCAAGATCATGCAGTATTTGCAGAGCTTTAATAACTCAAAACAAAATGCAAATCATTTGTAAACAAATTGTGTTAATGCTTTGGCTAAATAACATTAAGAAATCAGTATTTGGTGGAATAACCCCGATTTGCAATTACAGCTTTCATGCGTTTTGGCATGCTCTCCACCAGTTTTTCACATTGCTATTGGGTAAGTTTATAGCACTCTATTTGCAAGAAAGCAAACAGCTCAGCTTTGCTTGATGGTTTGTGACCATCCATCTTCCTCTTGATGACATTCCAGAGGTTTTCAATAGGGTTCAAATCTGGAGATTGGGCTGGCCATGACAGGGTCATGATCTGGTGATCCTCCAACCAGACTCTGA
>JAUCMX010000004.1:18160690-18478664 GCA_033459395.1 Hemibagrus guttatus
TCTTCTGGGTGGTTCTGAAGTCTTCTGCAATTACCTATATTTACCAAACACTTTGCTAAATTCTAAGAAAGAAAATAATGAAACTCCTTCAGGCTTGAATGAGAAGAAGCAAACCAGCTTTATTGGCACTCGAAAACACAGCTTGATGCGGTCAAGTGCAAAGCCCCCCACATAAATGTCCCCTATATATAGGGGTCTCTTCACCCCTCCTTACACTTGTTTGTCAGCGCTTGTTTTGACGATAGATGATTATTTTGCTGAATAGGCCCCCATAAATTCAAACCCCCCTTCGTTTGTCCATACCTGATGGCCTTAAGATTGCCATCCATTGGCCTCAAGGATACCAGTGGCCGGGCCTGTGGGTCAGGCCAAGGCCTGTCTAACACAATTACCAGGTCACAGTATTTGCAGAAATTAGGTATTTACTAATTTATATTTTAGGAGCCTATTTTATCCTATCACCTATATCAGAGTACTTGAGCGCTTGCTTTGTGGGGTTATCTGGCATTTATTTAGAGTATTGAGATTTTTCCATTCCCAACATTTAATTAGTTTTTATTCCTTTATCTTTATTCACTGTTGGTTTTCTTATCTGAAGCTTAACCTTATTTTTGCTCTGCAGCTAGTTCAGTTAGGTTTAGTGTAGTTACCTCCCATATTTTCTATAACAACCCTTTTTTGTATTTCCCCTGTACATTACATTACTTCTGTGCTTAGTTGTCATTCGGTGATTGCTTACTTTGTTCCATGTTTTGGGTAATACCAGCCACCAGAAAAGGTTCATTCACTGTTTTGATTTAACTTGGGCTTGGGCCCTGCCCCACCTAATTTATAAACACTGCTACTTGCCATTCGCCTCGCATCATCTCGCCTCTTCCATCTCTGACACCTCTGGTTTTTCCCCACCGGACCTTACAGCACCCACCTTACCTAGGTAAGTCAATTTCCCTATTTATCTCTTTACCTACTCCTTACTCTCTCTCTGTGTGGCATACTTTGTTTTTAGTACACTGTGTACTTCTATTAATATTATATTGACTTCTCATTCGGCTGTTTTTGTTCCCCCAGTCAATTTTCCTCTTATTGTATATATTATATTTATTATACATGTATTACATAATAAATTATATAATATTACATTAACATTATATTACTTTTCATAGTTATTGTCCTATATGAGAGTTGTTATGACGTTCTCTTCTCCTGCTTCCAGGGATGCCGTACATGTTGTTTTTAAGAACGTGTGACCTTGCTGATACTCACTATACCATGGAGCATCGAGACAGACGAGCACATGGCTTTGGCGTCGCCGGCCGAAGCCTGAGACGCTGCTTTGAGAGTGCTCGCCTCTTAAGATTCTTCATTCTCCCTTTTTTTTATCCTATTGTCTAATAAACTACTCACTACTTGCTTATGAGTCTCTATTTATTTTACTCTTTCTTATTACATTTTTATCCATATGCTATTGTTAGTAAATTTCAACTGTCATCTAAAGGTTATACTGCTTTGATATTGATTTAAGATGAGGATAAGAAAGTAAGATTAATGGATTATGACTTAAAATAATCAGTGCTTAATCTGAGTAATTTGTTTATGATTATTAGACGAATACTGCTTAACGTAGATATCAGTCTAATTATTATTAAATGCTTAAATGATTTGAGTAGATAGTACATTAGATTAAATCTTATTTAAAGACTACTAAAGTAAATTAGAGTAATTCAATATAACAAGGGCTACCTAGACAACAAGTAACAACTCTTCAGTCAACTAGTTAATATTTTAAGACATCTAGATTTAAAAATCAGGAAATGAAATATTGAAGATTAGTGCTTTTAGAAGATTAGTGCAACTATTTCTTTCCATTCAAGCATGTTTAACTACCCTGTGATGTCACTGCTTTAAAAAAGGATGGGTTCCCTTTTAACATTTTGCACAACCTTGCACATATGCCTAACTTCACTTCACTTGACATGACTTTTTTTAATACCATTCCATTTGCCATTTCCCTTTACTCTGCTGCTAACAGCATTGTGGATGACCCCACGTACCCGTCACACACACTCTTCACTCTCCTGCCGTCTGGAAAGAGGTACCGAAACATTCGGGCCATCACAACCAGACTGTGTAACAGTTTCTTTCCACAAGCCATCAGGCTTCTTAACACCCAGAACTGAACTACCAGCTCTCTCTCTCTCTCACACACACACACACCTGTATGAACAGACTCTCAATATAATGTATCTTCTATTTGCACTACTTCAACCGCTGTTAATGGTTACTTATTTGCACTATTTTTAACTGCTGCTAACACATTTTGCACACTACAAATGGTCATGCTGCTATGCATTACATACATATATGTAATGCAGATCACATTTTGTCAACATTGAACATGTTTTGTGTTCTGTCTTGTGTTCTTTTTGTACTTGTCTTTGCACTGTTTGCACACTTTGCACTTTATGTAGCTAGAACAAACTTATGTCCTAGCTCTGTGTTGTTTCGGTTTTGTAATTACATGTTGTATGTTGTTTTAATGTAGCACCAGGGTCCTGGAGAAACGTTGTCTCATTTCACTATGTACTGTGTCAGCTATATGTGGTTGGAATGACAATAAAAGCTTCTTGACTTGACTTGCTACCATACTTCTTTGTTGTGCACTGCACAATTAATGCTTGTTTTGTACTTCTAGTTATATGGTATCTGCATTTGGCTTTGCACTTGTACTTGCTCAATGACCAAATTGAATCTAAACAAATCTAAACTAATTGAATCATTGTATAACCTGGTGTGTGTATGCATATGTGAGAAGGAGGACAAATTACTTTTCTTAGTCAAGAATGTACAGCCCCTTGCATAATACAATAGGGAGTACTAATTTCTAAATGGTCTTGGAGGAAGCACAGTCTGTCATATCTCAGCCAGATTGATTGCTTTCATGTGACTGGGGGAACTACCTAGTGGGTATGAATGGACAAATACTCAGTAGGCAAAGAGCGGGCTAATTTGGGCACACACAAAGAAGGACCAACAGGATCTTTTAAAGTATCTTTAAAGGAGAATAAATATTATAGGGTAAGGTGGTGCACCTAGGCTTCATGGAAACTGCATAACCATCCTTACCCATCACAAATTGTGTCTGTCACCAATAAGCCAATCCAATCCACTGCACTGTTAAGCTCTGACATTCCCATGGCTTCATGTTGCAATAATCACTGCATTTCACCCACCAAACAAAATATTTCTCAGTACCCTCTCAGATAACAAAAAATTCCACTGTCAACTAGTTGCTCCTTATCTAAAGACTGAAGTTGGCCAAATCCACTTAGGCATGCCAAGCTCCCAACATAGGAGCATTTTATTATTTTATGTGAAACTATTTGATAATCTAGCCATGGGGGTCACAGTCCAGTGACTTCTGTGCCAGTCCCAACCCAGATAAATAGAGAGGGTTGCGTCAGGAAGGGCATCCGGCGTAAAACATTGCCAAATTTAACCATGCAAATCATCAGTACTCTGCATTTCATAACGGATCGGTCGAGGCCTACAGGGCGCTGGTGGAAATTGGGCTACTGTTGGTCGAAGAAGTAGAGGAGGGAGGAGAGGAAAGGTAAGAGTGTACGACTGAGAATAGGAACTCTGAATGTTGGTACTATGACAGGGAAAGGTAGAGAGCTGGCTGATATGATGGAGAGAAGGAAGGTGGATATACTGTGTGTACAGGAGACCAGGTGGAAGGGTAGCAAGGCTCGTAGTATAGGAGCAGGATTCAAGCTGTTTTATTATGGTGTGGATAGTAAGAGAAATGGGGTAGGTGTGGTCCTGAAGGAGGAGTTTGTGAGGAATGTTCTTGAGGTGAAGAGAGTGTCAGACAGGGTGATGAGTCTGAAGTTAGAGATTGAAGGGGTGGTGATGAATGTTGTTAGTGGTTATGCCCCACAGGTAGGTTGTGAGTTAGAGGAGAAAGAGAGATTCTGGAGTGAATTAGATGAGGTGATGGAGAGTATTCCCACGGGTGAGAGATTGGTGATAGGAGCGGATTTTAATGGACATGTTGCTGAGGGGAACAGAGGTGATGGGCAAGTTTGGAGTTAAGGAAAGGAACCTAGAAGGACAGATGGTAGTGGACTTTGGTAAGAGGATGGACATGGCTGTGGTTAACACTTATTTTCAGAAGAGGGAGGAGCATAGAGTGACTTACAAGAGTGGAGGTAGGAGAACACAGGTAGACTACATCCTATGTAGAAGAGGTAATCTGAAAGAGATTAGTGATTGTAAAGTGGTAGTGGGAGAGAGTGTAGCCAGACAGCATAGGATGGTGGTGTGTTGGATGACTTTGATGGTCTGTAAGAAGAAGAGGTCAAAGATAGAGATAGAGAAGAAAACCAAGTGGTGGAAGCTGAAAAAGGAGGAATGTTGTGAGGAATTTAGACAGAAGTTGAAGCAGGCTCTGGGTGGTCAGGTAGTGCTGCCAGATGACTGGGAAACTACAGCAGAAGTGATCAGGGAGAAAGGTGCTGGGTGTGTACAAAGTACTGCTGCATCTAAAACAAACTATGACAAACAATGCACTGTTGTTTTGCACCGTTGCTGCTGCTATTGGCTGGAATTAACCTGCTTTACATGTCCACTTTTGAAAAGAACTAAAGGAAGAATTGCACAACAGACTTTGCTGCTGCAATTAGAATATGAGTCTGAACTCTAATTGCCATGTCTATCCAACAGGTTAATTCATTAGAGAATATGGAGGGTTATTCATATATGATGAAGGGCCAGCTAGGAAGATGCAGCTAGGTACCTCCTGCAATTCTTTGGAGAAATGGAAGCAATAAAAATGACAGGGTCTTGAAAATGAGTGCTTGCAGAGAACCTGGTTAGTACTTAAAAAAAATGTTCTCATCTGTGAATCAGAATCACACCCAAATCAGATTCGAGCACACACCTAGTAACGTTTTATTCCTGTGACTGTACCCATAGGTTCAAAGGGGCTATCACTTTATTTGTATAACCATAGGCTCCATTCAACATGAAAAGTTCATCTTGATCATAATAACATTGACCTCATATAGGGTGGCCCTTCTGGTTACAGTGTCACAATACAGTAGACACAGCCTGGTTACAGCCCAATTGCTCATATGCTGCTCCACATTTAAGCTTTCACATCTGGCTTTGTTCACTAATCTACATCACCAGATTTGTCAGAGTTTTTTTTTTTTTTTTTTTTTTTTTTTTTTTTTTTTTAAATCTGAGCTCCATAAACAAAAGAGGACTGGTCAAAAAAAAAAAAAACAAGAGCTACAAGGAACACTATTCTGTGTCAGTGAGCAGTTTCCCCAGAAAATATGTGAATGACATAAAAATAAAATAAACAAGAAAGAAGCCTATATACCTAACATGCACACGTACACACGCATGAGCATGTACACAGTCACATGACCAAGCACACATCCATCTTCAGCCCAATATATTACTCCTTCACTGTTTGTTATGCATGAGAACTTTTTTTTTTCTATTAGTTAACTCCAATTGCTCTTATTTTTATTCATATAGCACACATTTTTACATTTTTACATTTATATATATATATATATATATATATATATATATATATATATATATATATATATATTTTTTTTTTTTTTTTTTTTTTTTTTTTTTTTTTTTTTTTTTTTACATATCTATAACTTAATTGTAGATTTTATTTTATATTTATTCTTCTTTTTGCCTTATTTTCCTCTTCCTTCTCACTTCCATTTCTTATTTCCTTTTCGGGGTCACCACAGTTGTTTAAGCATTTCACTGCATGTCATACTGGGTACAGTTGTGTATGTGACATAAAAATTTTAATTTGAATTGAAGAAGGGGATGTGCAGACTCTGACAGACCTGAGCTTCCTCAGGAAACAATGTCTTTAACAAGATGCTGGAGGTCTTTTACCAGTCTGTGGTGGCAAGTGCCATTTACCAATGCCAGGGATACCAACATGATTAACAAGCTAATTCACAAAGCTGGATCTATCATTGAACACAAACTGGAGACATTTGAGTCAGTGAGGAACAGGAACAAACTGAACATCGAACACTGAACAGACTGCTCTCCATTTCGTCTCACCCACTCTACAACACACTACAGAGCCAGCAGAGCTCATTCTCTTAAAGACTCATTCATATTCATTGTTGCAGAGAACATTGCAGGAGATTAGGTCAGTTAAGTAGTAGAGGGGGTTGTTGATCCGTGTCAGCTGCTTTGGTGTTAATGAAATTAACAACAGGTGCACTAGATGGGCAACAATGAGATCACCCCTAAAACAGGAATGGTTTTAAGGGTGGAGGCTTCTGACATTTTTTCCCTACTCAACATTTCTGACTGTTTTTCACTAGATTTGCATTTGGCTAGGATCAGTGTCACTATTGGTGGCATGAGGCGATACCTGGACACTATTATTAACATTATTATTATTATTATTATTATTATTATTAGTATTATTATTATTGGTCTTATTCTTATTAGTTGTTTTACAGCAGAAGTGATCAGGGAGACAGGGAGAAAGGTGCTGGGTGTGTCATCTGTAAGGAGGAAAGAAGATAAGGAGACTTGGTGGTGGAATGAGGAAGTTCAGGATAGTATCCAGAGGAAGAGGTTAGCCAAGAAGAAGTGGGACATGGACAGGACTGAAGAGAATAGACAGGAATACAAGGAGTTACAGCGCAGAGTGAAGAGGGAGGTGTCTAAGGCCAAGCAGAAGGCATATGACGAGTTGTATACTAGGTTAGACACTAGAGAAGGAGAGAAGGACTTGTACAGGTTAGCTAGGCAGAGGGATCGAGATGGGAAGGATGTGCAGCAAGTTAGAGTTATTAAGGATAGAGATGGAAGGGTGCTCACAAGTGAGGAGAGTGTACAGAGGAGATGGAAGGAGTACTTTGAGGAGCTGATGAATGAGGAAAATGAGAGGGAAAAAAGAGTAGAAGGGGTGAACTCTGTGGAACAGAAATTAGATAAGATTGGAAAGGATGAAGTCAGGAAGGCTTTGAAGAGGATGAAAAGTGGGAAGGCAGTTGGTCCTGACGACATCCCGGTGGAGGTCTGGAAGTGTCTGGGAGAGGCAGCAGTGGAATTTTTAGCTAGTTTGTTCAACAGGGTTTTAGAGAGTGAGAGGATGCCTGAGGGATGGAGAAGAAGTGTGTTAGTGCCGATCTTTAAGAATAAGGGTGACGTGCAGAGTTGCAGTAACTATAGGGGGATAAAGTTGATGAGCCATACAATGAAGGTATGGGAAAGAGTAGTGGAAGCTAGGTTAAGGAAGGTAGTGGAAATTTGTGAGCAGCAGTATGGCTTCATGCCCAGAAAGAGCACAACAGATGCAATTTTTGCTCTGAGAATTTTGATGGAGAAGTATAGGGATGGTCAGAGGGAGTTGCACTGTGTGTTTGTAGACTTGGAGAAAGCGTATGACAGGGTGCCAAGAGAAGAGCTGTGGTACTGTATGAGGAAGTCAGGAGTAGCAGAGAAGTATGTCAGAGTGGTGCAGGACATGTATGAGAGGAGCAGGACAGTGGTGAGGTGTGCTGTAGGTCAGACAGAGGAGTTCAAAGTGGAGGTGGGACTGCATCAGGGATCGGCTCTGAGCCCCTTCCTGTTTGCTATAGTGATGGACCAGTTGTCAGAGGAGGTCAGACAGGAGTCTCATTGGACAATGATGTTTGCAGATGACATTGTGATCTGTAGTGAGAGCAGGGAGCAGGTGGAGGAAAACCTGGAGAGGTGTGTAGAGGTTTGCGCTGGAGAGAAGAGGAATGAAAGTCAGTCGTAGTAAGACTGAGTACATGTGTGTGAATGAAAGGGAGGGAAGTGGAACAGTAAGGTTACAGGGTGAAGAGGTGAAGAAGGTACAGGAGTTTAAGTACTTGGGGTCAACAGTCCAGAGTAATGGAGAATGTGGGAAAGAGGTAAAGAAGCAAGTACAGGCAGGTTGGAATGGGTGGAGAAAGGTGTCGGGAGTTCTGTGTGATCAGAAAATATCAGCGAGAATCAAGGGGAAGGTGTACAGGACAGTGGTGAGACCGGCCATGCTGTATGGTTTAGAGACAGTGTCACTGAGGAAGAGACAGGAGTCAGAGCTAGAGGTAGCAGAGCTGAAGATGTTGAGGTTCTCTTTGGGAGTGACAAGATTGGACAGGATTAGGAATGAGTACATCAGAGGGACAGCTCATGTTGGACGTTTGGGGGACAAAGTTAGGGAGGCCAGATTAAGATGGTTTGGACATGTTCAGAGGAGGGAGAGTGAGTATATTGGTAGGAGAATGTTGGACATGGAGCTGCCAGGCAGGAGGCAAAGAGGAAGGCCAAAGAGGAGGTATATGGATGGAATTAATGAGGATATGAAGCTAGTGGGTGCAAGTGTTGAGGATGCAGAAGATAGGGATAGGTGGAGAGAGATGATTCGCTGTGGCGACCCCTGAAGGGAAAAGCCGAAAGAAGAAGAAGAAGATTCTTATTAGTTGTTTTCATTTTTATTATTATTATTATTATTATTATTATTATTATTACTATATGCTTACTATGTGGTATATGCTATATACTAACATGTTATAACGTTGATGCATAAGGGCTGTAATTGTAGAATGGCAGAAGGATACCAACAGGTTACAACGAAGTAAGCTAAGAGCTAGGAGAAAAGGAGAAAGGGAGATATGAGACTTAAGTCTCAGAGAGGGGTGTAATGTTGAAAATTTCCTTGAAGAATAATGCATTGCATAAATCAAGTTCTAATCAAGTCATAATGTCTAGCCTAATTATAACTACAAATTAATCATTAAATCCTACTTTATTATTATTATTACATTACTCTAATTTACTTTAATCAGTTAAATTAGTAGTCTTTAAATAAGATTTAATCAAATTTACTATCTACTCAAATCATTAAACATTTAATAATAATTAGACTGATATCTACGTTAAGCAGTAATCATCTAATAATCATTTAATCCGTAACAAATTACTCAGATTAAGCACTGATTATTTTAAGTCATAATCCATTAATCTTACTTTATTATCCTCATCTTAAATCAATAGCAAAGCAGTATAACCTTTAGATGACAGTTAAAAATTACTAACAATAGCATATGGATAGAAGTTTAATAAGAGAGTAAAATAAATAGAGAGTCATAATCAGGTAGTGAGTAGTTTATAGACATTAACCATTGTTTTATGAGAACGCGAAGGTTCATTACAGAAACAGAGATTAGCAACTACCAGCTTATTCTTCAGCTGAGGTATCAACCAAGTGGGCAGTAGGAGAAGTTGGGGAGTAGGATGGAGAAAACGGGGGGGGGGATGAAGACGTAGAGGAGGGAGAAGAAGGAGGAGGAGAGGGAGAAGGACGCCCAGTGAGATTAAGGGCATCAGGTTCCGGCTTATCAGCAAGGTCAGGTTCATCATCAGGGTCAGGCACATCATCAGGGTCAGGCACATCATCAGGGTCAGGCATATCAAGCACATCACCAGGGTCGTGCACATCATCGGGTCCACTCCGCAGAGGGGAGGCTTCAGCCAGAGCAGGGAGGTTATCCAATACATGAGATAGGAAGCGGATAAGTTCAGCCACAAATCTTAAGAGGCGAGCACTCTCAAAGCAGCGTCTCAGGCTTCGGCGGAGAGGCCTTCGGCCAGCGACGCCAAAGCCATGGGCTCGTCTGTCTCGACGCTCCATGGTACAGCCAAGCACAGAAGTAATGTAATGTACAGGGGAAATACAAAAAGGGGTTGTGATAGAAAATATGGGGGGAAACTACACTAAACCTAACTGAACTAGCTTCAGAGCAAATAAGGTTAAGCCCTCAGATAATAAAACCAACAATGAACAAGGATAAAGGAATAAAAGACTAATTAATTGTTGGAAGGGGAAATCATCTTAATACTCTAAATAAATGCCAGATAACCCCACAAAGCAAGCCCTCAAGTACTCAGATATAGGGGATATGATAAATAGGTTCCTAAAATATAAATTAGTAAATACCTAATTTCCTCAAATACTATGACCTGGTAATTGTAATAGACAGGCCTAGGCCTGACCTACAGGCCCGGCCATTGAGGCCAACGGATGGCAATCTTAAGGCCATCAGGTATGGACAAACAAAGGGGGGTTTGATTTTATGGGGCCTATTCAGCAAAATAATCATCTAAACAAGCGCTGACAAACAAGTGTAAGGAGGGTGAAAAGGCCCCTATATATAGGGGACATTTATTATGGGGGTTGACTGCATCGGGCTCGAAGCTGTGTTTTTGAGTGCCAATAAAGCTGGTTTGCTTCTTCTCATTCAAGCCTAAAGAAGTTTCATTATTTTCTTTCTTACAATTTAGCAAAGTATCAGGTAACTATAGGTAGACTTCAGAACCACCCAGAAGAGTGTCCACTCAGAGGGGACTTGCTGAGTTCCGACACTTCTGACATTTATTCCCTACTCAACATTTCTGACTGTTTTTCACTAGATTTGCATTTGGCTAGGATCAGTGTCACTAGTGGCACTATGAGGCGATACCTGGACACTACAGAGGTTGCACACGCAGTCCAACTCCTCCAGGCTGGCACATCAATACGTGCCATTACCGTGTTTGCTGTATCTCCCAGCACAGTCTCAAGAGCATGGAGGAGATTCCAGGAGACAGGCAGTTACTCTAGCAGAGCTGGACAGGGTCGTAGAAGGTCCTTAACCCATCAGAAGCACCGGTATCTGCTCCTTTGTGCAAAGAGGAACAGGATGAGCACTGCCAGAGCCCTACAAAATGACCTCCAGCAGGCCACAAGTGTGAATGTTTCTAACCAAACAATCAGAAACACACTTCATGAGGATGGCCTGAGGGCCCAACATCCTTTAGTGGACCCTGTGCCCACTGCCCGGCACCGTGGAGCTTGATTGGCATTTGCTATTGAACACCAGAATTGGCAAGTCTGCCACTGGCACCCTGTGCTTTTCACAGATGACAGCAGGTTCACCCTGAGCACATGTGACAGATGTGAAAGGGTCTGATGCGGGTCAGATGCGCAAAGACCTCTACAGGCTAGACAAAGGCACCCTGACTGCCATTAGGTATCAGGACGAAATACCTGGACCCATTGTCAGACCCACTGGTGCAGTGGGTCCTGGGTTCCTCCTGGTGCACAACAATGCCCGGCCTCATGTGGTGAGGGTATGCAGGCAGTTTCTGGAGGATGAAGAAATTGATACCATAGAATGGCCCCACACTCGCCTGACCTAAATCCAATAGAACACCTCTGGGACATTATTTTGCGGTCCATCTGATGCCGCCAGGTTGCACCTCAGACTCTCCAGGAGCTCACTGATGCTGTGGTCCAGATCTGGGAGATAATACTCCAGGACACCATCCATCGTCTCATTAGGAGCATGCCCCCATATTGTCATGTATACACATCGATCAGGCATAACATTATGACCACTGGCCTAATATTGTATTGATCCCCGTTTTGCTGCCAAAACAGCCCTGAGACATTGGCTCCAATAGATCACTGAAGGTTTGCTGTGGTATCTGACACCAAGATGTTAGCAGCACATCCTGTAAGTTGCGAGGTGAGGCCTCCATGGATCAGACTTATTTGTTCAGCACATCCCACAGATGCTCGATTGGATTGAGATTTGGAGAATTTGAAGGCCAAGTCAAAACCTCAAACCCGTTGTTGTGCTCAGCATACCATTACTGAACCATTTTTGCTTTGTGGCACAGTGCATTAATCCTGCGGAAAGAGGCCACAGCCATCAGGATATACTGTTTTCATGAAAGAGTGTACATGGTCTGCAACAATGCTTTGGTAGGTGGTTTGTGTCAAGGTAACATCCACATGGATGACAAGACCCAGTGATTCCCAGCAGAACATTGCCTAAACCATGACAGGCTTGCCTTCTTCCCATAGTGCATCCTGGTGCCATGTGCTCCCCAGGTAAGTGACGCACATGCACCTAGCCTTCCAGGTTATGTAAAAGAAAACGTGATTCATCAGACCAGGCCACCTTCTTCCATTGCTCCGTGGTCCAGTTCTGATGTTTATGTGCCCACTGTTGGCACTTTTGGCGATGCACAGGGGTCAACATGGGCACCCTGACTGGTCTGCAGCTATGCAGCCCCATATGCAACATATTGCGATGCACTGTGTATTCTGACACCTTTCTATCAGAAACCGCATTAACGTCTCTTAATTTGAGTAACAGTAGCTCATCTGTTGGATTGGACCACATGGGCCAGCCTTCACTCAACACATGCATCAATGAGCCTTGGCTACCTAGGACTCTGTCTCTGGTTTACCACTCTTCCTTCCTTGGACCACTTTTGATAGATACTGACCACTGCAGCCCTGAAAACACTCCATAAGAGCTGGGTTAGGGCCATCATTGGCCCTTGTCAAACTTGCTCAAATCTTTACACTTGCCCATTTTTCCTGCTTCTAACACATCAAATTTGAGGACAAATGTTCACTTGCTGCCTAATATATCCCACCCACTAACAGGTGCCATGATGAGAAGATAATCAGTTATTCACTTCACTGGTGTGTGTATATATTAAAAAAACAGACTAATCAATACATCTTGATTTTTTGAAGACGTCTGAAAAATATACAAACATATATACAGTGGGGCAAAAAAGTATTTACTCAGCCACCAATTGTGCAAGTTCTCTCTCCCACTTAAAAAGATGAGAGAGGCCTGTAATTTTCATCATAGGTACACTTCAACTATGAGAGACAGAATGAGAAAAAAAGAATCCAGAAAATCACATTGTCTGATTTTTAAAGAATTTATTTGCAAGTTATGGTGGAAAATAAGTATTTGGTCAATAACAAAAGTTCATCTCAATACTTTGTTATATACCCTTTGTTGGCAATGACAGAGGTCAAACGTTTTCAAGTCACCACAAGGTTTTTACACACTGTTGCTGGTAGTTTGGCCCATTCCTCCATGCAGATCTCCTCTAGAGCAGTGATGTTTTGGGGTTGTTGCTGGGCAACACGGATTTTCAACTCCCTCCAAAGATTTTCTATGGGGTTGAGATCTGGAGACTGGTTAGGCCACTCCAGGACCTTGAAATGCTTCTTACGAAGCCACTCCTTCGTTGCCCGGGCGGTGTGTTTGGGATCATTGTCATGCTGAAAGACCCAGCCACGTTTCATCTTCAATGCCCTTGCTGATGGAAGGAGGTTTTTACTCAAAATCTCACGATACATGGCCCCATTCATTCTTTCCTTTACACGGATCAGTCATCCTGGTCCCTTTGCAGAAAAACAGCCCCAAAGCATGATGTTTCCACCCCCATGCTTCTCCGTAGGTATGGTGTTCTTTGGATGCATATATATATATATATATATATATATATAGCTCCCTATATCAATCAGACTACCTTTATTTAAATGTTTGCAAATTAGGGAAGTTATCTTTGCCATACATTCTATGCATTTAATTTTTTTGTGAGGTTGACATCTTCATGAGAATAATTATAAACAAAAGGAGAAACAAGGGGGCCATAATCGAATCTTTAATCACATTGATCTAAATACAGTATTGCCCAAATTACATAAAAGCATTAACTTTCTAATCAGAGCAAAGAACATCTTGGATCAGGTTTTTGCAAACATTTTAAGACCCTATCCCATAAGCCTCTTATCAGCAAATTGGCTCAGGAAGCCACTCTATGTCTGCAAGATGTTTTCTGCAGACTGGGATATATTTGCAAAGGGAGCTAATCTAGAGGAATTCAGTACATCAGTCCTAGCCTACATAGACCTATGCACTAAGACTATTCTAAAACCATCAGTGTTTCCCAACCAGAAGCCATGGCTGGATGAATCAAAAAATGGGATATGGCTTTTAAATCAGGTGGAAATGCTGGCATACAGAAATGCTAGGAAAGAACCGTAAATCCTGATCAATTCCCTATGCACATTTTTTTTCTTGCTTTGACAATCAAAACAACAGAGTTGGAGCTCATGCTTTACCAACAAAGGATGAGCAACAAGCACTTATCCTACAGCATTATAAGGTGAGAGCCACTGTGAGGAAAAATTTACCTCAACAAAGCAGTAGGACCTGGGTGAGTCTCAGACACACTTTGACCAGCTAGAGGGGGTAGTTTAGTAGCATATTCCACCTTTTCAAATACAACTAACTAATGTACTCACCTGTCTTAAGTCCACCACTATTCTCTTGTGCCCAAAAAATCTATGGTAGAATGTCACAGTGACTGACAGTTGTCTTAAGTCATTTTACCATGAAATGCTTTGAAAAACTTATACCATCACACATTAAGGCCATAATTCCCAAAGATCTAGACAGCAATCACTTTGATTAACATGCAGAGAGATCAACTGTTGATACTGTCTCACTTGCATTTTACAAAGCTTTGAGGCATTTAGTGGGAGCCATCCAGTTATGTTAGGATGTGATTCATTGATTTCAGCTCTGATTTTATTGTCATTATCCATCATAAACTTTTATGTAACCTGGCAACCAGGGCCTAGACACATCTGTTCATAGATTAATTCATTTCAATTGATTTGTATAGCGCTTTTAACAATTGACATTGTCTAAAAGCAGCTTTACAGAAGTAAGAAACATAGAAGAAAAAAAAATTAAAAGGAAACTATTTTGTCCCTATTTTAAGCCTAATGAGCAAGCCTGTGGCAGCCTAAATCCTGACTGATTTCATGAATGTTATTCCTATGTAGATATGAACATAACTGCTGTGCTACAGCCTTTTCTAGGATCTTGGAGATAAAGTGCAGGTTTGATATTGGCCTATAGTTGGACAGCTGACGGGTTGAGGTCGGGTTTTTTAATCAGGGGTTTGATAACCGCTAATTTAAAAGATTTAGGCACATAGCCAGTGTTAAGGGAAAAATTGATCATTTTTAGAGGGGGTTTGGTAGCTACTGGTAATATTTGTCTAAGGAAATACATGGGTAAGGGATCTAGTATGCAGGTTGATAGTTTTGAGGATGAAATTAGTTTAGATCCAGCTCATAAAGTGGAGTAAAGCATTCTACTGATCAACACTGATCAGAAGTAGTTATATTATCTACAGGATTATCTATCGCACAATTTGGTTTAAAATTAATAGTCTGAATTTTTTGCCTGATATAAATTTTTCCTTTGAAAAAATTCTTGAAGTCATTGCTGCTGCATATACAGCTCTGTTCTAAAAAAATGGAGACCACTCTGGAAACCATTGCAAAATCAGTTTGTTTGTTTTTCTTACAGGTGCATGTATTGATGAGATGAACAGTTTTGGTTAATTTTTTGTGAACTGCTGACAATATTTCTCCTAAATTTAAAATATAACTATTGTTATTTAGAGTGTATATTTAAAGGAAATGACAACACATCAAAATAACCCAAGATCATGCAGTATTTGCAGAGCTTTAATAACTCAAATAAAACAAAATGCAAATCATTTGTAAACAAATTGTGTTAATGCTTTGGCTAAATAACATTAAGAAATCAGTATTTGGTGGAATAACCCCTATTTGCAATTACAGCTTTCATGCGTTTTGGCATGCTCTCCACCAGTTTTTCACATTGCTGTTGGGTAAGTTTTAGCACTCTTTTTGCAAGACACTGTGGGTTGTAGGCCTCTCCAGGTCTCCGTCTAACCATAACACGACCGGGTGTTGGGCAAAGCTGAAAATTGGACTCATCAGAAAAGATTACCTTACTCCAGTCCGCTACAGTCCAATTCCTGTGGTCTTTTGCAAACTTCACCCTGGCTCTTCTTTGCTTTTCACTAATTATGGGCTTTTTTCTGGCTTTGTATGACTTCAGCCCTGCGTGTAGAGGCCTGTTTCGAACCGTTCTTGCCGTGCACTTCACCCCAGTCTCAGTTTGCCACTGTTGATGAAGGTCACTTGCGGTCAGCCTACGGTTCTTGATTGACATTCGAATAAGTCTGCTGATATCTTGCTTGTTACTGACCCATTTTCAGCCTCTTCCAGGCTGTAGCTTTTTTGTACCTGTCTGTTGCTTGATCTTGTTTTTGTGAACTGCCGTCTTTGAAATATTAAGGATAGAAGCAGCTTGACACTCACTGAATCCTTGTGCCAGTAAAGCTAGGATTGAGCATTTTTTTCTTCACTCAAAACTTTTCTTTTCACTGTTTTTGGCATGTTCAATGGTTATTTTTAAATTTCCAATTACCTTTGAAAGACTTCTAGCACTTTTTTACCATCCAACTGGTCACATTGCAAGATGTGAGTGTTGATTTACTGCAGTGCTTTTTTTTTTTTATACTTTTCTCCATTAAATAGGATTAGATTGCTAATAGATCACTTCCTCCACCTCTGTATGCTAGGTGACTACACACAACTAACTACACTAAGACTCCACCCACCCAGGACACTGGGAATGTTTTTCCCTTTGCTGTCTAAGAAGAAGAAGAAGGGTCATCAATTTCCACACAAACAGACTAAAGTGCAGTTTCTTCCCCAGAGCTGTGCATGCCTTTGTTGCTTTCTGAGAGTTGCCATTATGTATTTCATAGATGCTAAATTTTGTTGTAATGTATAGAATTACAATAAAGTATCTTACATTTCTTGGTGGAAAACTGTTTTTGAAAAAAAATAACCTTTTGTGCATTGTGCAAAAACACTACTCCTTCGTTATGTTTGGTATGAAAACTAAATTTAATCAGTTAATTAAATAAATTTAAATAGTTTAATTAGAAAATGAAATTAAACAGATTTTTTTTCAACTTTTTTTTTTTTTTTTTTTTTAAATCTGTTAATCAACCTCAGTTCTGATCAAAAACTAAATATTTTCTTTTTAAATATCCAGGATTTTTACTATTTAATTGCCAGTTTCATAAGTGGTGTCACTGATTTAAGGGAAAAAACACAAAAAATGACCTATTTTCAATATAAATAGTGATTGTGTACTGGATACCTTTTATCACAGTCTTGGATAGGTCAAAGATTACTAACAACATTACCTTTTTTTCTTCTGCAGCATCAGATTTTAATTTTTTGTCTGTTCTTGGATGTTTTTGCCCAATTGACATCCATTATAACGACATTTATTTGACTGCACAGCCATGACACTATATAATTATGCATTCTTGATTGTTGGTGGTAACATGTACATAAATAGACTTACTTTGTTTTTGTTTACTCAATATAGACACTTTCTAATTCTGAGAGCTGAGGTGCATATTCTGATTTTCTTGGAGACCTCAAAGTCAGAGCGCAAAGGTCTTTCTCTCACTCGCTCACACACACAGACACACAGACACACACACACACACTATAATATGCTGATATACTCTACAGGTGCATCTCAATAAATTAGAATGTCATGGAAAAGTTAATTTATTTCAGTAATTCAATTCAAATTGTGAAACTCGTGTATTAAATAAATTCAATGCACACAGACTGAAGTAGTTTAAGTTTTTGGTTCTTTTAATTGTGATTATTTTGGCTCACGTTTAACAAAAACCCACCAATTCACTATCTCAACAAATTAGAATACTTCATAAGACCAATAAAAAAACATTTTTAGTGAAATGTTGGCCTTCTGGAAAGTATGTTCATTTACTGTACATGTACTGAATACTTGGCAGGGGCTCCTTTTGCTTTAATTACTGCCTCAATTTGGCATGGCATGGAGGTGATCAGTTTGTGGCACTGCTGAGGTTGTATGGAAGCCCAGGTTTCTTTGACAGTGGCCTTCAGCTCATCTGCATTTTTTGGTCTCTTGTTTCTCATTTTCCTCTTGACAATACCCCATAGAGAATCTATGGGGTTCAGGTCTGGTGAGTTTGCTGGCCAGTCAAGCACACCAACACCATGGTCATTTAACCAACTTTTGGTGCTTTTGGCATTGTGGGCAGGTGCCAAATCCTGCTGGAAAATGAAATCAGCATCTTCAAAAAGCTGGTCAGCAGAAGGAAGCATGAAGTGGTCTAAAATTTCTTGGTAAACGGGTGCAGTGACTTTGGTTTTCAAAAAACACAATGGACCAACACCAGCAGATGACATTGCACCCCAAATCATCACAGACTGTGGAAACTTAAAACTGGACTTCAAGCAACTTGGGCTATGAGCTTCTCCACCCTTTCCTCCAGACTCTAGGACCTTGGTTTCCAAATGAGATACAAAACTTGCTCTCATCTGAAAAGAGGACTGTGGACCACTGGGCAACAGTCCAGTTCTTCTTCTCCTTAGCCCAGGTAAGACGCCTCTGATGTTGTCTGTGGTTCAGGAGTGGCTTAACAAGAGGAATACGACAACTGTACAACGTCTGTGTGTGGCGTCTTGATGCCTTGACCCCAGCCTCAGTCCATTCCTTGTGAAGTTCACTCAAATTCTTGAATTGTTTTTGCTTGACAATCCTCATAAGACTGCGGTTCTCTCGGTTGGTTGTGCATCTTTTTCTTCCACACTTTTTCCTTCCACTCAATCTTCTGTTAACATGCTTGCATACAGCACTCTGTGAACAGCCATGTTTGTGGCTTACCCTCCTTGTGAAGGGTGTCAATGATTGTCTTCTGGGCAACTGTCAGATCAGCAGTCTTCCCCATGATTGTGTAGCCTAGTGAACCAAACTGAGAGACCATTTTGAAGGCTCAGGAAACCTTTGCAGGTCTTTTGAGTTGATTAGCTGATTGGCATGTCACCATATTCTAATTTGTTGAGAGAGTGAATTGGTGGGTTTTTGTTAAATGTGAGCCAAAATCATCACAATTAAAAGAACCAAAGTCTTAAACTACTTCAGTCTGTGTGCATTGAATTTATTTAATACATGAGTTTCACAATTTGAGTTGAATTACTGAAATAAATGAACTTTTCCATGACATTCTAATTTATTGAGATGCACCGGTATATAACTCAACTAAAAGCCAGTAATTAAGCTTTCTACGCACAGGCCTATGTAAAGGGTTAATGGGGGCCACTTGGTTGTCAACAGTAAAAATCACATATTTTACCTCTTCCCAACAGGGAAAACCAGCAACAATCAAGAATGCATGATTATATTAGTGTCATGGCTGTGCATTCAAAAAAGTCATAATGGAAGCCAGTGGGGCCTAAACATCCACGAACAGTAAATGAGTGAGGAAAAAAATTAAAATCTGATGCTGCACAAAAACTAACAATGCATCAAAGTCAATGTTGTTATTAATCTTTATGTATCCAAGACTATGAATAAAGGTACAAAGATATCTAGTACACAATCACTTTTCATATTGAAAATAAGTCATTTTGTGTTGTTTTTACCCAAATCAGTGACATCACTTATGAAATTGGCAATTAAAGAGCAAAAATCCTGGATTTTTTTAAATATTTAGTAGTTTTGATCAGAACTGATTGTTGATTAACAAGTTTAAGCAAAAAAAAGTTAGAAAAAAATATATTTGTTATATTGCCCACAGTATTATTGATTTATTTTAAAATAAGGTTTGTCACCAAAAATCATTCCATTTGCTGAAATACAGTAAAAGGTATGCCTAAATTAAGATGAACCCTGGTAAATGAACATCCCCAACAGTGCATTAGGGTTAAAATGATGGAAAATCCAATTTAATAGCAGCAGACATTATGTTCATATGACCGGTCCCTTCTACACTACACATTGTGTATGTGCTGACTTGAGACATTTAGTAGCACTCTCCAGTCCATTGTCACCAGGTTGCCTCTGCCTGGTCTAAATTCAAAAGAACAGTGATTTGTACCTGGACCAGATGTTTAGGTAGATGAAGGAAGTTAGTGATAGGATTGTGGCATTAATGTACATAATGTCTCATGCCAGTGTAAGGAATACACTGAAGGCATGTGCACACTGTGTTCCCCTAGGCATTGTCTTAGGTGAACCATGAGCCTCTCATTGCTCATCAGAATCAATACAGTAATGCTGAATTTATTGTGGAATGGGACTTTAACAGTGCCAACCTCCAACACATTACATTTCCCACAAGGTATGGAAGGATACTGGACCACTGCTACACACCCTAGGCTGTGTGGCCTCTTCCATCTCTACCACAGTTGTTAATTTTGCTGATGACCGTTTATTCAAAATTAACTTAGATTGTCATCAAAATAAATTTTTTGATGACACTCTTCTCTCATAATGGACTCTTCTCTCTGTTGCAGTCAGGGAAGCACTTCCGCTTCTTGAAGGCAAACACATATCTGTCTGATGATAATTTCATAAGGATCAGTCAAATAGTCTTTTACAGTTAATGAAAGAGACAAAGCAGAGTGTAAAACATCCACAAAAATAATAAACTGCCTACACAAAAAGTGTTGGAAGTGTTGGGAAAATTTAACTAGAAGGATGACTAGAAAGCAAACAATGGTGGGATAGTTCCCAGAAAAAAATACAAATACAGTCACACAATGCATTCAAGCAGCTTCTCTCAGTTTTCCTAATGTATAATGCTCAAAGTGGGTTCATCAATATTACTGTCAGCCTGGACCTGCAAAAGATTGTATAATTCAACTAAGCTGTGTTTAAATATAAATTTATTCCTCCATCAAGTACACCAGGTGTACTGAGACAGTCAGTATGTGTTATATAAATTACCTTTAAATGATCATCCCTTTCTGATTTAATTGTTTTGGATGTTAGATAATGCACTATGATCAACAATTCAGTATCAGTATTATTCATTCACTTCTTCATTGTCTCTTTATATGTGGCATCTATTTTGTTGTCCAAATGCTCGAAAATACAATGCCCTTTGTCCTGTATTGATATCAATTAAAACCTGGTAAGACATTCTTCATAAATTAACCTACTGCATCCTCCCCCACTTAATTTGAATTCACTGGTAAGACTGAGAGGTTTCCATTTAACAAGTTCAAGTAGTGTGAAACAAGTGGATTTGTTTGGGTCACACAAAACTCCTCAGGACTGCTAGCAACAGTACCAGCCAGCGCCTGTTTTGGAGCATTGGGGCCATTTTTCCTATTTAAGGCCACCAGGAGGTCTTGGAGATGTTGCAGCAGCACCTCCATGATCAAGACCATGAATTAGTGTTAAGAATTACTTCTTATGCTGGGACACTGAATGCTGAACTCATAATTTATAGATATTCCTTTTAATCCTACACAAGAGCAAACTATGATACCTAATATTGTTAACCCCAAAGATGCTGACTGTGGAGCTTGTCCGTCATTCAAAAAATAATATAATGCTGGCCCAACAGCTAGAATATAACTTAATGTACAAAAGCTTGCAACAATACTAGACTCAAACAAAGCTAGCATTGTTGCCATGTAGCACCTTTTTATATTCTTCTATATGTGACTAGTCTTGATTTAGCATTGTGTGAAAAGATGCATGGGACCAGGCAACAAAATTTGCTCAGGCCACATTTTATTCTGCATGAATAAGAGAACAAATAAATCAAAACAAGCTTGAATCTGGCCTTTTCTCACATTTGTAATGTTGACCTATGAGTGAAAGGGATTATTTTAGCCACAAAGTTTGCACACTCATGCTTGAGTGAAATTAATAAGTTAATATAGCACCTGTTACATATAGCAATTACGTCCTTACAGAATTGCTAGTACCAATACCAGCATTGGATCTGGTTCTGTTTCTGGGAAATCCTAAACAAATAGTAAATAGAAAAAGAGACAGACATACACGCATCTCAGTTCATTTACAGACTCTCTTTCTTCCGGTCAATACCAGTTCTGCAGCACGCACATCCTCTTGTTGGAACTCAGAGTCCCTCTCTGAGTGGACACATTACATGGTGGTTCTGAAGTCTTCTCCAATTACCTATCACTGCTAAACAATCTAAAAAACTAAAATAAAGAAACTTCTTCAGGCTTGGGTGAGAAGGAGCAACCGGCTTTATTTTTTTGACGATTCTTAACAACAATAACACCAAAATAGCACTCAAATGCACAGCGTTAGGCCTGATGCGGTCAAGTGTAACCCCCCATAAAAAATCCCCTCGATTCATCCGGGCATCCTTACCCCTCCTATCGTTTATTTGTCTTATGGTTGTTTTGACTCGTTAGAATTAATATACCCTATAAAAAAAAACCTCCTTCCTTTAGCGTCTGTCTATTTTTTTTTTATTTTAACTGATGACCCTCTGGATACCAATCACTGACCCTTAAGTTAGACACAGTACCGTTTATCATATTATTACTAATAGTACCAGGAATTTATTTATTATATCCCATAAACTTTTATAATTGTATTGTGAGGATCATTGTGGTTAACTGACATTAGGTTATTTTCCCCAACTCTTAACGGAGGATGCTATCCTTATTTACTTACTTACTTGTTGCTTAGTTTTACTTGTTACTTAGTTGTTTAAACTTATTTGCTCTTCTTATCGATGCTCTGTCTCTCTCATTCACACTATCCTGTTCTTTTCTGTTAGTTTAATCCCATCCTGTACTTCATGCATTATCACATATCCTAGTATCCGGCCTTAGTTTCACCACATCTGTGTTTGACTGCCATTCATCTTTATACAGTAAATATGGTACTTTGGCATTTTCCTCACTTGTTTGTTATTACCAGCCACTAGAATCGTTCTTCATACACAGCCACTTTACAGGCCTACATAAGCATCATATCTCTTCAGCTTCTCATCACTCCACCTATACCATGCTTTTGCATACTGTTTGTATAGTGTATGAATTTTACTTATGATTTTTACATTCGGTTGTTTTGCATACTGTCATATGAGTCTCGTATCTTATTGTTGTCACATCTGCGGCACCATGCTCAAGGCTCCTGCACACTCTGTTCCTAGCTCGCTATCTGACCTGCTTTCCTTTCTCTAATTTGCTAGAAACATGGACATTAGATGTGGTCATTTTACATATTTTATATATTTTATGTATATATATTAGTTATTTAATTATAAACGTTATACTCCTAGTTATATGGTTAGTTTTTGCCATAGCTGATAACTGAATTATATTGCTTATGCAAAGAGATGTAAATGAGATTAACATATGTAAAGCAAAATAAGTAAAGATTAAAATTAAAATGATTTCTGGATTATGGATTAAAACAGTCTTGATTTATCTTAAATGAGTAAATGTAATCCTTAAAGATTAAGATTAGATAAAATTTTTTTTAGAAAATATACATTGTACAATATACATTAACCTTTTGTCTCATAATAATGTTTAATGGGCAGCCATTTGATGATTTACTACCTACTCAAGCTCCTGGGTGAGTTTTTTCTTCTGTCTGATTGGAGTGCCTCAACAGTTTGATACCCACTACTCTCCCAGAGAGATAAGTGATAATGAATTTGATGTTCACATTGGCCACCTGCTCTAGGTTTGGATATTAATAATAAAACACCAATCTAAACAATATAACACTATAAATTGACATGGCACAGGAATAGTACATATAGAGGAAAAACATGCTCAGGATGACTCGGATGTTATAAGCCTTTTCTAAAAGATGTGTTTTAAGTTTTACTTTAAACAGAGATTCTGTAGGAATTATCCTAATAGATAAAGATGGGCCATTCCATGGGCCATTCCAAAGATGGATGGCCAAAGATGGGCCATTCCACAATTTGCCCAGTCTGCCTTTCTTTTTAACCTTGATCTGGGTACCTTTAACAGTTTCTTATTTGATGACATCTAGCAGATATGTTAAGTCACACATTCAGATAAATAAGAAGGTGCCAGACCATTTATGACTTTAGAAACAAAGAGTAAAATCTTAAACTCTATTCTAAAATAAACTGGCAACCAACGCAGAGAGAGTAAGATGGGTTGATGTGCTCAAATTTACATATGCCAGTAAGGAGTCTAGTAAGGAGACTAATTGCAAGCGGTTCATATAGGAATGACCAATACCTATATAAAATGAATTGCAATAGTCCAGATGAGAAGATATAAATACATGAATTACTCTGTTGAACTCAGGAGGGGTTCAAAAACCTTTAACTTTGGCCAGTAGTCTCAACTGGAAAAAACACGATTTGACAACTGCATTTATCTGCTTATCAAATAACAGGGCAGAATCTAAGACAATACCTAGGTTTTTAACAGATGGTTTTACATAAGCAGCTAAGCTGGCAAACACTTGATTTAAGCTGCCAGAGACAGCTAACGGACCAAACAGTCTTACTCTCATTTAAGTTCAGGTAATTTTTAGACATACAAGCCTTAATGTCTGACAAACAGGCGGTTAAAAAGGTAAACCGACATTGTCATTTTGCTTGATGGGTACATATATTTGAGTGTGAAATCCTGTGGTGTACGACGCAAGCAGGTGGGAATGGACGCCAGAACAGGTGGAGGGTGAATAATTAAAATCGGTTCCCTCTGGAGTTAGATAAAACTTCTACTCCACTCCTTAAATTAAAGAGCTGTTGCTGGTTGTACACTATAAGTGTATGCACAATTTGAGTCAGGAGAGAGCTTAAACAAACAAGAAACAGCACCAAGAGCAGACAGCCAGCCACACACATTGACGCCATCATTTTTAAATAATATAACAGCACAGATGAAAAGCTTTCCCATTATCTAGCTGGGTATCAGGGTGATTCTGATATCTAAAATAAAATATGGCATGGCATTCTGAAACTGTGTGTAGTGCACAGTATTCTCTAAAGAAAAACACTTACACATTCATTTGCCCTTGTACTGATGCCAACAATGCCCCTTTTGAGGAGAATGGCCAGACTATTATTTGAGCTGACAGAAAGTCTAATGTACCTCAATAGGGCATTTCACACTTGAAATTGTTAACCCTGGGACATATTAAACCCCCGATAAACAGAATCCTGGATTATTTGTAATCACATTTTACACTGCTCATACTGTACCTGGGGTTAACTGTTAATCCTGGGTATTCGTTAACAGATGTTTCACACTGTGCATTCCTAAACCCAGGGTTAATGTTCTTATTTGCATGTTTGTGGTGTCACGGTCACTGACCAAACTCTGAGGAACAGTTCAAATATTCTTGGCAAACAGTAGCGAAGGCCTGTAAGTCTTGTGTAAGCACAAACCTGGCAGGCCACTATATTTGCTATATAGCAATATGCATACTGTATAGCAACTGAAGAAAAACCCTTCTGAACTATATTTTTATACATAAACCTTCATCTATGTGATGTAATCTGTATAGAGAAAAGCAGTAATCAAGGGCCTCCCTCAGGACCTCATTGATCTAACTCTTGACAGCAGGTAGTCATATAGCATTTGGTAGATGAGCAATTGAGGGTTTAGGGCTTTGCTCAAGGGCCCAGCAGTGGCAGCTTGGTGGTCCTGGGATTCAAACTCACAACCTTCAGATCAGTAGTTCAACGCCTTAACCACTGATCTACAACTTCCCTTGGTGTGAAAACAGAAGCTTGCTGCAACATCTCAATGGAGGAGTTCATAAGGGGTAAAGGATGACTGTGAGTTTGCTTAGGCCCTGATAATCTATGAAAGGGTTAAGGCCTTGTCCTCCTCCTTTTATAGCTGATGGAACAGCAGAAGCTAGGCCTTTTGTTTACAAAAGACATCTTGGACCTTGCAATACTTTTGAGTAAAGCTGAGACAGGGTTGCCCTGATGAGAGTGCAAGGGAGCTTTGAAATGGGGTCGGGAGTCAAATCTGCCAACCACCTCAAAACCAATGTCCCCCCTTCTATTGATTGAGGTCTGTTTTGAAAGAATTGGTATAGACCTTAATGGTTTGTTATAATGGAGTGCATAATGGCATCTCTATATAATTTGTTTTAGTGGACTATACAACCTGATATCTGGAAGCAGTGGCACTTTTCAAAATCTCATTGTGTGTTGTGGAAGCACACTTCCAAGTCATCCCCTATGTTGGGATCCTGAACGAGATCCTGACCAGGGCACATATTTATGTAGTGCACCCTTCACACGATGTATGAATTATTAGGGCTTAAATTGATTTACACCAGTGTTTACCATCTATAAACAGATGGATTGGGATGAACGTTTAATCATACCCTTAAATTATGATTTGTAGGTTGGTTCATGATGATGCTTAGAATTGGGATAAGTGGCTTGAACCTCTGTTGGTTGAAGTGAGGGCCTGCAAGCTTCCATGGGGTTTTCTTCCTAAGCTGAATTACTGCATCTTAGATGTCAATAGGGAAAATTGGGAAGAGACACCTGAAATTCAGTAGGTTCTTGATTTGAGAGGAAAAGGCCACACCTTAAGTCACTTAATGCAACAGGCATTGCATCAAGATTGACAGTCACTACTAATGTCAGGGGTGCTTATTCTTTTAGTAATGCCATGTATGAGAGAAAGACAGAGTTCTGACAGACTTTGTTCCCAGCCATACTATTGCAAAGAGTGGTATTTAAGTTGAATTTGAATGAGGCAGAAGTTGTGAATTAGACTGTTATTTTTGTGTAGTTCAATTTCTGAATTGTGCTGAGAAGCATAGCTGAGAAAATAATGGGAACTTGAATCTTTGAGGTACATCTGCCTGTCTCCTTCCCAAGTTTGCTTTCACACTAAGACACCCACCACAGAAAATGCACTAAAGACAGAAAATAAGATAAAACAAAAGAAAAGATAGCAAATTACACTCAAGGCAAAGAAGAAGAAATTAATGATAAGGTTAAATATTTAATCTTTCTCCCTATGTTTCCTTAATTCTTCTTCTTCTTCTTTCGGCTTTTCCCTTCAGGGGTCGCCACAGCGAATCATCTCTCTCCACCTATCCCTATCTTCCGCATCCTCAACACTTGCACCCACTAGCTTCATATCCTCATTAATTCCATCCATATACCTCCTCTTTGCCTTCCTCTTTGCCTCCTGCCTGGCAGCTCCATGTCCAACATTCTCCTACCAATATTCTCACTCTCCCTCCTCTGGCCTCCATAACTTTGTCCCCCAAACATCCAACGTGAGCTGTCCCTCTGATGTACTCATTCCTAATCCTATCCAATCTTGTCACTCCCAAAGAGAACCTCAACATCTTCAGCTCTGCTACCTCTAGCTCTGACTCCTGTCTCTTCCTCAGTGACACTGTCTCTAAACCATACAGCATGGCCGGTCTCACCACTGTCCTGTACACCTTCCGCTTGATTCTCGCTGATATTTTCCTATCACACAGAACTCCCAACACCTTTCTCCACCCATTCCAACCTGCCTGCACTCTCCATTACTCTGGACTGTTGACCCCAAGTACTTAAACTCCTGTACCTTCTTCACCTCTTCACCCTATAACCTTACTGTTCCACTTCCCTCCCTTTCATTCACACACGTACTCAGTCTTACTACGACTGACTTTCATTCCTCTTCTCTCCAGGGCAAACCTCCACCTCTCCAAGTTTTCCTCCACTTGCTCCCTGCTCTCACTACAGATCACAATGTCATCTGCAAACATCATTGTCCAAACAGGAAGGGGCTCAGAGCCGATCCCTGATGCAGTCCCACCTCCACTTTGAACTCCTCTGTCTGACCTACAGCACACTTCACCACTGTCCTGCTCCTCTCATACATGTCCTGCACCACTCTGACATACTTCTCTGCTACTCCTGACTTCCTCATACAGTACCACAGCTCTTCTCTTGGCACCCTGTCATATGCTTTCTCCAAGTCTACAAACACACAGTGCAACTCCCTCTGACCATCCCTATACTTCTCCATCAAAATTCTCAGAGCAAAAATTGCATCTGTTGTGCTCTTTCTGGGCATGAAGCCATACTGTTGCTCACAAATTTCCACTACCTTCCTTAACCTAGCTTTCACTACTCTTTCCCATAGCTTCATTGTATGGCTCATCAACTTTATCCCCCTATAGTTGCTGCAACTCTGCACGTTACCCTTATTCTTAAAGATCGGCACTAACACACTTCTTCTCCATTCCTCAGGCATCCTCTCACTCTCTAAAACCCTGTTGAACAAACTAGTTAAAAATTCCACTGCTGCCTCTCCCAGACACTTCCAGACCTCCACCGGGATGTCGTCAGGACCAACTGCCTTTCCACTTTTCATCCTCTTTAAAGCCTTTCTGACTTCATCCTTTCTAATCTTATCTACTTTCTGTTCCACAGAGTTCACCCCTTCTACTCTTTTTTCCCTCTCATTTTCCTCATTCATCAGCTCCTCAAAGTACTCCTTCCATCTCCTCTGTACACACTCCTCACTTGTGAGCACCCTTCCATCTCTATCCTTAATAACTCTAACTTGCTGCACATCATTCCCATCTCGATCCCTCTGCCTAGCTAACCTGTACAAGTCCTTCTGTCCTTCTCTAGTGTCTAACCTAGTGTACAACTCGTCATATGCCTTCTGCTTGGCCTTAGACACCTCCCTCTTCACTCTGCACTGTAACTCCTTGTATTCCTGTCTATTCTCTTCAGTCCTGTCCATGTCCCACTTCTTCTTGACTAATCTCTTCCTCTGGATACTATCCTGAACTTCCTCATTCCACCACCAAGTCTCCTTATCTTCTTTTCTCCTTCCAGATGACACACCTAGCACCATTCTCCCTGTCTCCCTGATCACTTCTGCTGTAGTTTCCCAGTCATCTGGCAGCACTACCTGACCACCCAGAGCCTGCCTCAACTTCTGTCTAAATTCCTCACAACATTCCTCCTTTTTCAGCTTCCACTACTTGGTTTTCTTCTCTATCTCTATCTTTGACCTCTTCTTCTTACAGACCATCAAAGTCATCCTACACACCACCATCCTATGCTGTCCAGCTACACTCTCTCCCACCACCACTTTACAGTCACTAAACTCTTTCAGATTGCCTCTTCTACATAGGATGTAGTCTACCTGTGTTCTCCTACCTCCACTCTTGTAAGTCACTCTATGCTCCTCCCTCTTCTGAAAATAAGTGTTAACCACACCCATGTCCATCCTCTTAGCAAAGTCCACTACCATCTGTCCTTCAAGGTTCCTTTCCTTAACTCCAAACTTGCCCATCACCTCCTCATCACCTGTGTTCCCCTCTCCAACATGTCCATTAAAATCCGCTCCTATCACCACTCTCTCACCCGTGGGAATACTCTCCATCACCTCATCTAATTCACTCCAGAATCTCTCTTTCTCCTCTAACTCACAACCTACCTGTGGGGCATAACCACTAACAACATTCAACATCACTCCTTCAATCTCTAACTTCAGACTCATCACCCTGTCTGACACTCTCTTCACCTCCAGGACATTCCTCACAAGCTCCTCCTTCAGGACCACACCTACCCCATTTCTCTTACTATCCACACCATAATAAAACAGCTTGAATCCTGCTCCTATACTACGAGCCTTGCTACCCTTCCACCTGGTCTCCTGTACACACAGTATATCCACCTTCCTTCTCTCCATCATATCAGCCAGCTCTCTACCTTTCCCTGTCATAGTACCAACATTCAGAGTTCCTATTCTCAATCCTACACTCTTACCTTTCCTCTTCTCTCTCTGTCTGTGCACTCTCCTCCCTCCTCTACTTCTTCGACTAACAGTAGCCCAATTTCCACCGGCACCCTGTAGGTCAACGGCCCCTGATGGCGGTCGTTGTTAACCCGGGCCTCGACCGATCCAGTATGAAATTCATACTGACCATTCACAGTTAAATTTGGCAATGTTTTACACCGGATGCCCTTCCTGACGCAACCCTCTCTATTTATCCGGGCTTGTGACCGGCACAGAAGTCACTGGACTGTGACCCCCATGGCTAGATTCTATGTTTCCTTAAATAATTACTATTAATTACTAATTAATTAGGAGTACTATTCTTTCTCAAACAAAATGCTGAGATACTTGGTATTTTTCTTTTTTTTCTTTTTACTACTTATGACAAAGAAATTCCTCTAAACATTTAAGACTCACCGCCACGTCATTTGCATTGAAAGTTACATAAGATGTCCAAGTGTTTTATTTATTGAGCATTGTTCCCAAAGATTCACAATTGAATAAGCAGTAAAGCAAACGAGGGGAAGAAGTTTAGTTTGCTTCTTGTTCCATGTTGGGAAACCTGAATTAATATAGCTGCATAATTGGATATTTCTAACAAATTTCATGCAAATGTCACCATCAAAATCATACAATTTTTTTTGTACCAGATATGGCAGCAGAACTTCCCTGCTTTCATGTTGCACTTTTAATTTATCTTTAAAACTTTTATTATTTGGTTGGCATGGTGGCTTACTGGTTAGCACATTTACCTAATTTTAGGGGTTTAATTTCCACCTCCACCATGTGTGTGTGGAGTTTGCATGTTCTTGATGGTTTTACTTCAGGTATTCCAGTTTCCTCCCTAGTCCAAAGACGTGGGTTATAAGCTGATTGGCATCTCTAAATTCAATTTATTTGTATAGCACATTTAACAACGGACATTGTCTCAAAGCAACCTTACAGAAGTATAGAAACATAGGATAAAAATGCTAAAGTTTAAAGTTACTATTTATTCCTAACATTTATCCATAATGAGCAAGCCTGAGGCAATGGTGGCAAGGAAAAACTCCCTGAGATGATATGAGGAAGAAACCTTGAGAGGAACCAGGCTCAGAAGATTACAGAGGATTGATCAGGCAGGTCCAGAAAGTGGTTACACTGGAGATTTAGAACACTAGCAGCTCAGGAGTGTGTTGTATAACTCGCCAGAGAAGAAAGTGAAAAAAGAGAAAAATATTAGGTATGCTTGTGATCCTGTGATGGTTAAAGACAATGTGCGTTCTGTGCAAAGTTCAGGCAGGTGACAGTGTCCAACCTCTTCACAATCAGCAGACCTAAGCGACTTGCGAGAGTGGTAAGGTGACAGCATCCAAACATTCAAGTACACCAAACATTCTATACCCATGAACCTTCCAGATCGGTTCCTTTACCTAAGAAAACACTATACACAGAAAGCTTGACTAAACAAATTTGTTTTTAGCCTGGACTTAAACACAGACTGTGTCTGGCACAAGACCATTCAGTGCTTTATAGTTCAGTAATAGTATTGTATAATTTATGGGAGTGAATGCAATGTAGATAAGATTGGAGTGATGTGTTTGTATCTTTTGGTACTGTGCAGGCCAATCAAGTTCTTCCACAACAAACTCGCTCAGAGCATCTCCAAAACTGCATTTCTTGTGGGGTGTTCCCGGAAAAGAAAAGTGGTGAACCTGCGACAGGGTCATTGGTGGCCAAGGCTCATTGATGCTCATGGGGAACGAAGGCTGGCCCATGTGGTCTGACCCAACAAACAAGCTACTGAAGAATTGCTGAATAACTTAATGCTGGTTCTGATAGAAAAGTGTCAGAATACATAGTGCATCGCAGTTTGTTGCTTATAGGGCTGCATAGCCGCAGACCAGTCAGGGTGCCCATGCTGACCCCTGTGCACTTCCAAAAGTGCCAACAATGGGCATGTGAGTATCAGAAGTGCACCATGGAGCAATGGAAGAAGGTAGCCTGGTCTGATGAATCCCATTTTCTTTTACATCACGTGAATGGCCGGTTGCGTGTGCGTCGCTTACCTGGGGAACACATGCACTTTGGGAAGAAGGCAAGCCGGTGGAGGCAGTGTCATTCTTTGGGCAATATTCTGCTGGGAAACCTTGGGTCCTACCTACAATTGTGGCTGTTTATTTGACATGTACCACCTACCTAAGCATTTTTGCAGATCATGTACACCCTTTCATAGAAACAGTATTTTGGATGGCTGTGGCCTCTTTCAGCAGGATAATGCACTGTGCCACAAAGCAAAAATGGTTCAGTAATGGTTTGATGAGCACATCATGTTGATGGCCTCCAAATTGCCCAGATCTCAATCCTATCGAGCATTTGTGAGATGTGCTGGACAAACATGTCCAATCCATGGAGGCCCCACCTCGCAACTTAAAGGACTTTAAGGACCTGTTGCTAACATCTTGGTGCCAGATACCACAGCACACCTTTATGGATCTAGTGGAGTCCATGCGTTCGACATGTCGGGGCTGTTTTGGCAGCAAATGGGGGACCAACACAATATTAGGCAGGCAGTCATAATGTTATGCCTGATCAGTGTATATGCTTCTTTGTATCCTGCATATATGAGAAATACATGCATAACTTTTTTGGGTTGTTCAGCTATAAGCTGTTCTAAGTAAAAGAGTTTATTTTGTTTTTTATACCTCATTCAAAGGCCTTTATAAAGGATTCATACTGTAGGAGATCTCAAACAAAAAAGGAATTTCTTTCACTGGAAAAAGAGATAATTTTTTACTATTTAAAATAGCTTTTTAAATTTTCTGTTGCAAATGTAGAGCTCCACACATTTCATTTTTCGGTACATTTGATATGTTAAGTAAATTAGGGTATCTTCTTTATTTCCATTATTGGTCAATTTAACAAATATGTAATACACAGATTTAATTACCTTTGTATGTACTATATAAGATTTTCAGTGTACCAGAAATGTACATACACTTGGGTAGTATTTGATGCCATTGTCTTTTAACTGCTTGAATGAAACCATTGGGGTGGTCTTCCACAAACTTTTATCCAATTTTATTTTGCCCATTACTTCTGATAGAACTGGTGTCAGTCAGTTGTGTGGCCTTTTTAGTTAAGTATATAATATTTACTCTTTCCAAGGTACTGAGGATATAACACTAAAGTATAGCTCCAGTTCACTTTACCCTCATGTGTCTATTTGTGCATCTAAACCTTTTTTTTTCTATCTACCCAGTTTTGGTGAGCCTGTACCCACTGTAGCCTCAGATACCTGATTTTGGCTGACAAAAGTGTTAATACATGTGACTTCCATGCCAATATATAAGTGTGATGAGCCATTTATGAGGAGTGAACAATTTATGTCATGTCTACATGGTTACTATAAGTCATTTGCTTTGGCAGATTGCTGGACTGCTTAAAGACAACGAAAAGATCCAGTCCAACCCCATCATTGCTCCTTGTGAAGAAGACTCTGAAATCAAGAAAATCAAGAAGGTAAGGGCTTTTGACCCCCTGTTTCATACAACACAATTTTTAAGGGGAATATAAGAGATATACTGACATGCAAAGTTCATCCTTTTTTACTGTCAATCTTTAGTTAGCAGTAATTCACAAGGGCAATCATAGCAAGCTAACACTCAGAAATAACAGTCTACAACCTGTAAGGGTAAGAAACTAGCCATGTACATTAGTAGAATGCAAACTTTGCATTTGTTTGTAATTTTATATTACATTTTATGACATTATTTCAGACTTTTTGGTGAGTATCAGGTAACTGCCTGGGGTGGTGAGAATGACCTGTGTACATTTTTCTACACATGTTGAGGCCTTTAACCACATAACAAAGTTACTATATGTATTTGGCTGTTGATATGGCCATCATTCCTTGGAGCATTCTTTTCTCATTCCTGCTGGGTTTGTGCTAGATCTGAATAACAGAGAACCTTGTCAGTCCTCAAGGGTTCTTGAGCAACAATTACCCACAATTCATAATTAAATTCTTTTTAAGAATTCAGCATTTCTAAATGCCATAGTTGTGAAGAATCTCCTGGATAGCCTATGCCACAATGTCATTCATTCATTCATTCATTCATTGTCTGCCGCTTATCCGAACTACACTCGGGTCACGGGGAGCCTGTGCCTATCTCAGGCGTCATAGGGCATCAAGGCAGGATACACCCTGGACGGAGTGCCAACCCATCGCAGGGCACACACACACACTCTCATTCACTCACGCAATCACACACTACGGACAATTTAGAGATGCCAATCAACCTACCATGCATGTCTTTGGACTGGGGGAGGAAACCGGAGTACCCGGAGGAAACCCCCGAGGCACGGGGAGAACATGCAAACTCCACACACACATGGCGGAGGCAGGAATCGAACCCCCAACCCTGGAGGTGTGAGGCAAACGTGCTAACCACTAAGCCACCGTGCCCCCCTGCCACAATGTCATTAAGGCTCAAAATATGGACTGAACTGAAGTATGTGGAGATGACACTCATACCACTGATGCACAGGTAGCAGCAATGCAGAGTTTCTTTAGCACTATTAATCTGTGTAACATACATATTTTCAAAATATTCTTTGTTGAATTGCATCACACAATAGGGCTAGGCACCTTGTGTCTGTCATGATTGATGATGATTTCCACCACCCAGTGAGCCACTCTCTGTTTAGACTGTTGTACTCTCTGGTTAGCTTTCCATGTGTTTCCCCCATAACAGATGTCTGTTGATCCAGTTGCTGTCATCTTGTCTATACACTGCTAGGGAACACCGATAGGGTGCATGCTGGGCATAGCAACCAATATTCATCAAGTTCCAGCTCATGGAACACAGCAAGTCAAATGATTCACACAGTGGTGCTTGAAAGTTTGTGATCCCTTTAGAATTTTTTATGTTTTTGCATAAATTTGACCCAAAATTATCAGACTTTCACACAAGTCCTAAAAGTAGACCAAATTAATCTAATCAAACAAAGAAGACAAAAATATTATATATACTAATTGATCCAGTATTACATATCTGTGAGTGGGAACAGTATGTGAACCCCTAGTTGAACAGTTAATTTAAGGGTCAAATTAGAGTTCATCTGTTTTCAATCAATGGGATGACAATTAGGTGTCATTGAGAACACTGTTTTATTCAGAGAACAGGGATCTTTCAAAGTCTGATCTTTATAGCATGTGTTTGTGGAAGTGTAGCATGGCATGAACAATAGAGATTTCTTCTCATCAGGTTGGAAAGGGTTAGAAAATTTCTGGACAAAACTATTGGAGTTTGGAAAACACAAATCCATAGTCAGACAGACTGTGTACAAATAGAGGAAATAAGACCATTGCTGCCTTCCCTAGTAGTGGTCAACAAAGATCACCAATAGCAAGATGTGTAATAATATGCAAGGTCACAAAGGAAACCAGAGCCATTTCTAAGCAACTTGAGTCCACCATCAGGAGAGCACTTAACAACTTGCAAGGAGTAAACCAATATTCTCCAAAAAATTTATTGCTGCCCACCTGATGTTTGCTAAAGATCATGTGTTCAAGCTGTTGGAGGAATGTTTTGTGGACTGATTGAGACCAAAATAGAACTTTTTAGTTTAAATGAGAAGCATTCATGAGAAGAATTATGTTTGGAGAAAAATAAAACGCTGCATTTCAGCATAAAACTCTATGAAACATTGTGGTGGTAATATCATGCTCTGGGATTGTTTTGCTGCATCTGGGCCAGGACAGTTTGCCATCATTTGATCAAAAAATGAATTCAGAAGTATACCAGTGAATTCTAAAAAAAAAAGGTCAGGACATGTCTGAACTGAATCACAAGATAAATGGGTCATGGGATGGGCTAAAATTCCACCAAGCCATTGTGCAGGACTGATCAACAGGTTTACATTCAGTTTTTGCTGTACAAATGGGGTCACACCAGATACTGAAAACAAAGATTTGATGTACTTCTGCCACTCACAGGTATGTAATACTGGATCATTTTTGTCAATAAATAAATGACCAAGCATAATATTTTTGTCTTATTGTTTGATGGAGTTCAATTTGTCTACTTTCTGGACTTGTGTGAAACTCTAATGATGTTTTGGTCATATTTATGTAGAAATATAATAGGGTTCACAAACTTTCAAGCACCACTGTAGATTCCGCAGGACTCTTTGGTGATGATCCTTGTAAATGGGGTAAAATGGAAACATGCCTGCTATAGTGATGCTAGCTTGATAGCTGATCACGCTGTCCATCTGAAGCTAAAATGAGGTTGATGGAACTCTTCTGGCTATTTGAGGGTAGAGTGTATTCAGTTTATTTGGCTGGGCTGGTTTGCTGCAGTTGCCCATAGCAGACATGTGGCCTATGCCAAACTTGCAGTTAAATGTTGCAGTTGAAACTGTCGTGGACCTATGTTTCACCGTCAGACATTTCATGTCCCTCATATGTGGCTATGGACATAGCGTCTATGCACACCTCAGATGAGATGCATGAGGAGGACTAGTCTCACAAGTGATAGGGGGAAACCCCTATTGAGTGGGCACCTGCTTTTGTACATGGCTTAAGTTTCTGGATCAATTATTTAAGTTGAGCCATATCTGATGCCTGGCCTTTACAAAATGTTAAATGCGTTTGCAGCTTCTTAATCTATTTACTGGTCATGGATGTTGCCAGTAAGTGGGTGGTTTAGGCTGTGCATCATATTCAGGGTTGATGTAAACCACCTTACTGGCAACATCCATGGCCAGCAATGACTGATAATTAGATGAAGACCTGTCAGCCAGGTCTGATCATACAATCAGTAAAGAGTAAATATTCAAAACGGAGACCGAACATGCTTTCTGTTTGTCTCTGCATCCTAGGGAGTTTATATGTTGGCTGCCCAGCATAAATTCTGCAGGATTAATCATTATCCACAAATGACCAGAGGCATTTTGTGGAAACCAGTTAACTGGGAGGCTAATCCTAAGGAGCACAAGATGGAGGATGGAAGTAAGATGAGAGAAAGAATGTGTCAGGTAACACCCAAATAAAGTACAGGTTCTCTAGTCAGCTAGATAGTGAGGAGTAAAGACTATGGGGGTTGCAGAACTGCATCATCAAGAGAGGCTCCAGTATGCTTTTGAGTGGTAAACAGCTAATCTAGCAAGTACTAGAGAGTGCAGTATGGTTCAAGCTAAAATATAGTTAAAAAGTCACATAGATAACAAGTCTAGTGAACTAACAAGGGAACCAAACTCAAGATGATACTCAGCAGCTCCAAAAAGTACAACATACACACATCCATAGCCATGAAGAGATGAAATATGGCAGAAGACTATGAAATTCTGTTGCCTCTTTGGTGGACAGGACTGACAGAGCCCCACCCATGGTCACAAGCTTTTATGCTGACACTTCTATGGTGCACATGAGGTCCGATCTGTATAAAGCTATAAGATAATAATGAAATTACGACAGTAATATTTATATCAAATACTGATATTATATTGAAGATTTTATTTAATGTTTTGTCTTACACAAACAAGGAAGTAACCAGGTGATTCTCAGTGCCCCTGGCAGAAAACATATAGACGGAAATTATTAAGTGCCTATAGCTACATGTGTTAGTGTCCAAACTTAACTGATGTTAGACTGCCTTAAAAACTGTTCAGGTACAGAGTTTCTTGCGTGGTTGGATGTGTCGGAGAAAGTGGAAGACCATTATCCAGGATTACATTCGCTCACCACATGCCGAAAGCATGAGGAAGAGAAACCAGGTGGTCTTTAGCATGCTGGAAGCTGAGGCTGAGTATGTCCAACAGCTCCACATACTTGTCAACAATTTCCTTCGACCACTCCGCATGGCTGCCAGTTCCAAGAAGCCACCCATTACTCACGATGATGTCAGCAGCATTTTCCTCAACAGGTACTTGAATAGAGAACTTGCATTGGGGTTCTATTTATTAATTTGGTCATCTTTCAGATATTCATTTCTTTACTTTCAGGTGTTTAATATTGCAGAAGGAAGTCCTCTGTTACACAGTGTGTAACAGTGTGTAACAGAATCCTTACCAACATGTAGTAAAAATCCATGTTTAAAAATCCATTTGCCTGTAGATTTTCACTGCACTTCTGCAGTATTCTGCACTATTTCACTATTAAAAATATCTGCAGTGTTTTTCATGTAGCTTTCTGTATTTTGCTGTTGTATTTTCTTTCCCTTTTTCCTTGTCACATTTTTCTAATTATTTTTAGAATTTTTTTTTTTGTAATATGACAGCAAACATACTGTTTACATTAGATATGCTTAAAATCTTCATCAAAAGACAAATATAAGTAATGTGTAACATGTTGAATGCAGGGATGTTATTCTTTCTTCATTCGTAATATTTTTTCCTCTGAGAAATTTAGACTAGTAATTTTTTGTTTTTTTCTGCACAGTTTGTCACCAACTGCTGTTGTTTTCTTTGCCTGACCTAATTGAGGTCTGGTTGTAAGTATACTGGCCCTGGCATTCCTGTGGATGTTTCTTTGACACATACCACCTACTCAAGCACTGCTGGAGACCAAGGATAAGCCTACTTGTCAGTGGTGTACCTTAATGCCATTGGCCTCTTTCAGCAGGATAGTGCATCCTGCTGCACTGCAATAATTGTTCAGGAATGATATGAGGAACATGACCAGAGTGCTGGCGTGGCCTCCAAATTCCCAAAATCTTAACCCGAATAAGCATTTATTGGATGTGCTGAACAAACAAGTTAGATCCATGGATGCCCCACGTCAACTTACAGGATGTAAAGGACTTGTTGCTAACATCTTAGTGGCCGATAACACCTTTATAAATCTTGTGCCGTCCATGCCTTGATGAGTTAGAGCTGTTTTGGTGGCACAAGGGGGACCTACACAATATTAGACAGTTAGTTTTAATGATATGGTGCCCCTGTATTGTGGATTAAGGATGTGATTGGGATGTTTGCCTTCTTCTGTCCAACAAGTTGCTGGTTGTTGGTCCAGGCAAAGTCTTCCAACATGAAAGGCAAAAAAGAACACACATTCTTTTCAGTGTAGAGATATTTATGCAAGGGGGCTGGACATCAAATCAAAAATCTCTTATTAACCTTCAGAGACAGATTGCTGTTCTTGCACTAGACTGTGAGCCATTCCACCTGATCTCTTGAGGTTAATCATTGTGGAGTCATGAGCAAACTTAACAATGTGATTTGAACTGGATCTAACAGCAGAGTTATAGGTCATCAGCATGAACAGTGGAATGTTGAGGACAAAGCCACCAGTGCTTAGGGTGATGGTGTTGGAAATCTTCCTTCCAAACTAATTTCTTCAGTGGAATGGTCTTTGGTGCTTCAAACCATACATAGAAAGAATTGGCTGCCTTTAGAAGAGAGGCATCTGTTTCAGCTTTTTAAAGATACTATAGTCAGTTTACTCAAAGGAGGAGGGAGGAGAGTGTGTAGACAGAGAGAGCAGAGGAAAGGTAAGAGTGTAGGACTGAGAATAGGAACTCTGAATGTTGGTACTATGACAGGGAAAGGTAGACAGCTGGCTGATATGATGGAGAGAAGGAAGGTGGATATACTGTGTGTATAGGAGACCAGGTGGAAGGATAGCAAGGCTCGTAGTGTTGGAGCAGGATTCAAGCTGTTTTATTCAAGCGGTGTGGATGGTAAGAAAAATGGGGTAGGTGTGGTCCTGAAGGAGGCATTTGTGAGGAATGTTCTGGAGGTGAAGAGAGTCAGACAGGGTGAGGAGTCTGAAGTTAGAGATTGAAGGTCTGATGTTGAATGTTGTTAGTGGTTATGCCCCACAGGTAGGTTGTGAGTTAGAGACGAAGGATAGATTCTGGAGTGAATTAGATGTGGTGATAGAGAGTATTCCCACGGTTGAGAGAATGATGATGGGAGCGGATTTTGGGGAACACAGGTGATGAGGAGGTGATGGGCAAGTTTGGAGTTAAGGAAAGGAACCTTGAAGGACAGATGGTAGTGGACTTTGCTAAGAGGATGGACATGGCTGTGATTAACACTTATTTTCAGAAGAGGGAGGAGAATAGAGTGACTTACAAGAGTGGAGGTAGGAGCACACAGGTAGACTACATCCTATGTAGAAGAGGCAATGTGAAAGAGATTAGTGACTGTAAAGTAAAGAGTAAAGTAAAGAGTCTTTGTCATTGTAGTGATACAATGAAATTTGTTTGGTAGCTCTCAGAGACCAGCAGCAAAAGGAAGTAAAAATTCTACAATATAAAAAATACAATATTAAACTAAAAAGAAAAATATACAGAGAAAATAAAGAAGATAAATAACTATAATATAAAATATAACAGTATATACAGGGTGATGTATGCAGTGGGACATGAATCGGAGTGCAAAATAAACAGTGGTAGTGCAAACTGGTATTAATGAGAGTGGGAAAATATTGCACAGATTATAATAACAGCAGTATAATAATAGTACAATACAATAGCAAGTATAATAAATAATAGCAAGTATAATAACAGTAATCATAGCAATACTAATATCAAGTATAATAATTGAGTGGGAGAGTATTGCACAGGTTATAATAATGACATTGGGAAAGTATTGCACAGATCATAATAATAGCAGTACAGATCTGGGTGTAACGTGATCAGTGCCTTAGCAGCAACTTGGTGGAGAAGAAGGGGGGTAACAGCTTAACTTTTAGCTGTTATAACTGTGTGTGTGTGGGCGGGGGGGGGGGTCGATGCAGGTTACAGCTCTGGGGAAGAAGCTGTTCCTTAGTCTGTGCGTGTTTTGATTTTCCTGTGTCTTTTACCCGATGGGAGGGGCACTAACAGTCTGTGTCCTGGGTGGGTTGGGTCCTTGATGATGTTGCTAGCTCTTTTGTGTAGATGGCTAGCATAGACCATTTCCAGATTGGGAAGCTTGGTTCCTACAATCTTCTGTGCAGTCTTGATTATCTGAGCCAGGTCTCTCCGGTTCTCTGTGGTGCAGCAGGTGTACCACACTGTGATGCAGTGGCAGAGAATGCTCTCTGTTGTACTTCTGTAGAAATTTACCAGGAGCTGAGAGGGTACTTTGGCTTTCTTGAGTTTTCTTAGGAAGAAGAGCCTTTGTTGAGCTTTGTTCACTAAGTAAGTGGTGTTAATGGTCCATGTTAAGTCCTTTGTTATGTGCAGACCCAGGAATTTGATGTTGTTAACCCTTTCAACCTCTGCACCATTTATGTGGAGAGGGGGAGATGTCGTTTTTTGGGTTATCCTGTCGTCCACAACGATCTCCATTGTTTTAGTTTGTTTGTGAGAAAGTCCAGAATCCATGAGTGGTTAGTCCCAGATTGTTAAGTTTGTCCACCAGTTTATGGGGCACTATTGTGGTAAATGCTGAACTAAAGTCAACAAATAGCATCCTGACGTAGGAGTTGGGATGCTCCAGGTGGGACAGACTTGTGTGGAGTGTGGTTGAGATTGCATCCTCCGTTGATCTGTTCCCACGTGAGGCAAACTGGTGGCTGTCTAGATCAGTAGGGATGCTGGCCTTGATGTGGGGGAGAACCAGCCTCTCAAAGCACTTCATGATAATCGGTGTCAGCGTGACTGGACGATAGTCATTAAAACACCTGAAGTGTTGTTTCTTGGTCACAGGGACAATGGTGGTGGATTTGAGACATGTGGGGACTACAGCCTGTTGCAGGGACAGGTTGAATATTGAATATTGGTAAACACCCCTGCTAGTTGGTCAGCACATGACTTCAGTGTGCGGCCTGGCATCCTGTCTGGTCCTGCTGCTTTGGTGATGTCGATCTTTCTCATTGTGGATCTCACCTGGTGGCTCTCGAGGACGATTACTGGCTCATCTCTGGGCAGTGGTGTTGTCTGAGTATCCACCTGGCTGGTCGTATTGTCAAAGTGTGCAAAAAACTCATTCAGGGCGTCAGGAAGTGTGGCGTCATGGCTGGTCAATGGGGTGCTGCTCTTGTAGTCCGTTATGGCTTGGATACCCCTCCACATGCTGCAGGGATTGTTGTTTACAAAGTGGCCCTCAATCCGCTGCTGATATCTCTGCTTGGCTTCCGTGATGCCCTTTTTCAGTTCTCTCTGTGCATTGCTATAAGCCAGTCTGTCCCCTAACCTGCAGGCGACGTTTCTCGCCTTCAGCAGAGAACGCACCTTCCTGTCAAGCCATGGTTTCTGGTTGGGGAACAACTTGATGGTCTTGGTGGTCAGCACAGTGTCGGTGCAGAAGGCTATGTAGGCCAAAACGGTTGAGCTATACTCCTCTAGGTCTGCACTCTGTGTAAATAACTCCCAGACCGTGTTCTCAAAACAGTCCTGCAGCTGTGAGGTAGACATATTTGTGTACCCTTCATCCAGTATGTTGTTCTCTCTGGTTGGGAAGTTTACGTTGGTGTGTAGTCTTGGCATCACAGTTTTTAGGTCTGAATGATTGAAGTCTCCTGCTACTATCACAGCTCCCTCTGGATAAGCATTAAGCTGACTGTTTCAACAGTCAACTGTTTCATTCAGCTCTTCCAGGGCTAGCTTAGCATTAGCTCGCGGTGGGATGTAAACATCTGTGACTAGGATAGCAGTAAACTCTGCATTTTAGAGCCAGATATTCTGTCAGGAGAGCAAAGTGTCTTAATAATGTCCGCAGATGTACACCAGGCATTGTTAACATATATGCACACTCCTACACCTTTGTTCTTACCGGAGTCGGCAGTTCTGTCAGCTCGGTAAACAGAGCGGCCCGCTACCTCGATAGCTGCGTCGGGGACAGTGCTATCCAGCCAAGTCTCAGTGATTACCATCACGCAGCTGTTCATGCAGTGAGAAGTAATCCTTAGTCATATTTCGTCTGTCTTGTTGACGAGTGACCAGGAGCTCGTAAGAAAGAGACTCGGCAGTGTTGGTCTCTGTGGATTAGCCTGTAGCCTAGCTTCAGCGTCAGCTCTCTTGCCCCGCTTCTGCTTCCTTTCTCTACGCCACCTCCGGCGTCTCATGAGTGAGATGATGATCATTTCGCTGAGCTCTTCGGGGTGCAGAATCTCCGGGGGGATAGAATTATGGTCTCTGAGGGTGTAATTCTGAATTTGATTTCCTATTTTAAGCAGTTTGGCTTGTCCGTAGTGTATTCTTTGGCCGAACGCTTGGAAAATTAACTTAACACACTAAACAAAATAAAAATACTGCTGTATGTCCGGGAGCTCCGAGCCGCTGCGTCCGCACGCACCCCCATCTTGAGTATTTGCATTCTGCTCGTTCTGACTAAAGTGATAGTGGGAGAGAGTGTAGCCAGACAGCATAGGATGGTGGTGTGTTGGATGACCTTGATGGTCTCTAAGAAGAAGAGGTCGGAGATAGAGAAGAAAACCAAGTGGTGGAAGCTGAAAAAGGAGGAATGTTGTGAGGAATTTAGACAGAAGTTGAGGCAGGGTCTGGCTGGTCAGGTAGTGCTGCCAAATGACTGGGAAACTACAGCGGAAGTGATCAGGGAAAGTGATCAGCAGAAAGGTGCTGGGTGTGTCATCTGGAAGGAGGAAAGAAGATAAGGAGACTTGGTGGTGGAATGAGGAAGTTCAGGATAGTATCCAGAGGAAGAGATTAGTCAAGAAGAAGTGAGACATGGACAGGACTGTAGAAAATAGACAGGAATACAAGGAGTTACAGTGCAGAGTGAAGAGGGATGTGTCTAAGGCCAAGCAGAAGGTATATGATGAGTTGTACACTAGGTTAGACACTAGAGAAGGACAGAAGGACTTGTACAGTTTAGCTAGGCAGAGGGATCGAGATGGGAAGGATGTGCAGCAAGTTAGAGTTATTAAGGATAGAGATGGAAGGGTTCTCACAAGTGAGGAGAGTGTACAGAGGAGATGGAAGGAGTACTTTGAAGAGCTGATGAAATGAGGGGAAAAAAAGAGTAAAAGGGGTGAACTCTGTGGAACAGAAAGTGGATAAGATTGGAAAGGATGAAGTCAGGAAGTCTTTGAAGAGTATGAAAAGTGGAAAGGCAGTTGGTCCTGACGACATCCCGGTGGAGGTCTGGAAGTGTCTGGGAGAAGCAGCAGTGGAATTTTTAGCTAGTTTGTTTAACAGGGTTTTAGAGACTGAGAAGATGCCTGAGGAGAAGTAGTGTAAAGTAAAGAATCTTTAAGAATAAGGCTGAAGTACAGAGTTGCAGCAACTATAAGGGGATAAGGTTGATGAGCCATACACTGAAGCTATGGGAAAGAGTAGTGGAAGCTAGGTTAAAGAAGGTAGTGGAAATTTGTGAGCAGCAGTATGGCTTCATGCCCAGAAAGCGCACAACTGATGCAATTTTAAAAAAAGTATAGGGATGGTCAGAGGGAGTTGTGCTGTGTGTTTGTAGACTTGGAGAAAGCGGTGCCAAGAGGAGAGCTGTGGTACTGTATGAGGAAGTCAGGTGTAGCAGAGAAGTCAGAGTGGTGCAGGACAGTGGTGAGGTGTGCTGTAGGTCAGACAGAGGAGTTCAAAGTGGAGGTAGAACTGAATCAGGGATCGGCTCTGAGCCCCTTCCTGTTTGCTATAGTGGTGGACCAGTCGTCAGAGGAGGTCAGACAGGATTCTCCTTGGACAATGATGTTTGCAGATGACATTGTGATCTGTAGTGAGAGCAGGTGGAGGGAGGCATTGGTGGCTCAGTGGTAGGCTTCTCGCCTATCATGCGAAAGGCCCGGGTTCGATTCCAGCCAATGTCTCAATCCCAGCCACTGGATGCAGTGCCGGTCCCAAGCCCGGAAAAAAAAAAAAAATGGGAGGGTTGCGGCAGGAAGGGCATCCAACATGTGCCAAGTTGTTGTGCGGACCAGTCGGTCCGCTGTGGCGACCCCGAATAGGGAGCAGCCGAAAGCAACTTCTAGTGAGAGCAGGTGGAGGAAAACCTGGAGAGATGGAAGTTTGCCCTGGACAGAAGAGGAATGAAAGTCAGTCGTAGTAAGACTGAGAACATTTGTGTGACTGAAAGGGAGGGAAGTGGAACAGTAAGGTTACAGGGTGAAGAAGTTACAGGAGTTCAAGTACTTGGGGTCAACAGACCAGAGTAATGGAGAGTGTGCGAAAGCGGTAAGAGGAGGGAGAGTGAGTATATTAGTAGGAGAATGTTGGATATGAAGCTGCCAGGCAGGAGGCAAAGAGGAAGGCCAAAGAGGAGGTATATGGATGGAATAAATGAGGATATCAAGTTAGTGGGTGCAAGTGTTGAAGATGCAGAAGATAGGGATAGGTGGAGAGAGATGATTCGCTGTGGCGACCCCTGAATTGAACAGCCGGAAGAAGAAGAATTTAGTCAGTTTACTCAAAGCAATCCTGAAGTAGCCAAACAAACTACCACTAAATTATCCACTAGATTAGCACCACTACAGAAGCAACAAAAAATATAACTGTAAGGCTATGTAAAGTTGGCCCCCCACATGATCAGATAATCAAAAAAAGTCAGGTTGTTTGTGTATCAATTGTGCACACAAAATAAACATTTGTGTTCAACACATTTATTTAGATATTAATCCTATATTATCTTTTATAAAGCACCCATTCCCAACTTCACCGTCACAGGCCAGTAGCCTATGTTCTCTCAATCTTACCTTGGTGCTTCCTACTTTCAGACTTTTACATCCAAAGCAGTGACGCAAGCTTGCCTGTGCTTGCCTGCTGCTGTGTGTGACTCCCACGACTGATAGCACTTTCAGACATGTATGAAGTTGGCTCTGGGCTGGTCACATTATGCCGAAGCTATGAGTGAGCCTCCAAATGAAGATAAAATTCAGTGACCAGCAGGGGACCACACAATTTTTCAGATTTCCGTTTTGAATTTGGTGAACAACTGCAATAAAAAATACAGCAGCTTATAATATCATTGTGTGTGTGTGTGTGTTTACGTCAATCTTAAGTGTGCATGTGACTTCCAAATAATTTCAGAAGTTTAAAGGAAAAGAAATTAGCCTTCCATGTAATATGTGAGATAATGTTATGGACCCTAACTAAGGTTCCTGTATCTGTACAAATGTCATATTTCAATTTAATTCAATTTATTTCTTTAGCACATCTAAGAATGGACATTGTCTCAAAACACCTTTACAGAAGTATAGACCTAAAAAACTATATATAAAGCTTGACTAAACAAATGTGTTTTCAGCCTGGACTTAAACACTGAGTCTGTGCCTCAGTTCCGAACACTAATTGTAATGTTCCATAACTGTGGTGCTTTGTTAGAAAAAGCTCTGCACCCTGCTGTAGCCTTTGCTACTTGTGGTACTTCCAAACAGCATGCACCTTTTGATCGAAGTAGGCATGGCGGATCATAAAAACCAAAAGGTCGATGAGGTATTGTGGCGTGAGACCATTTACTGCTTTATAGGTCAGGAATAGTATCTTATAATTGATATGACATTTGACTGGGATCCAGTGCAGTGTTGGTAAGATAGGAGTAATCTTTTCATATCTTCTGGTTCTAGTTAGGACTCTAGCTGCTGCATTCTGGACTAACTGGAGTTTGTTAATACTCCTACTGGAACATGCAGACAGTAAGGCATTACAACAATCCAACCTAGAGGTAACAAAAGCATGAACTAGTTTTTTTGCATCATGTAGTGATATAACATTTCTTATCTTAGCATTATTTTTGAAACGAAAGATGAGCTTCAAAAGATAGACCGGAGTCAATAATCAAACCAAGGTCCTTTACTGCTGCACATGATTGAACATTCAGATTTATTTTATAATCAAAAAGCTGGCTGCATGTGGCCTTAGTACGAGCAGAATCTTGTCAGAGTTAAGCAAAACGAATTTAGTGAGCATCTACTGTCTCATGTCCTTTACACATCCTTCAATCTTAATAAGCTTAATTTAGCTGAAACATATAGCTAATCCCATGTTTACAAGTCATTGCACCAATGGGTAGCATATATAGGAAAAAAGCAGTGCACCTAAAATAGAACCTTGCGGAACATCAAACAACCTTGGTAAGCATAGAGAACTCATCATTTAGATCAATGAACTGATAATGATCAGTCAAATAAGACCTTAGCCAGGAGAGGGCTGTTCCCTTAACACCAACAACAATTTCTAGCCTGTCAAGTAGTATAGTATGGTCAAAGATGTTAAAAGCTGCACTAAGATCAAGTTGCACAAGGAGACACAACCCTGATTAGAAGCCTGTAACAGGTCATTTACCACTTTGAATCATTGCTGTCTCTGTGCTATAATGAGGCCTGAATTCTGACTGATTCAATTCATGAATGTTATTCCTATGTAGGTATGAGCATAACTGCTGTGCTCCAACTTTTTCTAGGACCTTGGAAAAAAGGGGAGGTTTGATATTGGCCTATAGTTGGACTGCTGACAGGGGTAGAAGTTGGGTTTTTTAATCAGGGGTTTGATAAGCACTAGTTTAAAAGATTTAAGCACATAGCCAGTGCTAAGGGGTTCGCTAACTACTGGTATTAATAGTTTAAAGAAACATGTACGGGATCTAGCATTCAGGTTGATAGTTTTGAAGAAATTTGTGAAATTAAATTAGGCTCTCAAAGGGGAATAAAACATTCAAAGCTCTGATCAGAAATAGTAATATCTACTGGATTATCTAACAAATTATTTAGTTTTAAATAAATAGTCTGAAATTTATTATCAACTGATAATAAATTAACTTTTTCACTGAAATAATTAATGATGTCATTGCTGCTGCATATAAATGGTGTCTGGTTTTCTACAGTGGTTTTACTCCTAGTCAATTTTGCTACAGTATTAAATAAAAATGCAGGATTATTTTTGTTATCTTTGATATGGGTGGAGAGACACGCTGATTTAGCAGCACTAAGAGTTTTTTGTAGCTCAGAAGGCTTTTCTTCCATGCTAACAGAAATACTGATAATTTAGTTTGACACCATTTACTTTCCAATTTCCTAGTTGATTGTTTTAATGTTTGTGTGTTTTCTCATTGTACCAGAATGCTAGTTTCTTCTCATTATTTTCCCTTTGAGTGGCGCTACAGTGTCTAGGGTGTAGAGAAACAGTGACTCTAAGTAATCAGTAGTCTGATTGATAATAAGATTGATAATGATAATAAAAATCAAGTCCTGTGGGGTTAGATGTTGATCCAGATGGATGATAATTCTAGGAGACTACTGGTAAATCTCTCTGCAGTAGTAGACATAAATACGTTTAACACAGTGACATGGCAAATTGCATACATTGTGTCTAAGATGCATTTTAAACTAAACGAGCTGACATAGCTTCTGACTGTGGAAGTGTGATTATATTTTCTATATTTAATCCAAATGTTAGAAAAAGATCAAGAGTGTGACCTCCATTATGAGTGGGCCCTATTACATTCTGATTAACACTTACTGAATCTAAGATGGACAACTGACGTTCACAGAGGATCTTTTTACATGGGCCCTATTACATTCTGATTAACACTTACTGAATCTAAGATGGACAACTGACGTTCACAGAGGATCTTTTGACTTATCAAAATGAATATTAAAATATCCCACAATTAATGCTTTGTCTAAGGAAACAACTAGGTTTAAAATTAAATCTGCAAATTCACAGAGGAATTCAGAATGTGGCCCTGGATGTTAGTAAATAAGAACTAGTGGAATCATTTCGGTAGACTTATTTTTTTTGTGGCTACATATGTTAAGTTAGTATAAAGAACTTCAGACGTGTTGAATTTGAGATTTTTGCATGGCACCTAGCTTATCATCATGAATAACTGCGACACCTTCTCCCCTACCTGTTAGATGTGGCTGATGTATATAATTATTACTGGATGGACAAGCTTTATTTAATGCTACGTACCTGTTTGGTTTAATCTATGTTTCTGTTAAGCATAGAACAATAAGCTAATGATCAGTAATTGTTTTACTGACAATAAGTGCTTTAGATGCAAGAGATCTTATATTTAACAATCTTAGCTTCAGATCAAAGTTGCTGGCTGTGCATTCACTATGATCCAATCTTATGATAATCAGATTACTAAAACAAATTTTTGACTGTCTCTGCATTGTTATTTAACTCAGGGAATGTTGTGAACCCTGGGAGATGACTCATTGCAGCTAGGAGACGGTCAGATTAGCCTGCTTGTAGGAGAGCACCTAGGAGAGCAAACCTGTTAGACATGTGAAGTAGAGAGGAGTGGTGGTCCTGTGGGCAAGCCTTAGTTTTAGCTTTGGTTTTGAGTTGTCACCCATTCGCCCTGCTTTGAGTACTCTAATGCCAGAGTTGGGGGGGTTACTAACTCCACCAATGGCATCCAGATTTTCCCTCTACAGACATAACATTACTTTCGCTATGGCTAATCCTCTCTGGCATCTGGATGCACAGCTCTAAAGCAAATATCTTCTTTGTCAGAGAGCTAACTAAAATACACTTATCACAAGTAAAATTAACGCAAATGACTTAGGAAGAATTACTAAACATCCTGCAGCTCACTCAATGTAAAAGCAAAATATTTGCCATACTTAATGATTACGTACCTTGAATGAATATGAGCTGGATATTAAAATGATCCGAAGATTTTTGGGTTTACTTAGAGAAGTAGTCTGAGTCACACTGCTGCTGCTACCTCTGAGTTATCATCAGTGAAGACCAAAAAACCATGCAGAGACAGTGATTGGATAGCCAACACTTCAAGGTTTACTGAGACCAACAGGTAGTATTTATACAGTAGAAAGGTGTAGTATGCTGTGTTATCTATTGATAAACAAAAGACATCAGCAGAAACAGACGTCGTGGTTGACATGTTTATTGGTGGTTTGGCAGGTTTATTACAAAAAGAGGGTTATTTAAGTTACAGAAGAAGAAAGGAGTGATATTTGCACAAGATGTTAATGTACCTTTGTTGCAACTGCTTTCTGAGTGGGTGGCATTAAGTGCAACTCTACTAAACGAAGCTATTTGTGACTTTTCACTTGCTCTGCTTGATGTATTCAAGGCATTCACCACTCATCATGACCTAAAGGCATTCATCAATGACTTTAACTGAGAGACAAGACACCCTGAACATTACTATCATGCTTCATCAGAGGTGATGTGACCTACTTCATAAAGATCATTAGCTGCTGAGAATGTCTCAGAAATAAAAGTAATAGGGTGAAGGGAGTTCTACCTCAGAGCCACAGCTCAGTGATTTTAACTGAGAGGCAAGACACCCTGAACATTACTATCATGCTTCATCAGAGGTGATGTGACCTACTTCATAAAGATCATTAGCTGCTGAGAATGTCTCATAAATAAAGCTAATAGGGTGAGGGAGTTCTACCTCAGGGCCACAGCTCAGCTGTTGCAGTCAATCACGATAGATAAGGCAAGTGAGCTGATTCAATCTATTGTTAAGTGAATCAAAGGGGAACAATAAAGCAGGCAGTCCAGTCATGTCACAGACATGCAAAGCAAACCTCAAGAGAAGATTTTCAGGACAACATGACCCTTTCACATACACAGATGTTGATGTGGTATAGCACAAAACAGAGGAATTAAAGATTGCAGAAGTACAAAAGTGGGTGAGAGACATACAGTGGTGTGAAAAAGTGTTGGCCCCCTTTCTGATTTCTAATTTTTTTGCACGTTTGTCACACTTTAATGTTTCAGATAATCAAACACATTAAAATATTAGACAAAGATAACACAAGTAAACACATCACGCAGTTTTTAAATGAAGGTTTTTATTATTAAGGGAAAACAAAATCCAAAACTATGTGGCCCTGTGTGAAAAAGTGCTTGCCCCCTAAGCCTAATAACTGGTTGGGCCACCCTTAGCAGCAACAACTGCAATCAAGCCTTTTACGATAACTTGCAATGAGTCTGTTACAGCGCTGTGGAGGAATTTTGACCCACTCATCCCACTCAGAATTGTTGTAATTCAGCCACATTGGAGGGTTTTCGAGCATGAACCACCTTTTTAAGGTCATGCCACAGCATCTCAATCGGATTGAGGTCAGGACTTTGACTATGTCAGGTTTTGGGCTGTTTTGTTTTTGGACGCTAGAGATCCTCGGGAAGCCCCTGCGCCTGTGCAATTAGTGTATTGCTTTCACATGTGTCTCGTTCGGGTGTGGGTATTTAAGTCTCTTTGTTTCTCGGTTTCCGGGTTGGGATCTTTAATTGTCGTTAGTCGGCGTTAGAGGTTATGTGGCCGGCTTTTCGGGTGGGCTTTTGGTGCTGTCTCTGTTTTGTGCTCGGGCTTCGGGATCTGCCTTCTTCTCCTCGGGAGTCTCTCCTTCTCTTTGTTTTTGTTTCGAGTCCCAAGTTTCCCTCCCGAGTTTCCCTTTCGAGTTCCGAGTTCCGAGTTTCCCTTTCGAGCTTCCCTTTATGTTTTGTCCTTTTCATTGTATTTTCATCCCTCCGATGATGATCTGGATCTGAGGAGCCCTATAAGGAGCACTGAAAGAGCACTAGACACCAAAAGCCTGACAGAAAGATCCCAACCAACCTATGCACGCAGGGACGCGCAGTTCTCGAGGAGTCTTCTCGCCCCTTCTCCCTTCGTTTAGGGTGGAACGTCAGGAGCCGTTCCTGGGGGGGGCGCCCTGTCAGGTTTTGGGCTGTTTTGTTTTTGGACGCTAGAGATCCTCGGGAAGCCCCTGCACCTGTGCAATTAGTGTATTGCTTTCACATGTGTCTCGTTCGGGTGTGGGTATTTAAGTCTCTTTGTTTCTCGGTTTCCGGGTTGGGATCTTTAATTGTCGTTAGTCGGCGTTAGAGGTTATGTGGCTGGCTTTTCGGGTGGGCTTTTGGTGCTGTCTCTGCTTTGTGCTCGGGCTTCGGGATCTGCCTTCTTCTCCTCGGGAGTCTCTCCTTCTCTTTGTTTTTGTTTCGAGTCCCAAGTTTCCCTCCCGAGTTTCCCTTTCGAGTTCCGAGTTCCGAGTTTCCCCTTTCGAGCTTCCCTTTATGTTTTGCCCCTTTCATTGTATTTTCATCCCTCCGATGATGATCTGGATCTGAGGAGCCCTATAAAGAGCACTGAAAGAGCACTAGACACCAAAAGCCTGACAGACTAGGCCACTCGAAAGTCTTCATTTTGTTTTTCTTCAGCCATTCAGAGGTGGACTTGCTGGTGTGTTTTGGATCATTGTCCTGCTGCAGAACCCAAGTTCGCTTCAGCTTGAGATCACAACCGATGTATCAGTCTGGAAAAGGTTATAAAGCCATTTCTAAAGCTTTGGGACTGCCGCGAACCACAGTGAGAGCCATTATCTACAAATGGCGAAAACATGGAACAGTGGAGAACCTTCCCAGGAGTGGCCGGCCGACCAAAATTACCCCAAGAGCGCAGCGACAACTCATCCAGGAGGTCACAAAAGACCCCACAACAACATCCAAAGAACTGCAGGCCTCACTTGACTCAGGTAAGGTGAGTGTTCATGACTCCACCATAAGAAAGAGACTAGGCAAAAATGGTTTGCATGGCAGAGTTCCGAGACAAAACCACTGCTGAGCAAAAAGAACATAAAGGCTCGTCTCAGTTTTGCCAGAAAAAATCTTGATGATCCCCAAGACTTTTGGGAAAATACTCTGTAGTCTGACGAGACAAAAATTGAACTTTTTGGAAGGTCTGTGTCCCATTACGTCTGGCGTAAAAGTAACACCGCATTTCAGAAAAAGAACATCATACCAACAGTAAAATATGGTGGTGGTAGTGTGGTCTGGGGCTTGCTGTGATAAATGGAGCCATGAATTCTGCAGTCTACCAAAAAATCCTGAAGGAGAATGTCCAGCCATCTGTTTGTGACCTCAAGCTGAAGCAAACTTGGGTTCTGCAGCAGAACAATGATGCAAAACACACCAGCATGTCCACCTCTGAATGGCTGAAGAAAAACAAAATGAAGACTTTGGAGTGGCCTAGTCAAAGTCCTGACCTCAATCCGATTGAGATGCTGTGGTATGACCTTAAAAAGGTGGTTCATGCTCGAAAACCCTCCAATGTGGCTGAATTACAACAATTCTGTAAAGATGAGTGGGCCAAAATTCCTCCATAGCACTGTACCAGACTCATTGCAAGTTTTTGAAAACGCTTGATTGCAGTTGTTGCTGCTAAGGGTGGTCCAACCAGTTATTAGGCTTAGGGGGCAAACACTTTTTCACACAGGGCCATGTAGTTTTGGATTTTGTTTTCACTTAATAATAAAAACCTTCATTTAAAAACTGCATGATGTGTTTACTTGTTATCTTTGACTAATATTTAAATGTGTTTGATTATCTGAAACATTAAAGTGTGACAAACCTGCAAAAAAATAAGAAATCAGGAAGGGGGCCAACACTTTTTCACACCACTGTATGTGAGGAGAGCAAGTCACTTGCTTCCAATGATGGTGATGGGGACATCCTGAACTTTTTTACAGAGCATGTAACACATTTGATAAGAATGGCATCTTACCTTACTCAGTGGGCTGGCATAATGGTGCCACTGTTCAGAAGTGAGAAACTTAGTCAGTTCAGTCCTCTACCAACAATGTCAAGCAAGAGAGAATGGAGGTAGTGATGCAGGAAACAGAGAAAGAACAACCAGAAGAAAATTGGTGAGGTCGTGCTGTGCAACATAAAAAAGGGAAATCATATCTGACCAGTGGCGGACCGTCAGGGTCTGCAAGGCCTTCTCTGCTGGCCTAAAAAAATATCTGAATCACAAACTGATGGTAATTATATTTTGTCCATGTAAATAATTCCAAATGGTCTGTCAGCTTCCTTTCATAGCTTTTCCGATGGTTGTGCTGCTTCCAGACATGTATTTTCGTATTAAAGCATTTAACCAATCACATTTCAGCCATCATTTGTTGCCAGGCAGAGTCAAAGTCAAAGAAGTCTGCCCGGAGGCCTTCACAATCCGTTCTGCAGGCCCTCTAACACAAAATAAATGTCGATGAAACTTTTGCTTCAGCCAATCAGATTTTGAATTGGTTTCACTAGGGCCCTCTAGCAACGTCACCGTATTCAGACCCGTTGATTGGATAGGATCGTGATGGAACTGAAGCGCAAGGATAATCTGTACAACAGAGTAATTGAACTGTTTTTGAGGAAAGAGAGGAGGATGGATTTTGTTTACAAATAATACGAATTTTTGGTGAGTAAAACGTTGCAATTTTCCTAAATAATATTGCAAGTTTATGAGGTTATTATTGATGTTTTTTATGTGTGTCGCGGCTATAGCTGCAGTAGGAGGAGACTTGTTCACCCCTAGGTTGTCTATTCAATAAAGGCATGTATTGTGGCTACAGGAGTTATCTATCTGCGATGCAACAGCTCTTTAGACTGTATTTCTGCATATTAAGATGGTTTTTATAACCATAAATTGTTTTTTGAGGGGCGGGTTGATTCAGACGGAGCACTACTGAAGGCCTAGGTGTGAAATGCACGGTCCGCCACTGTATCTGACACCATGTCCGGAATTGCTTCAAAAGTATTCAGCCCCAAAAGACAGAATATTCAGATTTAATCTTGCAAGTTGACCAATAAAAATTGGAAAAACAGGTCTGTAACCAACACCTGTGATTTTGATTATTTTTTCCCATACCTCTGCTGTGACTTCTGTGACAATGAGAATTTTATTAGGTATATGTGGGGTAAATGTCAATAATGTTAGGCTGAACATGGTGAAATTGACTGTGACTAAAGGGATTAATTTGACTGAACCAGTGATGTCAGGCATAATACAATTAAATTCCTTTGTTTAATATTGCACATATCATAATGTCAACAATGAAGCAAACCTCAACATTCACAATTAAGGCTATCTGCTCATGTCCATACTGCAGCCACACCAAGAAACATGCAATGGATGTTCATTTCCCTTATCCCTGTTGATGTTAAACTCCTGGAGAAAGAGGGAATGAAAGCACTTCAAAAAGGCGTCAAAGGTCTTAATGAAGAAGTTTATTGCAGTGCAGCAGTGACGAAATACATGAAGTACTGCGGATTCATCAGAGTTAAAAAGAGTGCAGGATAAATCCTGCTCAAAACGTTTATACTATTTTTCCTGTTTGTAATTAAATGCAAATTGTCCTATATTGATCATTGAATTCTCTGCAATCTGATGTCCCAGTATGGAGCAAACAAACAGCATAGCCTGAGTTATTGTGCCCTAATCCAACTAGGTATTCCTAGTCCAGGTGACTCCTAGTATACTCTCCACAAACCGCAGTAACTTCTGACTGAAGGGGGCTTCCTTTGGATGATTTACTTGAAAATTGTCTGTTAAGTGGTTTGTGGATGAGCTGGTTGCAACAGCACAGTGATACCTCAGGAATGTTGTCAAGAAGTCCTTATACATTCCTGTCACACCCTCTCTGTGGCACTGTTCATCTGGGTCTGGAGACCACACTAAGATTCACTAGTACTGGAACATGGATCCACTGTAGGTCATTGATTAGCACTTGGGGATAGAGTCTTGTCACCACACCCAATGGAGGGATTAGTTGCTTTGGGGACTGTTGAAAATAACGCCAATGTAGAAAATAATGACGAGGGTGTTAAAGATCTTAATGAATACGTTTATTAAGCCTAGCAGTGACAAAATACATGAAATACAAAAAGAACACTGGATAAACCTTGCTCAAACATTTTGTACTAATTTTCCTTTTTGTGATTTAAATGGAGTTTCACATTAAATGCAAACTGAGTGTAGGAATGGAGTATCACACAAATGCCCAGGCGATACTATTGTCTAGCCTGATGTCTTTAAATGTTAATCGTGGTCATGTTTCAATCAATTATCACCCAAATGGCTGAGTAATCCTATTGTTGAAATGGTGATCTGATTTCCCTGGCAGAATGTCCTGGCCATTAAAAAAACAGAAGATAGTCCATCCCAGATGCACAGGCATCATGACCTACACATACAGCACAGGGGCAGCACTATTAATTAAGATAGGTTTCAGAGAGTAGTTACCACTTCATGTGTTCTCAATCAATGGTACCTTAATCAGTAACATTTTGTTTTACTCCGGGGAATTGTGGCATTTGTCCCATGGGACACTATGGCATACTGCAGGAGGACATCTGTCTGGGAGTAGTATGATGACCTGTCCAGCTGTGTAAACATCTCTTCTGAGAAGACAACAATATAACCACATGATGTATTTTACAGAGGAATGTAAATTTTAAATTAATAAGTTAATGTTAAATGTAAATGTTTTAAAGTTTGTTAATTTTACCCACCTTTTTCAAGAGCATGTCATTCTGTCTCAATGACAACACACTATTGTTCTGGTATCGCTGATTATTACCCTTAAAAAGGGAAATTGTATAGAAAGTATGTTATTGGATAGTATAATATAAATTAACTTTTAAAACATGATACTATGGAAAACAGTCAAAGGTAATAGTTTATCATTCTCTAAAGGGACACTAGAAATATGCACATGGTATTAACAGAGTGAAAATTGTTCTGTTACCTGTTACAGACTGGCCTAATAGGTACATAGATGGCCAAATATTTAATTACTTTAACACAAAAATGGATCTATGTATGGAGTATTTGTAGAATGTATGTAGTTACTCACTATTGAGGCTTTAGGCCAAAGCATGTCAAAATTTTTTTTGCATCTTTTACATTTGAAAAGTGTAATCCCTATAATATAGATCCTGAAAAGTTTCATTAGACCAAAATATGACGAAACTCTGTCTAAATAGCTTCATTTGGAACTTGATCTTTTGTATGCTATATACAAGTATTCACATCCACATACACACACTCTCTAACTGTTTCTTATATTAAACTAGAGTGGATTTTTCATGATTAATAGGAAACAAATACCCAATGTCTCTATTAAAGTTATTTACGATACGAATCTACAGTTTCCCAGCTTCATAGCTCAACAGTAGTTTTGGGAAACAAAGTGAAAGGTCATAGTAATAAGAGCTTTGAGGTAAGAGGGTGCTGGTCCATTCTTGGCTTTGTGGCAAACATCAGTGTTTTGAATCTGATGCGAGCAGCTACCGTAAGCCAGTGCAGCCAGTGCAGCCAGTGGGGTGGTGTGTGAGGGCTTTGTTGTTGAAAACAAGAGAATAATAAATATATGGTGGCAATTTTTTTTATTAAGTAACTAATTGGGATACATGTGTTTTACAATAATTGCCCTCCAGCCCACTGAATATCCATATCCAACACCTGTAGAACTGTTTATCATCTTTACTAGAAGTGTATGTTTACCAAACAGATTCTGACAGACCAGGAAGTCTTCTTTATTTCTGATGCTGGCTGATGTGTAAACTTCTGCAGGAAAGATATCTATACATTTGTAGTGAAAAGTACAGGCTGACAGATACAAAACATACAATATACTATAACAAAAATGAGTACAAGATAAATAAACAAAGGAGGGTGCTTAAACCACTAATATACACAACCTGTGCACCTAGATGGTAGACATAAACAAAAACTACAGGAAAAAAACAGGATATCTGGACTTAGAGAGCTAGTTGAACAATACATGACTAGGAATACAATTAAGAATCAAGTGATACAGGAAAGAATGTATATAGAAAAAAATAGTAGATTGAGAGCCTAAGGATAAGTGCAATGCTGTGCAGGTATCTGATGGAATGTTGAGCCTTTTATGTAACTGCTGAAGAGCAGGAAATACTCTGGCGAGGCTGGGCACTGGGTTTTGTTGGATTACAAATTTATAAAATGTTAAACCTAGGTTCCAATGTAATAGTATATAAACTGAAATGGTTATGTACATTATGTTTTACATTTTGAAGTGAAGAGGATGACATTCTAAGATCAAGTCAGGCAGCCCAGGTGCCTGAGACCTTAACCTTTTGTCTTTATGCACTTCCTGACCATTGTGCAGGGTCCCAAGTTAACCTCAAGGCACATCTGTGCCTTTGTCTCTATGATAATGTGAAGGTATGGGTGATGCTGTCAGGCTGATTGTATTAACACCTATGCATTTGATTGACACTGTTATGCTAATGAGATCAGGGCTGGGGAAATTCCGGTAATGGGCTGATTCCTGTCTCCACCTCTATGTATCCCTCCCCATTGAAAGGTGTATAAATTTTACTGTGCTGAGCTATAGTTAGACTTGGATGACTGCAGCGACACACAGCGAGTTCTAGATAAAGAGTAACTTCTCTAGATTTCAGAAGTTAATTTAACATAATTGGGTGTGCAGGATGAAGACCTACAAAATTAAACTTAGAAAACAAAGACAGTTAAAGAAAGTTGAGGAAAATAAAAGTAAGATCTAGCATGTTTATCTTAGTTTTTTGGGGGCTTTGTTAATTTGGTTGATGAGCATCAGGTTTCTTGTGTGAAAATAAGTATTAAATTCTTAAAATAAGCCTAGCATATTTGGAGCTGTCCCCTTTCAATCTAGACTAAAAATAAGCAAGTGATAACAGATCTGAAAATGAGACAAGCAATAAAATCAGGTACAACATTAACATTGCTTTATTATCTCCAGCTGCAAGAGGATCACAAATGACTGTCCAAAAATGACTGCAACACATCACATCACAGCAATTGGTAGGCCTATAAAAACAAAGCTTGGCCAGGGTAACATAGAAACATTACTGAGACAGCAATTGCTCTCTATAAAGTGATGGACTACAGGTGATGGGAACATCTCCAGAAGAACCTTCATCATGGCTATGGAGTGTTTCACTACTGAGGAGAACAAACGGTCCTATATGAATTATTGAAATTATTGAGTTTGGCATGCAGTAGATTTTCATTGCTTCAACTCCTAAGTCTTGATTTAGTCATATACAATTTTGCATTCAAAAGAGATAAAAAAAAAAAAAATTCTGTTCGAAAACACTACCCCTTCGTTATGTTCGGGATGAAAACATCCACTAAATTAAACTGCTGTAAAAACAAGGTAAGTGGATTTAAACACATGCAAGCTGTCCTGCTAGTCATTTGATGGTGAGAAGAGCAGCAAGCACCATGAGGAGGGGCTTCACTTGTACCGAAGATTTGGTAATGATTATGCAGCCTGACCCCTCCAGCAAGATGCAGAATAATATCATGTTCTCCCTCTGACACCATCAACTCAGGAGAGTTAGATCCTGATTTTGTTGTGGCACTGTTATTGTCCTCTCCAGCTTTTTCCACTAAAGGTGAGGATGATTCAGAGGATCCTGGATCTGGGTGGATTGGGAGAAATGGCAGAGTGTGGTTTCCCAGCAACGCAGAGACAACTCTCTTTTTTTTCAGCTTGCCAGGGGCGTGACTCCATGTTATGCCATAGCAAGGGTCCAGAATGTGGATTCTGAGTTCAACCTGTCTTTTACTCAAAAAACTCATCACTTAAAGGACAAGCTTGCCCCCATCAGCTCTCTGTGGCAAATGTGGACGCATCACCTTCCCCTCCTATTCATCCCCAGCAACGATGTCACAGTGGATGAGCAGCTTGTGCCATTCAAAGGGCAGCGCAGAGTTCGGCAGTATATGGTAAAACTGACTTCTGACGTCGCCACATCCTATACCTGGATGTGTGACATTTACCTGGGAAAGACCAGTGATGCTGCAGAGGTGGGGCAGGGCAAGTGTGTCATCGTGGAGATGACACAAGGCACAATGAGGTTGTGGTGACAGGTTGTCAGCTGCTACAGCTGCAGAAGGAGGACCAATCGGTGGCCACAGATGTTATCTCAGCATATAATGCATATGACATCCTCACAGCTGTGGATCCTTCCTGGAATCAGGCAGAGTTGTTTAAGAGGAGGCTTTTCCTAGAAGAGCTGGGAAATTCTCTGTTTTCTGCCTCAATATTGAGGAGAGAGCACCTCCCTTGCGCACAATTTCCTGCTGCACTGTTGAGAGGAATCCAGTCTTCTGCAGCTGCCCCTCCAGACACAGAGCCACAGACTCCAGCAGCTCAGGAGTGAAGAGGCGAACATGCACACATGCACACACATACACAGACACACACATGTGCACACATACACACTAAATAGTTAGTTTAATACTTTAGTTCTCCATTGATCCTCAACTCTTGTACCATTGTTCAGTTTATTTAAGGTTGCATTTTTATTCATAATAAATTATGTTCATAAATCTGATGTGGAGTAGATTTTTTACAGAGAATATGGAAAAGTGTATTACTGAAGGATTTTAAGGTAGTTTCACACTGGCCACTTGGTTGTCAACAGTAAAAATCACAAATCTTACCTCTTCCCAACAGGGGAAGCCACAATCAAGAATGCATGATTAGTGTAATGGCTGTGCAGTCAAACAATGTCGTTATAATAGCATTCAATGGAGCAAAATAATCCACAAACACAAATTTAAATCTGATACTGCACAAAAACAATGCATTACATTCAGTGTTGTTACTAATCTTTGACACATCCAAGAATGTGATAAAAGTTAAAAAAAAAAAATTCAGTCCACAATCACTTTCTATTGAAAATAAGTCATTTTGTGTGTGTGTCCCTCACAAATCAGTGACATTACTTATGAAACTGGCATTTAAAGAATTAAAATCCTAGATTAAAAAAATCATTTAGTACTTTGATAAAAAATGAGGTTGATTAACAGATTTAAGCAAAAAAAGTTGAAAAAAAAAATTATATATATATATTTTTTTTTTACAGCAGTTTAATTTAGTAGATGTTTTCATCCCGAACATATTTGCCCACAGTGTATTACTGACCTATTGAAAATTTTTAAATCATATTTCCAAAATGTATGTCAAATTAAGGTTTGTCACCCAAAGATCATTCCATTTGCTGAAGTACAGTGAAAGTTATGGCGAAGTTAAGAATGAAAAAAGACCCCTGGTGTATGAAAACGTCCCCAAAAATACATGAGGGTTAAAAGCAATAATAATTTAGGCTTGTTGAAAGGACATTCTGTTGAAGACATTTCAGCATGTTTTTTTTTTTTTTTCAAATGGAACAATTGGTTTAAAGGGAATGAACAAAGCCATCTATGTCAAAAATTTAGTCAACAAAAATTGACTATCGGTGTCAAAATTGTCTTCTTTGTTCTTCTTTGTTTTTATTTACTGCTTGTGTTTGGTTACAAAACCCGATTCCATACACTAGAGAAGAACTGTTCAACATCAGTCAGTTTTTTCATCAGTCTTTACAAACCTGGAAAGTTTTTTTTTACCTGACAAGCTGGATGAACTGAGTGACACTGTAACATCTTCCATCAGTTTTTGTAGACATGTCTGTGCACATATACCATAAAACCTTCTGCACATACCATTACAACTAGCCATGGTTCACAGCCAGACTGAAACAACTTTTCCAGGCCAAGTAGGATGCTCACAGTAGTGTAGACAGAGCCCTGTATAAGAAAGCCAGGAACTTACTGACAAAGTAGATCAAAGTAGCTAAAAGAAGCTACCCTGAAAATATGGAAAACAGGTTATTAGCTAACTGTCCTGCGTCAGGCCTACAAGACACACAAACTACCTTTCAGGCAGTCAAAATTGAAAAAAGAACCTATGTTTACCTTTAAGCCGAAATATGAAAATGGAAGAATTTCCCTTTTACGTTAAGTCTGAAAAGGACACTATAGGATTCCTGTTATATAGGCTACATGTAGATAGGCTATAGGCTAATTATTTATTTATCTAGATGATTCTTCATGAGTTGTGAATATTCTGCAAGGGAGCCTTGCAGAATACTTGACCCACACTACATGATTCCATGTAGGAAAAATTTATTGGAATGGAAAATACAAACTAAGTATAAAGAGTACTGCACAACTAGATGGTGCAAACAGTGCTGTGACAGACATGTGGACATCAAGAGCCACAAACTGTCTCATGCCATATTATTGATAAGAATTATCAAATACAGACATATGCCCTAGAAACTTGTGGTTTTTCAAGACCATACAGCGCAAACATTATTTATTCAGAATTAAAAAGAGTCAATGATGAATGGGGCATAGCACAAAGTTCAAGCTGTAGTCACAGAAGAAGTGCCAATATGGTTGCTGCTATGTGCAAAGCAGGTTGGGCACACTATTTATATTAGTGGCCATGAAAAAAGCGAGATGATCAGACTGACCCAAATGGGGAAGGGGAATGGCCTAGTATGCCACAGCAAAGTTTGTGTATATACATAGTCCAGTGTTTTGTCCCCTCTGGTAGAGCAGGAGACATTCTGATGAATTCTGTCTCTAGCAACAATAAAAGCTCCATGGGTGTGTAGACTGTTGCTTGCTGATAGCTGTGTGCAGTTCTTCCATAGGTAATTTAGCATTAGCATTTAGAGGGTGTATGCTGCAGTCACAGCAATGGCTGAGAATTCTCTTGGTAAATAGAAGGGTCTGCATTTTAATCATCAAATACTCCAGATTAGCCGAACAATGAATTTCCATTTCAGTAGAGTCTGTGCACAATGATTTGTTAAGATAAATGCACAGACCTCCACCCTTGTGCTTACCAAGTCCATTGCCATTCTATATGCCCGAAAAACACTGTAACCCTCTAGCTTATTTTAAACTTTAACGGCCTAAACCATTTTGCTAAACGTGGTAAAGTGCTGTCTCACTTAAAATCTATGAACACTGACATTGTTTTTACAAAAGACTCATTTAAGGCCAGGGGGTATTGCTCTCTTAATAAGAAAGGTGGTTCCACTTGAACATAGATATATATTTGCAGATAAGGAGGGGTGATTTATCATAATTGCAGGAGAAATATTCTACAGACTAAATTTTTATGATTTTTTTTTTTTTAATGCGTTTTCTCAGATTCATGATATTTCATCTACAAACTTAATTATAAGGGGGTTTTAATTTATGTTTTAGACCTATATTTAGACGGATTATTTGCTTAGTGTGCTCCTCCCTCTAAGTCCAGGGACTTTCTTAGCATGTATATTAAAAATTCTACTGTTATACTCGCATTGACGTCACGTATCATAAATTCTGATCTAAGATAGTTGTAACAATTCCACCAGCTGTTCTCCCCTCCTCCCACCGGAGGGAGCCCTTGCCTGAATACTGGCAGGTTTACTTCCTGGTGTCTTAAACATAAGTACCGGACTCATGTTGTGCTCAGTGATAAGTATTGTTTGCTCACGCTACCATAACAAGCCTTTCATTGTTCATTTTGCTATGGATTCACTGTGTACCAACCTCGTTTACGTTTTCTTGACTACTGTGTTTTTCTAGTCTAGCACTTTTGGTTTTGTTTTGCTCCACTGACTGTTCTTCCATGTTTTGGATACTTTGCATGCTATTACCAACTCTGAAGCAATTCGCTCTGATGAAAGAATTCATGGGCTCTGTACTAAAACCACTATGAATAAAATTTCTCTATATGCTGACGATGTCCTACTATATGTGACTAAACCCAAGACTAGTATTCCTGTAATATTAAAAGTCATTGAACAATATGGCTCATTTTCAGGATATAGAATTAATTTAAATAAAAGTGAACTCATACCAGTTGACCTTAAAGATCTTTTACAAATTTACCCTGTTCAGTTTAAAATAGCCAAAGGCAGATTTATTTATTTATGAATTGTTGTAACTAGGAAGTTTAGCTCTTTAAGAGAAGCCAATTATTCCCCCCTTTTAGAAAAATTGAAAAGAAATATTCAGTTCTGGAGGACCGTTTCTGTTTTGTTAATAGGCAGAATAAATGCTATTAAGATGGTTTTTCTCCCACAACTATTTTCTGTTTCAAAATGCCCCTTTGTTTCTTTCCAAGTCCTTTTTTAAGCAACTTGACATTATGTTGTCCTTTATCTGGAATTATAAAAACCACTGAGGCTTATTAGATTAGAACAGGATGAATGTACCCCTTATGATCTTGGTGCTGTGATGCTTTAACCAATAAGATGTAAAAAAAGAGAAATCTACAGAAACAGCCCTGTCATTAGCTATGCTATCTGTCTTTGGAAAGAAATTAAAATGCATTTTGTGGTGGAGTCATTACGTTTATCAATTCCCATAGTTGACAATCCCTCTTTTATACCTTCCACACTAGATAAAGGTTTTTTACCGATGGAGAGATGTTGGAATCCACACAATAGGTGATCTTTATCAAGATACCACTCTTGTCTCTGATAGCACCCTCCAGTCCTTCCAACTACCTACTACATCTGCAATCAAAAATATATGGGTGGAAGAATTAGGGTCAGAGATTTCGACTGATGGAAGAAATTAACAGGTGTTCCATAAACTCCAGACATTTTCTCATTCAGTTCAAAATCTTGCATAGATTATACTATTCTAAAACAAGACTATCCAGAATATTTCAAGGTGTCTCCTCAAAATGTGACAAATGCAGGACAGCCTACGTGACCCTTCTTTATAGTTATGCATTATGTCCTAGTCTTCAAGACTTTTGGTGTAATATTTTCAGTGTTATCTCTGAAATCACTAATAAACCTATTGAACCTGATGAATTGTGCTTGGTGTTTCAAGACATGAGCTTGGTGTGTCCATCTCAACAATAAATCCTTTCTTACAGACACTTAACGGCCAAAATAACTTATTTTAATTTTCTGGAAAAATAAATTTCCTCCCCATTTTAGGTGAAGATAATTCACCTAAAATGTATATGGATCCATTTATGGAATAAGAGACATCAGTTTGCTAAAACATTCGATTCCCAGCCAATGCCTCAACCCCAGCCACTGGATGCAGTGCCGGTCCCAAGCCCGGAAAAATGGGAGGGTTGCGGCAGGAAGGGCATCCGGCGTAAAACCTGTGCCAAGTTGTTGTGCGGACCAGTTGGTCCACTGTGGCGACCCCGAACAGGGAGCAGCCGAAAGCAAAAGCAAGTTTGCTAAAACATGGAAACCCTTTATAAGGTATTTAGAGGGGGGAGGCAGACGAGACTTGGAGGCAAGGGATTTTGACTGAATTTGAGTGAGATCTAAATGCCATTTCTATATTGAGTGTTTCTAGCAGTTTCTAACATGTGGTGCATATCAAGAAGACAAGTGGTGGGTGTTTTAAAACATTAAAACACTGTTTAAAAAAATTTGTTTTCCAGTAATAATTTTATATATTTTGTTAATTTTTTAAAGGCAGAAAAGAATGAAAGGAAGAAATTGTTTAGTTAATATATTATTGTTTTTGAACAAAAACCTCAGACAGAAAGAAAAAAAAGTTTTAAAACATTCCTCATTCTCCAATAATAATTTGTACAAATTGCATGTTTGCAAATTAAGTTAATTATAGCAATAAAAAATTTTTTTTTCTCTTTTTTGGTTTTAAAAGTGCTTAAAATCTTTCCTCGGTTTTAACAAACACATGAAGAATTACTGGTGCAAATCACAAAATCTTTTAGTGGTTATGAAAATGTATTCAGATTTCACATTTGTTATGGACACATGACAGCAATCTTTGTTTTGTCTTCCTTGCTCCACCGTTTGACAGGTGAAAGAGGCATGATCCCACAGGAATTGTTCAGAAGGCTGACACATCTGTTGTCAAACCATTTCATTGCAATTACCCCTTCAGACCTGTAGTCAAAATCTCCATGTCTTTCCTTCATCAGCTCTTTGTCTGTCTTCAAGGGAGCTCCACCCATGCGGTTTGGTCGCACTGTGCCAATGCACTTGACACCCAGGTTTGCGTGCAGGTTCTGAACCAAGTCAAAACTGGTGAAGTAGTTGTCAAAAATGACAACTGAAAGCTGTGGTAGTGTTATGGTTTTTCATAATGTTGTCACCAGTTTGGCCCCTACAGGTAGCGCCTCCTCCTGCTTAGTTAGGGCAATGTTGAAAAATATGGACACACCTTGATAGAGCAGGAGTTCGTGAATGATGCCAGATGAACTGGCCCAGAAGAAAATTAAAAAAACAAAAAACCCTTGTATGGCTTGTTGGCAATATACTGGCAGAGTGAGCCAGCCCTTGTGTCTTTATCTGCTACCATGACCTCATCCACACTGTGCTGGTAAGTGGCTGGGATCAGGAGACACTGCTTACGAAGCATTTCAAAAAGAGGACAGATTTTGTCAAATAGGTCTGGACTGCCATCGCACTGCTGATTATCATTGAAGTGAATGAACCGGCGTAACAGCTTAAATCTTGCCCTCGGCATGATATCAGCTATCACGTTGAAATGTGACTCATGGTGCCAGTAGTCCTCCATGGCTGGGAAGTTGAAAACACCCATGAAAAGTAGCACTGCCAGGAAATCTTCAATCTCTTCATGAAACTGTTTTTAGGGTGTTTTTCCCTTTTCTCCTCTTCTTTTGGGGTGGTGGTTTAGAAGATGAGCTTGTTGTGGGAGCCCCCCCATACATGGAATCGGAAGAGGTTTCCTCAGACTTTTCTGCAGGTGTGGGCCATCTATTTGGTTGCCATCATCACTCAGATCAGCGTCAGAGTCTTCAGAATTTTCTGGTCTAAGGGCCATGTGGTTTTGCACATAGAATGTTTTAGTATCCATCTATTATTTGTAAAACAGAAAAAAGATCAAAATTACAAACCACATGCTGTTAGTGTGCTGGCAAAATGTTGGTACCTGAACATATGTCATTTTGCAACTATGGCATTAGTAGTATTACCAGTAGTATGTATACCAGTAGTATATATATTATATAATGAATCATATGATATTTTTAAAAAGTAAAAAAAAATCACACTAATGAAATTATTTCAGTGTATATATAGACAATGTAATATCCATTCCATTCCATTGTCTGTACCACTTATCCGATCTATTCTCGGGTCACAGGGTGCCTGTGCCTATCTCAGGCGTCATCGGTCATCAAGGCAGGATACACCCTGGATGGAGTGTCAACCCATCGCAGGGCACACACACACACTACAGACAATTTAGAGATGCCAATCAACCTACCATACATGTCTTTGGACTGGGGGAGGATACCGAAGTACCCGGAGGAAACCCCCAAGGCACGGGGAGAACATGCAAACTCCACACACATGGCTGAGGTGGGAATCGAACCCCCAACCCTGGAGGTGTGAGGCAAATGTGCTAGCCACTGTGCTCCCCATGATGTTATATCATTACATATTAATTTTAACAACAATGAGTAATCAGAAATTTTTTATTTCATAGTAAATAATACATTTTTATTACATTCGATAGCTTCTAACTAGCTTCTCTACCTTTATTATAAACTGACAATTCAAGGGTTTGGTCATGCATGTTTTTAAAAAATTATTTGAAATTTATAACATAATTTTTTTGTTGCATCAAACTACATAATTCTGTTGATTAACAACTCTGAATCTATGATATGTTGAAAAAAATATGCTTACCTTTGGAAATTCCTATACGAATTGAAACTTGAACAAATGTCAGAATCAAATTTTCTCTCTTGTGCTTCTTGTTCGGAGGTGAAATGAAATGGCACACCACTTGAAGAAACAGTGACATCTAGTGATTTTTTTAGCATAACATATCTAAACCAAGTGGAGGAGATGGCCCAATCAGCTTGGTTTAAGTTAAAAAAAAATTGTTAATGAAATATAGGGACTCAAAATGCGGGCTACCAAAAGGTTGCACAGAACATCATAAATACAAAAGGTTAAATGCATTATGAGTTCACTTCTGTATTTTATGTACAATGGAATATTATGCCACTTTGATTCAACTAAAAGGATTAATCACTTCCTCTATGCTGAGTGATGTCAGTGGAATAGACACATATGGAGAACGGAGTAATAATCTGATTTATTTTCTAAAATGCATTGATTTTTATTCACATAAAATGACTGCATTCTATTATTTGCTCTTAGTTTGTGGCACTGACAGTAAGCTCACTGAATTAATGTCTTAAGATTTGAAAAGGACCTACATACCTGGGACTGAGCTTTGTGCTCGGTAGGCACAGTTGAAGGTTTCAGGTAGACAATCAGACCCTTTGTCCTGGTTGACACTCGGGGTGGGGATTTCAACAGTCTGCCTTAATTTTTGAGTCCTTATGGTGCATTGAAGCCTGATGTGAGCAATAATCCACACCCTTGCACTTCTTCTGATCCAGTCATCCACCTCTGGCACTGCTGATGGTTCTACATAACAAGGGAACATGAGGGGTTAATATCCTAATACACAAGAGGGTAAGTCCTGTGGAGGAAAGGGTTAGAGATTTTTGTGAAAATTCTGTCCATGGAAGGAAAGTGCTCCATTTTTGTTGGCCACAGCTGCAGTATGATCTCAAATAGTGTACAATTTGGTTGAGTCTTTCTACTTGGACATTTGATTGTGTGTGGTAACAGACATTAGGCTGACATTGATGTTTAGTTGTTTGCAGAAAGCTTTTCATACTCTGGAGGTGAATTGGGGTCCAAGATGTTGTCTTTGTTTAAGTCCACAGATTCTAAATACTTAATTAGGAGGAATGAGACAGCAGGATATTGAGAATCTGTCTATTATCACCAGGATTGTTGTGTGGCTGTTGAGGTTGGGCAGGTCAATAATGAAACCAATTGATAGATGTGACCATGACCTTTGTGATATGGGTAATGGTTCAAGAATTCCTTACAGTAAAATTCTAGGGGTCTTTGAATGCGTTCTTTACAGTATTTTACATAGACTTTTGTATCTTTTGTGAGGGAGGGTCACCAGAAGGGGTTGCATACCAAACACATCTTTGAATACCTGGGTGACTTGTATTTAATGAGTTATGAACCAACTTTATTGCTCTTTGCCAGTTTTCGGGTACATAATGTCCTGTGGGTGGGCATTTCTAAGTTCATTATAGATTTAACTCTAATTCCTAATGCCAAAGCAATCAAATATCAAATGATGAAGACCCAAGCACAAAACCGACCATCACAACAGCAGTTCAAAGCTGGCACCATAGTATCTGAGTGGTTCTATCCATAGCAGTCCAGGCTGTCCACACAGAGCCATCCTCAGTGAGCACCACCAAGTGATGAGACTCCAACCAAATGTAAGTCATCAGGATGGATAATGCAGGTCCGAAGAGAAGAAGCCATCAGATGGGCAACTTGGAACACTGGAAGCTAGGGAGTAGCAAGTATAGCTAGACAGAAAGAAAAATACAAGGAGGGAAGGAGGGAGAGCGAGAGAGACAAAATATAATGTATACTTGTGATCATCTAATGGTTAAAGACAATGTTCATTAAGTGCAGACTGGGACTCTGACAAGACTAGCCATGACATCATGTATAAAAACCAGAAGGTGACACAGACATGAGGGCTTAATGGAACATAAAACATCCAGCCACTTTATAAAATTGGAATTTATAATCAATGGATTATAAATGGATGAGATAGGAGTGATGTGTTCATATCTTCTGGTTCTAGTTAGGACTCTAGCTGAGGCATTCTACTAACTGTAGCTGGAGCTATCTACTAACTGGAGCTTGTTTCTGTTTCTACTGGAACATCCAGACAGTAAGGCTTTACAATAATCCAACCTAGAGGCAACAAAAGCATGAACTAATAGTGCATTATGTAGTGACATTGCTTATCTTAGCAATATTTCTGTGATGAAAGAAGGCTATGTTAGTGATATTATCTACACGAGCTTTAAATGAATGGCAGGGGTCAATAATCAAGCAAGATTTTATTTTTTACTGTTGAACATGATGAAACAAAAATGCCATCCAGAGTCTCTCTGTAATCAGAAAGTTTACTTCTGGTTGTATCTGTACTAGGTATAAGTTCTTGTCAGAATTAAGCAGGAGGAAGCTGCAAGTAAGCATCCACTGCCTAATGTTCTTAACCCATTCGTTAGTCTTATTAAGCTGGTGTATCTCATCTGACTTTGTTGAAACATATAACTTTGTGTCATCAGCATAACAGTAGAAGCTGATAACATGTTTACGAATAATTATACCAAGTGGTAGCATAAATAAGGAGAAAAGCAGTGGGCCTAAATCAGAACTTTGTGGAACACCAAGCACATCCATAGTATGCATACATCTACATCAATTACATCTACAAACTGATAACAACTAGTCAAAAAAAAATTTTTATTAGGGGTTTTATAATCACTAGTGTAAAAGATTTAGGTACAAAGCCAATACTGTGAGAAGAATTGATTTTATTTTTTTTGATTATTTTATTTTTATTTTTATTTTTTTTGATTAAGGGGTTTGGTTCCTACAGATGATTTTCTTGACCTTATTTCTGCTTCTGATTTCTACATATTAAAGGCAATCGAAGTTACAGTTACTCTGTTTTTTTTTTGTTTTCATTGTCTTTCTCTGTGTGCCTTAGTCTACTTTTTAATGCATCTAACTGTCTAAAGCTAAAACTCACATTCAGTCACACACCATAACAACTATGACACAGTCTCAGGATCATAATTAGTTTTCATAAACTTCACATTGGATGCAGTGTTGACATTTTCAATGCATTTACTGGGTTTGTTTTCAGATTTACTGTTGCCCATGACTATTTCAGTGTAATGTTGGCAGTCTCTGTGTTAGAAAGCCTGTTTTTATTTGCGTTACTCTTTTTGTATTAATCTGTACTCTTTTATTTTACTTCTCTTTTGTTCTTTCCCTTGACCTGCTTTTCTTTCCGGAGAGTCTCTATGCTGTGCCTCGTCAGCTCTAGATGGCAGGTTTTCATAAACCTTGCAAACAAGACACCTAAAACACCTAATCCCAGATTAGTGCCATGCTTTTTTTTTCTCTTTTATTTGTGGCCTCGCTTTGCACTAGGTGCCTATCCAGGTTCCAAACCTATCGACAGATCCATGTCTAAATCCTGTCTTTACAGTGCTTTCCACACAGAGACAAATTACTTGAATTATTGTTATTATATTAAAATTAAAATATTAAATGTGCTGCAACGAGGAAGTGGAGTGATTAAATACTCCGGCAATGGGTCCCTCTGGAGGTTGGATGAATGAGAGTGTTGTTGAATTGTTACATTTAACACTGTGCATAGTTCCAGTCTTAATCATGTGATCTGCAGCACTGATGGTTGCTCTCAGCAACATCGACTCATTTTTACTATCATGTAAATGGATGCATTCTTCAATTTTTTATCAGTCCAAAAGGAAGCCAAAAGGCAGATAAAGCTACAGGGAACAATTCCTGTACATGTTTTTCTGCAAACACTAGAATCAAAGGGGTAGGAAGACTTTTCGAAAGTTTTGGTATGCCAATTAAACCAAATGAATGCTGATGCATCTAGCCTACAAGGTTACAATGCTAACCAGGCAGAAGACTTTAACTCGAGCCACAGTGGACAGCAGAAGCCCAGGCACAAGATATCACTGCTTCTATGTTTAAATTTCTATATTTCCAATAAAAACTGCACTGTGGAAGATGTTTTCCCAGTATAAACTGACACCCTTGTCAGCACTGAATAGCATGTCTGATTTGCAACTTCATGCATCTCATTTGGTTCAAATAAATTTAAGTAATGAAAAATAGAAGACATTCAAAAATTTTCTTTTTTATTTAAAATAAGCATAGGTCTTCTGCATGAGACACTCTTCATTTTGGTTGCAAGACTGTTACAAAAGTTATGTGAAATAACTGACAACTGAAAGGGAAAATGTTTTAGCAGTTTCATTAGTTTGTTTTTTTAAATGCTTCTGTTAAACCACAATTCAAAAGCAATGTCTTTCATTAGTCAATTTTCAGTAATTTTTTTAATGATACTTTTGTCATTTTCAAGTTATTTCAGTGAGCATTGTGGGGTTTTCTTTCTTTAATGTAAGGGTACCAACAATTTTGTCCATGTGTGTCACTTCCTATCAGAGTACATGATTATACTGTTACACCTCCCTTAACTTAAAATGAATTCTTATTTTTTTGTGGTCTTGTGTTTGCAGTGAAACCATCATGTTTTTACACCAGATATTCTATCAAGGCCTAAAAGCACGAATAGCAAGCTGGCCAACATTAGTTTTGGGTGAGTATTTTTCAAACATAAAGTCAAGTATACAGTCAGCTAAATTGTTGCAGGTAAAGTTATGACTAAATTGTGACCAGAGATTACCTATTCTTTTATTGTCTTTGGCCACCAGCTGACCTCTTTGACATTCTCCTGCCCATGCTGAATATCTACCAGGAGTTTGTTCGCAATCACCAGTACAGCCTGCAGATCCTGGCACACTGCAAACAGAACCGTGATTTCGACAAGCTGCTGAAGCATTACGAGTCCAAGCCTGACTGTGAGGAGCGCACTTTGGAGACCTTTCTCACGTACCCCATGTTCCAGGTGACCATTCTCTTTCTTATTAGTCCCTTTACCCCCCATTTTACTTTCATTACAAACTCAATCAAAGCTGAAACAAGACAGATAAAACCAAAACTGTCCACTTTAATAGTAACTCCTGTATACCCTTACATTTGTGCAGTTATCCAATCATTCAATTATGTGGCAGCAGTACAGAGTATAAATTCTTGTGGATCCAAGTCAAAGCTTCAGTTAATGTTCACAAACTGAAGCATTAGGATGAAAATCTCCGTGATCTAAACTATGGCACTGTTGTTGATGCCAAATGGGCTAGTTTGAGTATTACAGGAACTGCTGATTTCCTGGGATTTTCACACATGACAAAGTCTCTAGAATTTGCACAGAGTAGTGCCAAATACAAAAAACACCAAGTAAGTGACAGTTCTGTGGGTTCAAGCTGCCAGGAAGGATATATTAAACACATTTATTTACTATTTACAATTTGGGTCAGCAGAAAAACTCTCAGCATGCCATAAACATTGAACTTGGAGGTGGAGTGGCTACAGCAGCACATTCAGCTCCATTGCTGTAAGCCAAGAAGCTTTGAGGCTATCATGGGCATAGTCTCACCCAAACTAGATAGCTGATTTTATTTCTAATCAACTGTTTTTTCCAGTCCTCAAATGTCGTTTCAGTGAATCTGTGCCTATGCTTTTCTGCTCACCGAAGTTTAAAGAGTGATTTTTTTGAGTTTCCATGTCTTTCCTGGCAGCTGAAACTAATGTGGTTATTTTCCTCTCCCCTCTCTTATCAACAAGACATTTTCACCTATGGAACTGTCACTCAATAAATGCCTCCCGCCTTGTATATCCTATAATATCAGTAGTTTTTGAAACACTCAAACCAGCCGTTCTGGTACTAACATACATGCCACAGTTAAAGTAAAAAAGCTAACACTTTCTTTGATTCTGTTTTTGATGTGAACATTTAACTAAAACTCTTGACTTGTAGCCACATGATTTTGGCATTGTACTGCTGCCACATGATTGGATAAATGCAATTATCAGCAGATGTACTGGTGTTTCTATTATAGTAAATGGTGGGTGTACATTTTTGCCAATAAATTTGGCTGTTTATATTTATCTCTCTCTCTTTCTCAGTTTGTTTTCATCCTCTCATCTTTACTCCCTTGCTTCTCCTCACTGAAAAAGTTTGCACTAAAAATGTCATTATTGTTAATATAATTGTGATAGCTTATTAGGCTAGAATTATTAATCTAGCCATGGGGGTCACAGTCCAGTGACTTCTGTGCCGGTCCCAAGTCCGGATAAATAGAGAGGGTTGCGTCAGGAAGGGCACCCTGGCATAAAACATTGCCAAATTTAACCATGCGAATCATCAGTACTCTGAATTTCATACCGGATTGGTCGAGGCCCAGGTTAACAACGACCGCCATCAGCGCCGTTGACCTACAGGGCGCCGGTGGAAATTGGGCTACTGTTGGTTGAAGAAGTAGAGGAGGGAGGAGAGTGCACAGACAGAGAGAGAAGAGGAAAGGTAAGAGTGTACGACTGAGAATAGGAACTCTGAATGTTGGTACTATGACAGGGAAAGGTAGAGAGCTGGCTGATAAGATGGAGAGAAGGAAGGTGGATATACTGTGTGTACAGGAGACCAGGTGGAACGGTAGCAAGGCTCATAGTATAGGAGCAGGATTCAAGCTGTTTTATTATGGTGTGGATAGTAAGAGAAATGGGGTAGGTGTGGTACTGAAGGAGGCATTTGTGAGGAATGTTCTGGAGGGGAAGAGAGTGTCAGACAGGGTGATGAGTCTGAAGTTAGAGATTGAAGGGGTGGTGATGAATGTTGTTAGTGGTTATGCCCCACAGGTAGGTTGTGAGTTAGAGGAGAAAGAGAGATTCTGGAGTGAATTAGATGAGGTGATGGAGAGTATTTCCACGGGTGAGAGAGTGGTGATAGGAGCAGATTTTAATGGACATGTTGGTGAGGGGAACAGAGGTGATGAGGAGGTGATGGGCAAGTTTGGAGTTAAGGAAAGGAACCTAGAAGGACAGATGGTAGTGGACTTTGCTAAGAGGATGGACATGGCAGTGGTTTACACTTATTTTCAAAAGAGGGAGGAGCATAGAGTGACTTACAAGAGTGAAGGTAGGAGAACACAGGTACACTACATTCTATGTAGAAGAGGTAATCTGAAAGAGATTAGTGACTGTAAAGTGGTAGTGGGAGAGAGTGTAGCCAGAAAGCATAGGATGGTGGTCTGTAGGATGACTTTGATGGTCTGTAAGAAGAAGAGGTCAAAGATAGAGATAGAGAAGTAAACCAAGTGGTGGAAGCTGAAAAAGGAGGAATGTTGTGAGGAATTTAGACAGAAGTTGAGGCAGGCTCTGGGTGGTCAGGTAGTGCTGCCAGATGACTGGGGGACTACAGCAGAAGTTATCAGGGAGACAGGGAGAAAGGTGCTGGGTGTATCATCTGGAAGGAGAAAAGAAGATAAGGAGACTTGGTGGTGGAATGAGGAAGTTCAGGATAGTATCCAGAGGAAGAGGTTAGGCAAGAAGAAGTGGGACATAGACAGAAATACAAGGAGTTACAGCGCAGAGTGAAGAGGGAGGTGTCTAAGGCCAAGGAGAAGGCATATGACGAGTTGTACACTAGGTTAGACACTAGAGAAGAAGAGAAATTGTACAGGTTAGCTAGGCAGAGGGATCGAGATGGGAAGGATGTACAGGTTAGCTAGACAGAGGGATCGAGATGGGAAGGATGTACAGGTTAGCTAGGCAGAGGAATCGAGATGGGAAGGATGTGCAGCAAGTTAGAGTTATTAAGGATAGAGATGGAAGGGTGCTCACAAGTGAGGAGAGTGTACAGAGGAGATGGAAGGAGTACTTTGAGGAGTTGATGAATGAGGAAAATGAGAGGGAAAAAAGAGTAGAAGGGGTGAACTCTGTGGAACAGACAGTAGATAAGATTAGAAAGGATGAAGTCAGGAAGGCTTTGAAGAGGATGAAAAGTGGAAAGGCAGTTGGTCCTGAAGACATCCCGGTGGAGGTCTGGAAGTGTCTAGTAGAGGCAGCAGTGGAATTTTTAACTAGTTTGTTTAACAGGGTTTTAGAGAGTGAGAGGATGCCTGAGGAATGGAGAAGAAGTGTGTTAGTGCCGATCTTTAAGAATAAGGGTGATGTGCAGAGTTGCAGCAACTATAGGGAGATAAAGTTGATGAGCCATACAATGAAGCTATGGGAAAGAGTAGTGGAAGCTAGGTTAAGGAAGGTAGTGAAAATTTGTGAGCAGCAGTATGGCTTCATGCCCAGAAAGAGCACAACAGATGCAATTTTTGCTCTGAGAATTTTGATGGAGAAGTATAGGGACAGTCAGAGGGAGTTGCACTGTCTGTTTGTAGACTTGGAGAAAGCATATGACAGGGTGCCAAGAGAAGAGCTGTGGTACTGTATGAGGAAGTCAGGAGTAGCAGAGAAGTATGTCAGAGTGTTGCAGGACATGTATGAGAGGAACAGGACAGTGGTGAGGTGTGCTGTAGGTCAGACAGAGGAGTTCAAAGTGGAGGTGGGACTGCATCAGAGATCGGCTCTGAGCCCCTTCCTGTTTGCTATAGTGATGGACCAGTTGTCAGAGGAGGTCAGACAAGAGTCTCCTTGGACAATGATGTTTGCAGATAACATTGTGATCTGTAGTGAGAGCAGGGAGCAGGTGGAGGAAAACCTGGAGAGGTGGAGGTTTGCGCTGGAGAGAAGAGGAATGAAAGTCAGTCATAGTAAGACTGAGTACATGTGTGTGAATGAAAGGGAGGGAAGTGGAACAGTAAGGTTACAGGGTGAAGAGGTGAAGAAGGTACAGGAGTTTAAGTACTTGGGGTCAACAGTCCAGAGTAATGGAGAATGTGGGAAAGAGGTAAAGAAGCAAGTACAGGCAGGTTGGAATGGGTGGAGAAAGGTGTCGGGAGTTCTGTGTGATCAGAAAATATCAGCGAGAATCAAGGGGAAGGTGTACAGGACAGTGGTGAGACCGGCCATGCTGTATGGTTTAGAGACAGTGTCACTGAGGAAGAGACAGGAGTCAGAGCTAGAGGTAGCAGAGCTGAAGATGTTGAGGTTCTCTTTGGGAGTGACAAGGTTGGACAGGATTAGGAACGAGTACATCAGAGGGACAGCTCATGTTGGATGTTTGGGGGACAAAGTTAGGGAGGCCAGATTAAGATGGTTTGGACATGTTCAGAGGAGGGAGAGTGAGTATATTGGTAGGAGAATGTTGGACATGGAGCTGCCAGGCAGGAGGCAAAGAGGAAGGCCAAAGAGGAGGTATATGGATGGAATTAATGAGGATATGATACTAGTGGGTGCAAGTGTTGAGGATGCAGAAGATAGAGATAGGTGGAGAGAGATGATTCGCTGTGGCAATCCCTGAAGGGAAAATCCGAAAGAAGAAGAAGATTAGGCTAGAATTATTACAAGTAATTTGCATTTTTACAAAATGCCAAGTGACTGATTAAACTCAAACATTTATATCATAGCTATGTGTTAAAATAAAAATGTATGTTGCATAACTCTCAATGATGAGTTGATAGTGTCTCTTGAGAGCTATAGATGAAGGATGATTACATTTATAAAACCTAAAGCACCCTTCTAAGCTGCTGTGTTGTGTCAAGAATCAGTCACCAATGCCAAGACTGGGTAGTCTTGGAATGCAAGTCTTGGAATGGAGTTTTTTTCCCATCAGTAATAAGATACAATCTGCCACTACATTATTAAGACATTGCTGTTTCCATATTGAATTTGACAACAAGGAAAGTTTAAAAATGAAAAAAAAAATCAATCCCAAACTGTTGAGGTCTTGACCTCAGTGTCCTCATAGTTACAGGCTCTGCCATAAGCACACAAGTGCTTCATTCCATTTAATGGTGTTTTTTCCACACAGATACCACGCTACATTTTGACTCTCCATGAGCTGTTGGCGCACACACCTCATGAACATGTGGAGAGGAATAGTTTGGAATATGCTAAGTCCAAGCTGGAGGAGCTTTCCAGGTAGAAACCATGTGTACCACTCACTGAAAACTAAAAATGATATTTACACACACTGCTGTGAAGCATTCCATTCAATTCTATTTTACTTAGTTTAGTTTAATTTCATTAAATGTTACAATTTTGTTATATTGCTACAGTGTAACCGAAAGGTTCCTCATTAGCTTCCCTAGGGGAATAGAAAAAGTACACACTTAAAAGGGCAGTGAGAGTGGTGGACACAGTGTACATTCTGTCCCACTGTCTGTGAGCAAGTGAAAGAGGGCTTACTGAATTTTACTTACTGAATTACTGAGTTTTTATTAAGCATTTGATCTCAATTTTGCCACTTTTCTGGCTCTACTCAACTTTTGTTTGATAATTTTCTTGAATTGGTGATTGTTTTACCACTGATCTTATATTTAGCACATTAAAATACAGCTTCCTTTAGGATGTAGTTACTGTGTGCAACCAAAACTTAAAGGAGCTGTATTTTTTTCTATGAGTTCTTGTCTCAGTTTTTTGGTACAATGTTTGTGGGTTGTTTTTTTTTTGCTAATCAGCCTTTGCTTCTATCTCATGTTTTACTTTTTTATTTCACTTTTGATGGGAAAGGCAATTGAACTGGCAAATACTGTTAGGTGAACAGGTAAAACTGTTCTCTGGACTTTGTTTGAACCACCTACAAGAAGAGTGCAATGTGGTGTTGTTACTTGACTCTAACTGGAATGAGCTTACACTAATATTAGATTTCAGAGAGTGCTGTCACTTAGACACTGCTTAGTCACTGTTGGTACAACTTTGACCTTACTATCCAATCGGATCTCCTTTTTACAACAGGCCTATCCCATGAAACACCATACCTATACTCAAACTGAGGTTTAAACACAACCATCCCAGAGTTCTCCTGAGCCTTGGAGCTCTCTTGGGCAGTGGAAGTCAAAATTGTCTTTTTTTATTATTTTAAGCATTTGCTTAAAATTGTGGAATTAGTGAAAATGTCTTAAAATATGTTTCTTTTATTTTATATATGGTTTATGATCCTTTTTTTTATAGGAAATGAAATATCAATTTGAAAATATTCAAGATATTTTTACTTGCAAGATGACATTTTTGCAGTGCACAAGTAATGGTACAGCCTATCTTGCCATTATATTGTACACTACATACTATATTACCTGAGGTGAGATTTTTGTTAGTTTGTGGTATACTCTGCACAGATGGAATTGGAATTGGAACAGTATCACCAGTTGTTATGTTGGAGAGGATCAATTATAGTGGCCTAGAGACATAAGGCTCTTGGTGCATCTCTTCCACATAAATCTAGCAATACATATCATATCCACTCACCCTCCACTGTATTACGGTATGTACCTGTACAACTGCAAATACATACAGGTTACAGATCAGCCAATTATATGACAGCAGCACGATGCATAAAATCATGCAGACATAGCTCAAAAGCTTCAGGTAATGCACAAATCAAACATCAGAAGAAAGAAAAAGTATGATGTCTGAGACTTTGATTGTGGCCTGGATATTGGTGCCAGATAGTTTGAGTATTTCAGAAACTGTTGATCACCTGGGAATTTCACACAAAGTAGTATCTACAGTGTTCCTGTTAATGTAGATAGTGAGTATGGACCCAGGCAGACCAAAACAATTAAACATTTGATGCATCACATAAATCCATAATTAAGCTGAGCTTGAAAACAAATTTTTATGAGTGAAAAGAACTACGGTCTTTGGAACATCAAACAGTTTACACACAGCCTCTCTGGAAGGGTTTTTGCTTTGCTATTGCATAGTCACTCAACTCTCTTCTGACCCCTAGTGGATGGATAACCATTTTCACACAGTAGTAAATAACAGTTACACACTCCTTCCTTCAGCATAAAAAGGTTGTTACAAATAATATTTCTTTAAAGTAACAACAAAAGATTTTTATTTGCTGCATTTTTGTGATTAGCTGGAGTAGCCCACCTTGTAAAAATATCTCTGATTAAAGGAAAAGGAATTCTGAGATTTCATGTGGTATCACACAGGATCACACAGGAAAAACCAGAAGGGGGAAGTCATATTTTATTTGAACAAACACAGCTTCCAATTAAATATCATAGTTCTCCTAGGACATATGTACTCTTTTTCCAACTAAATGGGGCTTCTTGTATTGAAGCTGATGATCTGCTTGTGCTTGACCGGTGGATCTGTCAGTACCATTTTGCAACAAGAAGCAAAGCACATTAAACATCACCATGCCTAATTTAAGTCTATTGTACAGAACATGCCAATAAAACATTAATAATTCCGTTAATACTATTGGCATGTAAATGTGATTTACATTAATTAATTTCATGATTGATCTTTAATGCATAAATATATGTATTACTTTGAATGCTTTGAAATTTAATCAATATTTTGTAAAGCCATATTCATTCATTTTTGTCAATTACACTCTGATTAAAATGGCATCTGATTTTAATTAAAAATTACATGTAGTTGACAACAAAGTGCAAAATTAAACCAAGTATAATTTTTTATGTATTAATTTAAACAGGTGCCAACATTTATTAAATGTATTGTTACAGAAAGAGCAACATGATTTACACTTAATGACTATCTCGAATACCTCAAAATTAGAATAAATTTCTGCAGATGCAAGTTTTAATATGTATTTATATTATGTATAAATCTGATTAATCTCTTACACAACATTTTTCAGTGAGTTAATTAACTTGCGACTGGTTTTCATTCACTCCGCTCATGCAGCTCAAACAGGTAATTCCTGCTGATATCTGTATTACTATTTTATTGAAGTTTAATACCTGAAATGATTGACTATGATTGCATTGTTTGAGACATTCTTTTCTGATTTTTCTGGACAAAACATTGTTTGTGCAATATTAATCATTCATCTTTTTATTGCTTTTTTTTGTCATATTTTTGTCAACACTATGTATATATTAATAGTAATTTTGTGCATTATGTTTTGGCCCTTGTTATCTCTGAGGGGGAAAAAACTGTTAATGAACATGAGAGTAGATTTTGTGCTTCATAGCTTCATATAGAGAAACATGGATTTCTGGGACGTCAGTGCCTCCTTACCTGGCTTCAAGATTGTTAGTGTGGACAGTGAGGTTACTCTGAGACATAAAGAAGAACGGCACAAGGATTGCAGTTGTGTGAATGAAAAGTGGGCCTTCTAGGTCAGATGACAAAGTGTCAAGTTACAGTCTAAATACCTTGAAACTTTGGTGGTAATTACTAGAGACTTTTACTATATAAATCTGGATTACACTTTCCCAACTTGTTACCAGTTTGTTGACTGCACTACATGGGTACAGAACACTGATATTCAAAGGTAAAGAAGCATACAGAGCTACAACCCCATACCCACATGGTAGATCAGATCTTGTTAATATCTCACTATGTACCAGAAGTTCAAACACATACTGTCTCCAAAAAGGATTGTGAGGAGACTCAGAAGGGCCAACATGGTCCTGCAAAATGGCTTTGAACAATATAAGACCTATGCAGTTGTCAAGAGTTCATTGAGGGTGGTCAATAAGTGAGAATGGGTTGTAAATACTCTGGCAGGTTTATAGCAGGCACAAATTTGGTAAATTCATGAACCAAAGTTATTATCATGTAAAATGCTGTCATTAACTAAATCAACATAAAAATTTTTGGACAATGTTAACATTTTTATTTAAATTTGGCATGGACAACAATAGGGCCGGCCCAAGCCTTCAGGGGGCCCTAAGCAGAATTTTATTTGGGGGCCCCTCTGTGCCACCAATATGACTAATTATTACCAATCCTTGATTATTCTCTCACTATAAATGTAACACACCCATTTTTATTATTATTATTATTATTATTATTATTATTATTTAATATTACATTTTGTATAATAACCATTGTCCATTGACATAATATATAAAAAAAATGTACTCATGTACATTCATGTACTCTTGGCAGCCCCCTGGTGGCCATAGGGCCCTAAGCAGACATTTAGTTCACTTATGCCTTGGGCCAGCTCTGGACAACAATATTTGAAACTTAAAAAATAAGACTTGTAAGTGAAAAATAAAAGTATGTATAAAATTACTTTTTACTCTGAAGAGAGCACTTGACAAAGCACATATAAAAATGACTCACTGCATTAAGCACATGCAGTCATGTTTAAATGAATTTTCCAATGTCTGTCTTACTAAATATTTGTACCCATTATTAAGCTATTTTGTATTCACATTTTATTCTGGATATTGTATGTTTTCTAGAAATCAGGACAATAAACGTGCAGTTTACAGTTTAAGGGACATTATAAGAGAATAACGTTACTTCTATGTTAAATTAATGGAATGTAATAAAGTCTTGGCATATTTAAAGTTTGCTTCAAGACTAATCATCACCAAGTAGATGTTACGAAGAGTAGGCTTTTCTCACTTAGCTATTGCATGTTGATCTACAATATTTTGTTTCTTGTTCTGCCTGGCAGATATTGTGAGAGGCACAACAGATGTATTAAAATTAGAAGAAACATGACTGCAGGGTGCCACATGATCATCCATGATGAATTGCATTAGAACACATGAAAAAACATCATTTCTAAAGGCTAGATCTATAGGTCCACCAACTTGCAGCAATAATAAACTATTACCAACAGATACTCATTTCTCCATTGGCTATGTCAGAACAATCCTCTGGGAGTTCAGCATTCATGATTCTAACTTTACGCACTTCATTTGAGCGTTGTGGTGATTGAGGTTCTTGGCTATATCATAAAGCATCAGCAATGACGTTGCATTGTCTCTTCCTTAATGACACCTTGAAATCATATCCTTGGAGCTTGATGACCCAGCTAGTCAGTCTTGATTGGGTGCTCAGATGGTTTAAGTGTGGCACGATTGGTCATAACTTAGAATTTTTCTGCTCTACTGAACAACCTAATGCTACAATGTGTCCTACCTAGTTTTTCTCTTGTGTCAGTACTGCCCCAATGCCTATATTGCTTGAATCTCTCTGTACTCTGAATGATTTCTTGAAATTGGGTGGCCTCAGAACTGGTGCAGACAAAAGTGCTGTTTTATGTCTTCAAATGTCCTTTGATAATCCGCTTTTACTCAACTCCATCTTACTTTTTCATACTTCAAGGCAATGGTGGTACTTATAGAAAAATCAGAGATAAAATTCCGGTACACTCCTGTTAGACTGGGTAATCTTTGAAACTCTTTGACATTTTTTGTGATTGAGAAATCACAGTCTGCACTCACCTTCTCAGGATTGCTGTTGATGCCCTCACTAGAAATGATATGACCCAGAACATTGAGTGGACTTCAGTTTCTTGTTTTATAGTCCTTGAACACATATTCCATTAGGCAATGGAACTTTGCTGTGGGGTTCTTGATCCCATACAGATTCCCACTCCTTAGGTCAATGATGCTGAATATGGCTATTCCATGAAGAGACTCCAGTAATTCTTGAAATCTATGGCATCAGGTATGAATTCAGATGAGTTTTGCTTTGAGTCCCCTGTAATCCATATGCAATCTTAGCTTTGGCTCTAATATGACTAATTGCTGCCCATGGAAAGTTCAGACAATTAGTTATAACACTCAGTTATACCTAAGACATATACTGCCTGCTCCTTTGCCAACATGAATGTTTGCCATCATGTTTGCCATCTTTTACCTGATTGTGACATTTCACACAAGGGTTTTAGGATTTGCAGCTAAGCCTCAGACAAGCGAATGAATATTTCTAGTGTCAATTTCAGCAAGGCAGCAGCATGAATGAACTAAGACAGGTAAAATGATTGATGTCAATTGAAGAGAGTGCATGGAAGCATATTGACTTGCTTTATTTATTCATCTTATTGCAGTCATCTTATTTATTAATGTTATTGCAGTCCGGGCCCAAAGTGCCAAGATTTTGATCAAAGTCTAGTTACCTCTCCCACAGTTTTTATATTGTCCCTCATTAGACTATGCATTCCTGGGTTGCAACTACAGAAAAGTACCTTGAAGCAATTCTTTTTCCACCTTCCATTTGAGACACAGAGCTGTGTACTCGTATGCAAAATCTTGTATGTTTTCATTCAGTCCTTGTTTGTACTCTCGTATCCTTCTGCCCCCTCCGCTTTTGTTGACAAAATGTTGACAGAATAGTTTTCAGCCATCCACCAAACATTCATTTTTACTGTTGAAACAGAGGTCAGAGTGGCTACAATTTCTGAATTCAGTTGGATTGAATACCAAGAAACTCTTCACATATTTCTAAGAATACAATAAGTTCTGTTTTGTCTTTCTCATCTCCAAAGTATGGAAATTCAGTTCTTATTGGTGATTTGCTGTGAATAAAAGAAACGCTTTTAGCCATGCTAAATAAAATGAATTCTGTTAACAACAGACCTATGGTGATGCAAAAAACATTTATTTACTTATTGTCATGAAAAGTCATAATATGCATACTGTAAAAATGACACATTAGCCAGTAAAAATATCTTGAATATGGTAAAATGTATGTTTTTTCTATTATATCATTACTCCAAACTATTGATTCTTATTTTGAAATATTCTGACCAAGCTTGACATCATCTTATTACTAGAAAAAAAATACTAGAAAAATTTGTGTGGAGACGAGCATCCACCAGCAGGCGGTTACCCAGGAGTTAACCCAGAGCCTGACATGTAACCTTTGGTTGATTTTGATATTTTCACTTTTAAGATATATTTTATTGCAATGCATGACCTGCAATGGCATTTTGGAATCTGATAGGTTTTCATTTTTCTGTAGTGCAGTATATATCTTAGTTTATTTTCTTAAAAAATGCAGTAAATCAGCTATTCTTCCAGGTTTTGTCCACTTTGTCTACTATATGAGTAGTCCAAACATGTAATGATAGATGTTTTATGTGTAAACTATTTTTTTAATCAATAGTTTATTATGTCTGCATTGTTAAAATGATGAGCCCCACAATTATCTAATGTGTTGAGGAATACTGTCATTTAAACAATGTCATGATTTGGATTCATCATTGTTATGTGAATGTGATAATTAAATACTTATTTTAAGAATCATGCACGATGAAGTAAGTGAAACAGAGAACATCAGGAAGAACCTGGCCATTGAGCGCATGATTGTGGAGGGGTGTGAGATTCTCCTGGATACTAGCCAGACTTTTGTCAGACAAGGTAAATCCACCCTGAAACCCAAATACACATCCAAGAACAGAGCTCTGTATCACATATCGCATTTTTACAGGTCAGTCAGCTAAGAAGCCAGGGATTTTGACAAGTTGCATATTAACCAGAGAAGACCTACTTTCTGAAAAAAGAAAAAGAAAATTATTTTGAAATGAATGTGTACTATGCTATTTCATTGGTTTGAAACAGTAATTTGAAGGGCCTGTTTCCTGATAACAGAAAAAATTGAAAACTGAATAATTTTACCCATCTTTCCATGCACCATCCTGCACTGCTCAATTCCAAGGATCACTTATCCAGGTGCCCATGAGTGAGAAAGGGAAGATCACCCGTGGCCGTTTGGGCTCCTTGTCTCTGAAGAAAGAGGGCGAGAGACAGTGTTTTCTTTTCTCCAAACACCTCATCATCTGTACTAGGGGCTCTGGGGGGAAGCTGCACCTCACCAAGGTAAGATCTAGGTTTATATGGATCATGGATCACTTCCTAGAGTGATTTCTCAAATATTTCTCAAAAACATCTCTACAATAGGTTTTTAAATCATACTCGTGAATATATTCTACACGGAACAAAATATGTATGCATGAATAAAGAAGTTTTAATATTGTTACTATGAGATTATTGTATAAGAAATTATAAACCTGTGATGCTTTTTTCTAGACATACTAATTTCAGATGGTTCATGACAATTTCAAGTTTGAAATAAGAAAATATATCTTGAAATGGGTTTAATTATTTTATATTTGTTCAAAATCTAAAAAATAGAAGTATTATTAATTTGCCTACATACAAGATAATTTTACTTTATAAGACTTGTTAACTTTGTTTTGTGTAGAGAGGCTTTCTTACTCTGAGATGCATATAGCTATATTTGTGTTTAAAGTGGAGTATAAAACCAGTTTTATCCCACACACTGTAGCATCATGCATTGGCAGTTTACCAATAAAGTATACTGATAAATAGATAAATACAAATACAAATAACAAGGTACATAGCTGCATAAAAACGAGGAGAAAAAAAAACAAAAATTACATATAGTATTATGTATAGTATTATATATATTATATGGCCAAACATATGTGGACAACTGAAGATCACATGTGGGGCTTCCCCAAACTGTTGCCAGAAATTTGTAAGCACACTATTATTTAGAATGTCTGTGTATGCTGCATCATTAAGATTTAGCTTTACTGGAATGAAAGACCTGTTTTTTTATGACAATGCTGCTGTGCAAAAAAGTAAGGTCAATAATGAGAATGTTTGCCTAGGTAGATATGAAATGGGGTGGCCTGAGCCATGATGGATGATTGGCTGAATGAGCAGAGATTCCCAAAGCAACAAAATCTTCTAAAATCTAAAAAACATCTGAAATCTAGTAGAGAGATTTCCCAGTAGTCTAGAAGCTGTTTTAAAAGCAGGGGTGGGGACCAACTCAATGTTAACTCAATGTTGGTTTTAGAATGGGCACAGATGAGTCTAATGATTGAGTCCACATACTTTTGTCCATATAGTGTAGTTATAGAAAGCACTGTGGAGTGCATCCGTAAAATCTCTCTTTCATGCACATTTAATATTTACCTATGGTTTGGCAAATGTTACCTATATTCTGTCAAAAGCTTTAAAAAAATAACAATTTTACATGTATATATTGTAGCGTGCTGCACGGGGGACACAGAACAACACACAGAGCTGGGGAGCAAATTAACAGTAAGCTTTACTGAATCAAAAATTAAGGCAGGGAAGAAGAACTTGGGCGAAAGAAAAAAGAGGCAGAAAAGGAAAAGGGAGTTAACTAAGGCTGGTCTTGCCTGAAAGAGCGTCTGGAAGGGTGGCGGCCATGGTCCTCACTGGGGCTGGAGATGAGGCCGGAAGGGGCTGGAGGCCTCTGGACCCCAGAATTGGTGAAGGCGGTTTTGGGCTTAGTGTCTGGTGCTAGGGCTACCTGCCAGTAGCCTTTGGTGAGGTCAAGGGTGGATACAAATCGGGCTTTCCACCAGCCGATTCATGAGGTCATCCACCCAGGAAAGGGGGTAGGAGTCGAACTCCGAGATTTGGTTGAACCTCCGGAAGTCATTACAGAGACGAAGGGATCCGTCAGACTTGGGCACCACCACAATGGGGCTGGACCACTGGCTGGCCTTCCTTCTCTATAGCCTGACGACGGGCCTCTGACAGACCACCATCCCAGGAGGGGTTTTTAGGACTAGGAGCATTACTTGGTTCCTGGGGTGGAACTCCCGGGGCTGGGCTGGCTGGTTGTAGGTTCGCTGCTGGTCCCTCTGGGCAGCCTCCATATGCTCCCTTATGATGGGCCCCACTCAGCCGATTCTCACCTGCATGTTCTGGACGTAGTCAGTCACGAAGCGGAATGGTGAGTGCTGTCCTTCCCAGTCTTCACGGGCCACATCTAACAGTCCTCGAGGTCGCCATCTGAACAGGAGCTCAAACGGGGTGAACCCTGTTGATGCTTGAGGCGTTTCTTGAATGGCGCAGAGGACGTAGGGAAGGAGGAGGTCCCAGTTCCTCCCTTCCTCATCTACCACCAGTGTAACATTCTCTTTAGGGTTTTGGTTGAACCATTCCACAAGCCCATCAGTCTGAGGGTGGTATACGGATGTCCTCAGGTTTTTGACCTCTAAAAGCTGACACAGATCCGCCATTAGTCATGAGGTAAAAGGCATACCTTGATCAGTGAGGATGTTCTTGGGGATTTCCACACGACTAAAGAGCGCACGGAGTTTCCTGGCAATGTTGCGGGAGGTGGCCTTCCGAAGTGGGACCACCTCAGGGTATCTGGTGGCATAGTCCATCATCACCAGGATGTATTCATGGCCCTGGGCTGACTTCGGCAGCAGTCCAAGGAGGTCCATGCCGACACGCTCGAAGGGAATGCCAATGATGGTGAGTGGAATAAGAGGAGCTGGCGCTGGCTTCCGGGGGGCACCTGGTGCAGGCCTGGCAGAAGGCTTGGACCTCTGCCTGCATTCCGGGCCAGGTGAAATGGTCCTTTATCTTTTCTAGAGTGTTTTGCGGACCCTGGTGGCCTCCCAGTGGGTGCGTGTGGGCCAGGTGCAGGAGGAGGGCAGTCCGGGTGTGGGGGACAACTAACAGACCACAGGGCTCTCCATGGCATTTGGTGTGGTAGTACAGCAACCCCCCCTGTATGCCATGGGGATCTGGTTCCCTGGATGGGTGTTCACTCCCTCTACCTGCAGAACCTGGCCTCAGTAGTGCTTCAGCCGGTCATCCACTTTCTGTTCCCATCCGAAACTCCCCTCCCTGGTGACCTGCTCAGACAAGGAAGACAGGGGATTAGCATCTTTCTCTGACTCACTTGAGGAGGAGGGCTCGGTGTCCAGGGCACCACGGGCCAGCTTTGTCTGGGCTCGGGGTTTCCAAGGTCAACTCGCCTTCATCATGGCGGAGAACCCCGATCAGTCACATCTGAGCAACACGGGGACTGGGAGGTTCTGGATTACTCCTGTGATGACAGGCCACTTGACAGAGGGGCCCCAGATGTGGATGGACTGGACATTGCCATGTGAATACATGAGACCGGTATTGTCGCCGGTTCCGTAAGCTGTGGAGGAGGTTGGAAGTCTTTATGTGTCCCAGCTGATCTCTAGGGTAGCCAGCGCACATTCTAACCTTTCGAGGAACTCTCTCGGGAAGGTAGGGTTATGAAGTCCTCGGAAGGGAGGGCTCACAGGAACCGGCTGGAGAGGAGGTCGTCCATCTGGGCCTGGGGATTAACACCAGGGTCATACCTCCATCTGTGGAAGTCCCTGGCTGCATTAACTGGATATCGGCCGCATCGGGTGAGGATCTCTGTTTCACTCTTTCATAGTGGCGCACTTTCACAAACTCCTGGGTGTAGTAAGCCAGTTGGGCATCTCTGGCGAGAGGGGGGGCCAGTGTGTTGGCCCAGTCTCGCTGTGGCCATCCCTCATGCTTAGTGAGAAGGCGCTGGGCGGCATGGCCCAACTCCAGGAGGGGGACCACCACGGCCTGGGGACCTCTATGGAGCTCCTGCAGCTTTTTGGTGGCCATTGTCAGGCTCTGGGTTAACTCCTGGGTAACCGCCTGCTGGTGGATGCTCGTCTCCAGCAGGTGTTTTAGGGTATGACACTTTTAGGGGGACACAGAACACCACACAGAGCCGGGGAGCAAGTTAAAAGTAAGCTTTACTGAATCAAATATTAAGGCAGGTAAGAAGAACTTATGCGAGAGAAAAAAGAGACAAAAAAGGAAAAAGGGAGTTTAACTAAGGCTGGTCTTCCCTGAAAGAGTATCTGGAAGGTGGCAGCCATGGTCCTCGCCGGGGCTGGACCTGAGGCCGGAGGGGCTGGAGGTGGCAGCAGGCGGGCGGCGTTGGTCCTGGAGTGAGGCAATGCTTCGGTGGTCCCACGGTGTTCTAGCTTCACTCTAAACTACCTGGAAACAGAACATACAGTACTCATTAGATCTGTAGGGGGCAGACCTTTACTCTGTGTGGCTGGCGGAGCCTCGCTCTCCGCTCTGATCTTCTGGTCCGGTGTGTTTTGGTGAGTTTTCTCCCGCTTCGTCCTGGCCATGGTGCTGATCTTCCTCCACTCTATGATGGTGCCGCTATCCGAGGTGCTGAGCCAACACTGCTTGTGTTTTGAAGGGCGAAGAGCAGTTTTCTTCTGTAAGCATGCGGCAGTGTGTGCGTGCCGTCATTACAATATACATGGACAAAATTGTTGGTACACTTCCATTAATGCTTCTGTTAAACCACAATTCAAAAGCAATGTCTGATTATTATTAGTCAATATTCAGTACATTTTTATTTATTATTACTTTTGTAAGTTTCAGGTTATGTCATTGACCACTGTTAGTTTTTCTTTCTTTAATGGAAGGGTACCAAGAATTTTGTCCACATGTATATATTTTATTGGCCTGCATCAAGCAAAGAAAACATCTAAGGAGACCTACTAAACTTGGATTAAGAACTGTCCAATGCATTATTAAAACATGGAATGATTAGTGGTAAGCCAACATGTCTTAAATGGAAGAAATGTGGTATGAAAACACATTTAATGGTCATGATTGGAGATTGCTTAAAGATATGGAGAAAATCAAATTGCAAAAAAAAAAAAAATAGTCACAACTATGTTTTTTAGTAAAAGTACAAGCTTTTTTTGGTCCAGCTGTGTATATATCTTTCTCAAAGTTATGCATAGCTTGTTACCACCTTTTAACTATCTGAAGATTTAAAATAAATAAACCAAAAGCAGATTAAAAATAAGATAAAGGTTTTACCAAGTTAGAAAACAAATCTTTAAGTACCCACAATCCTTGATAATTCAATGAAATATGTTTTCTAGTACCAAGGAAAAATGCTGATAAGAGTAACTTTATGACACTAGTAACTTCCCAAATGATCATTTGGGAAATTTAATCAAAGTAATCGTTTTTGGTAATGACTGCTTAGAGTAGTCTGAATTGATATTTTATACACTATATAACCAGATGTTAAACCATACACCTGGCCATAACACCCATATGTGACACTTGCACAATTGTACAGGATGTCTTTGTATGCTGTAGTAGTAAGTATCCTTTTACTGGAACTTAGAACTCAAACATGTTCTAGAATGACAATGTCCCATTGCAGAACCCATGACTGTGCAGACATGGTTTGCCAACTTGGAGTGAAAGTACTCACATGGCCCTCATTTCAAACCCATTTAACACTTTTGGGATGAACTGTGCCCCAGGCATGACTTCATTAATTGTTTTGTGGCTGAATGGGCAAATCCACACAGCCATACTCCAAATTCTAGTGGAAAGCCTTGCTGAAAGAGAAGGTTTTTGTAATAGAAAACTGAGGACTATGTCTGGAATGGGATATTCAAAAGTCAACCCTTTGGCCCTGTAATGTATTAAATAATCACTAAGTGGTCATTACCAAGAAGATTTGCTTGCCTGAGTCTGCCAGGATAGCAGCTGATTCATCTCTATGTCTGTGGCCAACAGAACGGAGTGGTTTCACTTATCGACTGCACATTGATTGAGGACCCTGAAAGCACGGATGATGAGCGTAAGTATTAGAGCCATTGACTTTTATCTACCATTACAGGCATTGTGACATCTAATAGCTGACAGTGGACTGAAAGCCTTATTGTACTGAGCAAAGCTACAGGGAACGTAAGCCTGTCTTGGCAAAATTAAAGTCAAAATGGTTCACTCGCCCAAGGGGGTGACTGGGCTCCTCCCTGTAGTTTTATGTGGCAGATGTCTACATAGTAGTTAAGGTGCTGAAATTTTTCACATAAACTAGTGTAACATACGATCTTAATATAATTTACACAATTTATATATATATATATATATATATACAGCTCTGGAAAAAAATGAGACCACTGCAATTTACTCCTAAATCAGCAGCTCTCTGAGTATGACGAGCATTCCATGCCAGTCTTTGTTAAACTTCTACATAAGCACACCTCATTCTGCTTAATGAGGTACTGATTTGGTGATCACCTCAATCCAATCCTATTTAATGGGGAAAAGTAGAAAAAAGCACTGCTGTTATCAGCACTCTCCTCTTGCAGTGTGACCAGTTGGATGGTAAAAAAGTGCTAGAAGTCTTTCAAAGGTAATTGGAAATTTAAAAATAACCATTGAACATGCCAAAAACAGTGAAAAAAAAGGTTTTGAGTGAAGAAAAAAAAGGCTCAATCCTAGCTTTACTGGCACAAGGATTCAGTGAGTGTCAAGTTGCTTCTATCCTTAATATTTCAAAGATGGCAGTTCACAAAATTAAGATCAAGCAACAGACACTAGGTACAACAAAGCTACAGCCTGGAAGAGGCCGAAAACGGGTCAGTAACAAACAAGATGATAGCAGACTCATTCGAATGTCAATCAAGAACCGTAGGCTGACCTCAAGTGACCTTCAACAACAGTGGCAAAAGGAGACTGGGGTGAAGTGCACGGCAAGAACGGTTTGAAACAGGCTTCTACACGCAGAGCTGAAGTCATACAAAGCCAGAAAAAAGCCTTTCATCAGTGAAAAGCAAAGAAGAGCCAGGCTGAAGTTTGCAAAATACCAGAGGAACTGGACTGGAGTAAGGTAATCTTTTCTGATGAGTCCAATTTTCAGCTTTGCCCGACACCCGATCATGTTATGGTTAGACAGAGACCTACAACCCACAGTGTCTTGCACCAACTGTAAAATATGGAGGGTCAGTGATGATCTGGGGGTGCTTCAGCAAGGCTGGAATTGGACAAATTTGTCTTTCTGAAGGGCACATGAATCAAACCAAGTACAGGGTTGTTCTAGAAGAACATTTGCTTCCTTCTGCGAAGACAATGTTCCCCAACTCAGAGGATTGGATTTTCCAACAGGACAATGCACCATGCCTTACAGCCAGAGCAATCAGAGTCTGGATGGAGGATCACCAGATCAAGACCCTGTCATGGCTAGCCCAATCTCCAAATTTGAACTCTTGGAAAACCTCTGGGGGGGCACGGTGGCTTGGTGGTTAGCACATTTGCCTTACACCTCCAGGGCTGGGGGTTTGATTCCCACCTCCGCCGTGTGTGTGGAGTTTGTATGTTCTCCCCGTGCCTCGGGGGTTTCCTCCGGGCACTCCAGTTTCCTCTCCCGGTCCAAAGACATGCATTGTAGGTTGATTGGCATCTCTAAATTGTCCATAGTGTGTGATTGCATGAGTGAATGAGAGTGTGTGTGTGCCCTGTGATGGGTTGGCACTCCATCCAGGGTGTATCCTGCCTTGATGCCCAATGACGCCTGAGATAGGCACAGACTCCCCGTGACCTGAGAATAGATCGGATAAGCAGTAGACAATGAATGAATGAATGAAAACCTCTGGAATGTCATCAAGAGGAAGATGGATGGTCACAAACCAGCAAGCAAAGCTGAGCTGTTTGCTTTTTTGCAAAAAGAGTGCTATAAAGTTACCCAACAGCAATGTGAAAAACTGGTGGAAAGCATGCCAAAACGCATGCAAGCTGTAATCGCAAATCGGGGTTATTCCACCAAATACTGATTTCTTACTGTTATTTAGCCAAAGCATTAACACAATTTGTTTACAAATTACTTGCATTTTGTTTAAAGTTATTAAAGCTCTGCAAATACTGCATGATCTTGGATTATTTTGATATGTTGTCATTTCCTTTAAATATACACTCTAAATAATAATTTAAGAGAATTTAGGAGCAATATTGTCAGCAGTTCACAAAAAATGAAACAAAACTGTTCATGAGTGGTCTCTGATTTTTTTCCAGAGCTGTGTGTATGTATGTATATATATATATATATATATATATATATATATATATATATATATATATATATATATATACTGCTAAAGAGAATTAAAGGAACCCTTTGAAAACACATCACATCTCAATATATCATGCTGGATATCTATACTGATTGGACTGGGTAATGTGTTGGGAACGAAAGTTTTAGTCCCCTAAAACTAAGATAGTGTTGCCCTTAGGCTGTCCGTTCTAATGCCCTGATCAGCTCTATGCCAATTCTTACAAAGGGGACTTCTTGATTGAGGGATGACGGTGCAGTGCTGATTTTTTTATATTATATTTATTAATTTTACATTGTAATAAAAACCAAAAGACTGAAAACTTAACGACTACACATTTAGCACAATACCTAAAAGAATTGTGCACATACCCTTAAAAAAATAAATAAATACAAATAAAAATTAAGAATAAATAAATGAGCTGCCAGGAGGATAGAATAAATGTACAACATGCATAAGTAGGCTGTGAACAGTTAAGTATGAACAGTGGTCCTATGTTTTAGATTGTTCAGATAGCCAAGAAATGGACCCCAAATATGTAAAGAAATTTCCAAGGATTTGGATCATGTATACCTTAGTTATTCCATCGGGATAACAGACACCATTTCCAAAATCCACCTTTGGAAAACCACATGGCGGTGTTCATACCAAGCATCAAAGATTTCTGTAAGGCTTTAGGTAGATGCAATGTGGATTTTGAACAGCTCAAGATTGCTTACTCAGCAAGTGGACTAATATCTTTGCTATATGCTTTGGAAAACCAAGAAAAAATGTCCTACCAGTATCCTGCAAGTGTATGACAATGCCAGAAAGTGTGTGACAAGGTACTTTCTGAAATTTTACACCTGCCACATTGAGCTGAAATAGATTGATAAATCTTGTGTAGTTTTTTAATTGGAGTAGAGAAGACGGTATACAACATTTAAACTGAATCAAATGGTGTCTCTTATTAATGGAACAAGAATGTATTCTGGCCATGATTTTAAATCCAGAAGGATTTAGACAGCTCACTACTCCAGGCCTTTCATAGATGATCAGTTGATATTTTAACATGACGGAGGAAAACAGATACAAAAAATGAGACCAACACTCTGGAGTCAGGGGGGTGCACCAAGACATCAATAAAAGGAGGTTGTTGTCAAGTACCGGTGGTACCAGGCAAGACCGAGCAGACCCATAGGCAGGGATAGTCATCAAAACAGGGATTTATTCAAAATAGAAACACTCATACACAGGGGAAGACAACCAAACACAGAACAAGGACTCACATTGAAGACGAGGACTAGCAACAAACACAGGCACAACAACCAATATAAATAAGGGTGATAATCAAGGGAACACAAGGGACAGGTGACCAGAGGCGGCAACAGGCTAAGGATCAGGCGGGGCTAAAATGGTGGGGCTAAAACAAATACACATGGCACAAACAAACAAAACCCCTGCTGAAAGCCCCCTAGTGGCCCAACAGGGAACTTTGCCAACCATGACAGTTGTATTGGCATATTTTAAATTTTTTTTATTTTATCTCTGACATATAATTCACCAATGCCAAAATGCAGCAATGACACAAGCATAGACATTCTGTTTGATTGAAAGCCTTTTGCACATCTAAGGATATAATAGCTGTTTGATTAGTCTTGATATAATCTGCATATATTGTATTAAGGAGGCATTTAATATTAAAAAAGGAAAACCTTCTTGGGATGAACCCAGTCTGATCAGGATGAATAACAGATGTGAGATGTTTACTTAATCTGTTTGCCAGTACCTTTGTAATACGTTTTCTCTCAGCATTTTGAAGAGCAAGTGGCCTGTAGCTGGCAGGGTCACTGTCTTCTTTCCCTTTTTTCAGTAAGAGACAGATGCTGGCCTCATACAGAGTTTAAGGTAATGTCTTCACTTCTGCTGAATGACAGACCATTCTAAGTAATAGTCGAGTTAATAAATCTGAAAATGCTTTATAATATTTGCTAGAAAATCCATCAGGCCCTGTGGCCTTCCCAGCAGGAAAATTTATTTATTTATTTATTTATTTATATTATTATATAGTTCTTCCTTGGTAAAATCAGAGTCCAATTCTTCTCTAGCTGACTCGCTGAGTTTAGGATTATCCAGAGAGTCATAAAAGATATCTAAGTCAGATTGCATAACATTATATTTCGAGGAATAGAGGTCCTTATAGAACTGTCTAAACCTGTTGTTGATGTCCGTAGGGTTGGTTAGCAAAACACCTGAATTTAATTTGATTTAATTCTGTAGATTGACCTAGTAGCTTGAGAGCTTTTAAGTTGCCATGCTAACAGTTTCTCTGGCTTGTCTCCTAATTCAATCTGCTTTTGTTTCAGTTTCAGAGCTGAATTATTAACCTGACATCCTAGAATGCAGTTATATTCATATTTAAGCTTCAAACTCTTATAGGTATTTTGAAATTTGGTATGCTGATTCTAGCATGGAAAGGATGCTTTCAATTTCTATTAGACACTTGTCCCTTTCCTTTCTAACAGAAGATTCATAGGAGATGATATGACCATGCATTACCACCTTAAGCGTTTCCCAAAGTATTGAATCGGAGACCTTGCCTGTGTCATTTATTTCAATAAACTCCCTTCACTGCCATGCTTTCACAAAACGTATTGTCAGCTAATAGCAGGGGGTTAAAATGCCATGAGTAGTATTGTTTGGGAAGGGCAAAGTCAATGGTCATTAGTAGAGCACTATGGTTAGAGTTAAGTATACTGTGATATTTGGTGTTGTTCACATTTGAAATTAAATTAGAATCCACCAAGAAGTAATCAGTTCTACTGTAGGACCTATGAAAGTGAGAATAATGTGAGTAGTCTTTATCTGTGGGATATTGAACTCTCCAGATGTTAACAAGATTCCTAGATTTGATTAAATTATTAAAAATTTGAGGTGTTGTAATATTGGGTGGGGGACAGGAGGATAATCTCTCTAAATAAGGGTCCAAAACACAAAACAATTCCCCTCCAATTATAATGTTTGTTTTCTTGTTGTTGATTAAACAAGATTAAACACCTTTTTAAAAAATAATGGATCATCAAAATTTGGACCATAAATGTTGAGGACGTAACAGGGATTGAGTTGATGTCGCCAGAAATTATGATACATCTCCCATTAGGGTCTTTGCGCAAATTGATAAGCTGAAGGGGAACGTTTTTCCAAAAGAGGATGGCAACGCCACGTGCCTTGAAAGTAAATGGTGATTGGTAAACCTGTGAAATCCAATTGCTTCTTAATCTTCTCTCTTCTGTGGTTTTAATGTGGGTTTCTTGTAAAAAAAAAAAAAAAAAAAAGTATGTCTGCTGAAAGGGACTTGAGGTCTTTAAAGACCTTGCCCTTCTTGATGTCATGACCCAATCCCCTGACATTCCAGGAAACCAGAGTGAGATATCGACTACCCACACTAACACCCTGTTTAGACTTGTGCATATAAAAGAGATAGACAAGAAATTACATCCAGTGCATGTTTACAATGAGAATTATTGAGATGAATTGGCAGCATTACCCACAATAACAATAACTGTATAGGCAAAGCACGACTCTTCATCAGAACAGAAGGAGCTGCCGGGCGATGGCTACAGAAGAGTAAATACAAAAACTACCTTAAAGACCTCTTAAACAAACCTCTCCACGAAGCTGAATAAGAGAAATTACACACATACCAGTATAAAGTAATTAAGCATAATTGGAGTGTAGTATAAATTACAGGCTGTAAAAGAACAATTATTATATTAATATAAAACAATGGAAAAAAAAAAAAGCTGATACTTCTTTAGTAATGTACACAAGTTATGAGGCTGTAAATTATGAAACATTAGTGTACAACCTATAAACGTTACAAGGTTGGACTTGATTGAAGACTCCCTCCTTTATCATAAATTGGACCAGCTCAACAAAGATATCTATTGGCATTACCAGTTCTTACTTGCCATGAATGAAAAAAATGCTCAGTCAATGTCTGTAAGAGGATAATTAGCTTCCACAAACTGTGTTGCCTCTTTTGGATCTGAAAAGACGGTAGGTGCATTGTTCAGGTGATGGATGTAAAGTTTAGCTGGGAAGCATAGGCTGTGTTTGATACCTGCATCTCGAAGGACTTGCAGCACATCACAAAAAGCTCGGCGTTGCATCAGTACCTCCTTTATGTACTCCAGGAAGATGAAAATTCTTTTCCCATTGTATTCTAGAACTTGTTGGAAGGATCAGTTTTTTCTGTTGATAATGGTGAATACACGCCATGATACTGCACGGATTTGCGCCCGGAGCTGGCTTTGGTTGGAGCAAGTGGTGAGCATGGTTGATAGACACAGGCTCTTTGGAAAGTGTTCAGCTGAGAACAATTTGAAAATCAACTTGGAGACAAATTCAGTGGGTTTGCCTACTTCTTCTCCTTGCGGTATGCCCACAATTGTGATATTGTTTCTGTGGGAACGAGCTTCCAAGTCAAAAACTTTGGCTTGCAGTTGCTTGTTAGCTGTAGTCAGGTCAGAGAATTTGTTTTCCAAAAGCTGAATCTGTGCTTCAGCTTGTGAGGTCAAAAGATATTTTACCTCAAAGGTGCTGAAGCGTCCGTTCATGTGGATAGATTGGCCTCTGACATTTCTTTACAAAGTTTTTTGTACATAGCCAGTGACATCTCTGCTGAGTGAGAAGGCTCAGAGTGTGTTAATTTGCTAGCCACAGAGGGAGAGTTAGCATTAGCCTCTTTAGTTTGATGGCTAGCAGTGAGTTTAGACTGAATTGCCTTTGCAATGACTGACCTTGCAGCTTATTTATGCCAATCAGTGATTCAGAAAGGTAAAAACTGGTTGCCTGGCCCAAAAAAGTAAAAATATCTGGTATATAATACTAAATTTTTTATATCATGGAGACGATCACACATTACCTGCTACTTTCCTCCTCACTGTACATATGCACATTTAGCCAATTATTTAGAACCTCTGTGAAAATCATTTTCCACCGCTGGTTTTGAAAATGTGAAGTGTTGCATTGTGAGCAATATGATTGAAGGAACGTGTAAGGTGTAATTATTCAGCTTGTAGTTGGTAAAGAAACTGTTGGCATTTTGATATTTACCCCCAGCTTTTATGTAGTTTTAACTTATATTCCATCTGTGTCATCTGTCTGCATCTTGTGAGCACTGAAATCTGAAACGTCTTTCTCAATTATACTAATATAATAGATAATACATGATGTAGAAGCTCTGCATAGTCAGATTACCTGCTAATGCACTGAATTAGAACTGGTCAAGAATTTAGAGGAATATGTCCACATCCTTACATATAAGCAAAGCTTAATAAATTAAATTTAGTGCATAGAAACATATGTACCAACAAAACTATTCATCTGAAATCATAATGAAATTGTGCTACACAGCACAGCTATGCAGCTCATGTAGTGCTGTATAGGTACTGTGCAGAACATTATATGTACATGGCATATGACCGGATGCAATGTATAAACAAGTAAATAAATAAATAGGCCATTATTATTATTTCACCATAATCATTTTTACAACAGCATTCAAAAGACATCATTTTGTTTCATAATTCGGTACAGTACCAGTACACAGAAGTGTGTTCATCATACTTTGGATGTTTATTTGCACAACTGAAGAAGCTTCAACTCTGCAACTCATCATCAACAAATGCATAACTTCATTAAGGCTGCACAAGCTCACTCTTAACAGAGAGAGCCCAGCTTCTGTACAGAGAAGGAGTGAAGTTTGGTACATCACCCCTGTCCTTAGTCTGCTCTGAGATCATACAATAGTTTAAGACCATACTAAAAGATATGAGAAATGTGGCATATTCATCTTATTTAATATGCTTAGTAAAAGGCCATAAGTAAAAAATAATTAATTAATTAAATTAAATTCCAAAAAAGCAAATGTAAATACAGTGCCTCGAGGCAATATCCACCCCCTAGTACTCATTTAACTGTTTGCTGTGAGGCAAGATCAAATTTAACCCATTCTTGCAGAACACTGGTGTTAATAAACACTATATTTTAGTTTTCTATGTCTGTTTGCAGCAATCACAGATTTGAAGTGTCTTATATGTCATATGTCACTGTCAGAAATTCTCCGCATGCACCAAGCACTATGAGCTAGGTCCTTCAGCAAGTGTAGCAACTTGCAGCGTTATGGTGCCCACCATAATGTTTTCATGTGTTTATTTTGTTTATTTTGCCATGTGAGTTTTGTTTTGGTTCATGTCTTATGTCTGCCCCTACATGACGCATAAGAGCAACAACAGTGGTATGTATTTGTGTATGTATTTAAACCCTTGTATGTCTGGTGTATGCCGTGAAGTATATGCTCAGTTTACACGTTGTTCCTGATGTTAGCAAGCCTTTTGATTGTGTTTGCATGCTTGTTTTTGACTTTGTCTAGTTTTTAAATTCCGGGTTACCTTGTCCCTTTACAAACCCTTGTCTCAGATGTGAACAGTTTTGGTTATTCCTCAAGCACTGTGCGACCAAAAAACTAAAGCCCAGCCATAGGACAACATGGCAGCCTCCTCACTAGAGCCCCCTCCAGAAGCCAGCATGCTCACCTTCTCACCAGAGCCCAGCCAGAGGACGACATGGCAGCCTGCTTACCAGAGACCCAGCTTTGAGCTTACTCCAGAGGCTGATAGAGCAGCCTCCAGCATAGAGCTCCACCTGGAGGCTGTTTGTGAATCGCCTCAAACTTCAATTATTGATTTTGATTCCTGTTTGTAGATTGTGTGATCATTGACTGTCCCTTGACTGAGCCTTGACAGACTGAGATTGTCTGTTTGAACTGTACCTAATAAACTTCCTTAGCTTCGCTTGCATCTTTGCAACATGCTAAAGTTTGAGCATGTGTCAAAGAGTTGGCTGTATAGACCAAGGAATACAGTCAAGTTGGGGAACACATACAGATTGATTCTAAATAGACATTATCTAGTTAGAGAAAATAGTTAAGCAACAAGGCTCCCTTCTAATCAGTGGCTAAAAGTTTGGGGAAATAATTTCCTCCATCACTATTTTTTGCATGTTTTAGGCATTCCACTCTGAGAATGCCTCCTAATTTCAAATCCTCCATTAAAGTTTTTAGTCTTTTACATCTCTCTTTTGTGTGTGTGTGTGTGTGTGTGTTTGCAAACATATGGATCTAGACATATATAAAGAAGCAAAGCAACATCTTGAATGGAAGTCAACACTAGGATAATTTTGACATTTGTGGAAAAAGTATTAGGTTGTTTCACTATAAAGCCATAGAGTGATTTTGCGTTGAGGTCTTATGAACTCTTTCTAATACAATGCACAAGGTTGACACTGTGAAGGATCTGAAAAATTTTGCAGATCATTGTTTCCAAGTTGCTTTTCAAGCATTGTGACAAATGGAGATCATTTTACTTCAACGTATTTGATATTTTCACCAGAATGGTAAAGTTCAAAGACCTTCTGTAATTTATTGAAATACAAATGCAGAGTGGTATGGATCCCATCTTTGGAAAACTTTATAATCCAACAGCCAAAAAGGGGTCTTCCAAATCAATAAATTCAACTGCAAAAGCTACATTCAAACCAGCTAGCAGAAGTAGCAGTTTTGCTATTACAGTCACAATGGTGTCAGAACAAGTGAAGGGTTAAGTGAATTAAACCCTGATCACTAAATATAACAGAAGGATCTCAAAAATTGCCCTACCTGAAGCATGTTGAATTGACACCAATAGATGCCATCACTTGGGTGCTTATTAACAACCCAAAAGCTTTGGAACCATGGAGAATTATCAACAGCGAGGGTGCTGGTCATTAATGGTCCACTCATGCATGTTTTGGAGGGTGAAGGGCAACAGTTCAATTTAATAGAATACCCATTAACAATTTGAAAGAACAGTCCATTAGGCAGTATAATCATCATTTCACTGAGCAGCAATGCGATGAAAATAGAGAAATGTTAGTTGAACTCCTACAGTTCATAGAAATAGTCTCAACTTCAGCAGAGCTCATGTCTTAAACTTCAGAAAAGCTCAAACATTATTTAAAATTGCCATTTAGCATGCACATGGCACAACAAATAGTTCAGTACCTGTTAAGAAAATATAAAAAGATGTATTATTTTTTATTGAAAACATCAAATTTGTGAATAATTCACAAAAAGTTCATGCAAAGATTGTACCTATTGGAGCAAAAAAAATGGAAGGTTGTGGTACAGAATATTGTCATCACTTGTATAAAAGGACACGGAGTGTGCTTTAGCATATGGTGGAACATATTTGAATAAAGAGCTCTTAGAACCAGCTTCCAGGGGAAAGGGCTTTGGTTATAGTGGGATGTTGAGCAGGATGCCTTTACATTCAGCATTTTAATCAAACAACACTTGATGACAAGATGTGGTATTCTAAGTTTTATTCTAACCTAGTTCCTCTAGGTTTCCTGGCACCAATTATTCTCACTGCCAAGCAAATTCTGCAAGATCTGTGCAAGACTTCAGTAGGATGGAATAAGAAAATCTCACTTAATACAGTCCAAGATGACAAAGATGGCTGGATGAACTGGGACTGTTGAATACATTTACCCCAAATGGGTTTGGAAAAAATATTTGCACAATTTTGTGATGCAAATGAGATAGAATATAAAACTGTATCAAATCTTAGGTTGTTAAATGAAAAGGACAAGTATGGGTTATCAACCATTCTCAAATTGGAAGTTACAGCAGCAGTCATAGCTGTGTACCTAGAAGAAATGCAACTTCAACTGAATAAATCACAATTCTCAAGCATATCATAAGCCCTACGAAGGTCTATATTTAAAATGCATGTGGCAAATAGAGTTTCCATCATTCTGACCCATTTAAGAGCAGAACAGTGGTGGTACTTCTAAATTAATTTTGTATTTGGACAGATTTTGAAAGAGCAGTGGCAGGGATTCAAAATATAGAAGTTCTTCAGTGTCAGAGAAAGTTCTTTGTTAGTTTAAATCGTGAGCTGAATCGAGCCCCAAAAGTATCGGATTCAGAGTTCTCTCACCCAGGATAGCATAAAGTGGACATTTAACCCACCCCACAGAGCTTATAATGAATGTGTTTTGGATTGCTTAATGAAACAAGTCCAGAAATAGCTTTCCTAATTTGTAAAACATCAGGTGCTGGACAACAAGCCCCTGTACATTGTTTTATGTGAAGTGGAGCCAATACGGAATGATTGCGTAATCTTCTGATGATTCTAATGACATTGAAGCACATACCTCAAACCACCTCCTGCAGCTAAAAGCAAAACCAATTCTTCCACCCAGTCTGTTTAAGATTTATACATTCAGAGACATTGGAGACAAATCCAGTACATGGCAAATCTATTCTGGCAAAGATGGGTGAAAGAATATTTCCCAATGATGCAGGATCATCAAAAATGGAAATCTTGTTGTTCAAAACTTGGTGCTAGTAATCATTGAATCAGCATCTACAAATTCATGGCTCATGGCACATTACTGAAACCATGACAGATTCTAAAGGATTTTTACATCGGTTTTGTGTCAAGACACAAACAAATGAGTTTGAAAGACCCATTAATAAGATCTGTTTTTTACGGGATGCAGGTTTGCACTGCCCATTCATTTGAGTCTAACATTGAAGTGGAACATTTGACTCTGCACCTACAATAACATATTTATACTGACAAACGTGCATTACATTGTAACCTACTATAATTTGCTATTTCATTAGGCTTGAACAGTAACAATAAAGTCTTTCTTGATATTCTTGAGCTTTTTTGAATGCCTTAAGAAGATTATTTTCTTTCCATGGATAATTATTATGGACACAATTTCTGTACTTTTTGAGGAAAAAGTGACTTTAAAACTTGTTACAGCTACTAATAAGTATTCATAATATAACTGGTTGTTATACATCAATTAGGAATAGGAACATCATAGCTATTAATAAAATTAAAATTATAAGGAATATAAAGAAATTATTTTTTATTATGATAATTATTTTTGTCTGTACCTGTTGTTTATCTGCCTTTGTGATTGTAGGTGTTTTCAGCACCAAGGGTTTGGGGGTTATTTGGGGGTTATAGTTTTTTGACCACATTGTTAGAGAGAGTTTTTAAATTATGAAATTCATTTACAAACATGATTGATGTACAGTATGTTTATTTAGATAAAAAACAATACTAGTATTAAAGACATTTCCATGTGGAATTGAAATGCAATTGAATTGAAAAAATGGCAAAATGGGAAACTGTATTTTCTGCAGTAGTCTGCACACCAATTTTACCTAGAAGTTGAATTTGTTGGGTGTAGGTACCATGAACTCAGATTTGGGGCACACTTCCATTAATATGTTAACAATTACTGGGATAATGCAACATGTCCATATTTGAAACTAGATATTCATAGTTAAATATTGTTTGCTGTTTCATCTTTTCAGTAAATTTATAACTATTCAGAACTAAGCCTTCAGAAACCAAGTCATTCATTATTATAGTTCTCGGCTAAAATTTTTAGTTTTACTATATTTATTTATTTATTTGGAATTATTTTGGAAAGTTAATTTTTAATTAAAATTCCAAACTAAAAGGTGGATGCTATTCTATGAGACTGATTACCTTAAAAGGGCTCATTGAACAAGATTCATTACTAAATGAAATATTAATAAAAATTTACAGCCTGATGATAAAGGATAAATGGCTGGGGAGTTATCTTGTTTACTAATACTGCATATTGGCCTCAGTGAATGCAAACCATGGCTGACCTTCAGGCACTAGAGTATATTATATATATATATATATATACTATAGAGTAATAGACCACAAACATTATCTGTTTGTACGACAGATATATGGGCCTCGAAAACATATAGGAGAAGCAGTAATGTCGTCAATGATGGTAGATGAGTCAGCTTATCAGTGCACTGATTGGTTAATCTTTGACTTAGTCAAAACCAATCAATGAGGTCTTTGATTTTTATGTGACTAAATTTATATCAGAATTTTCAGCATACTTTCATGATTCTTGATTTTTTTTATCATCAATTATTAAAATGCAATGGGATGAATCGATTATTCAGGTAGCTCGAAAGCTTTGCAATATGCATGCACAAAACATTTTGTCACTTGTTCTTAAACCAACAGAACTCTTGATGTTTGGTGGCACGGTGGCTTAGTCGTTAGCACGTTTGCCTCACACCTCCAGTGTTCTGGGTTTGAGTCTCGGTCCCGCTCACTGTGTGTGTGGAGTTTGCATGTTCTCCCCGTGCTTGGCTCCTCCCACAGTCCAAAGACATGCTTCTAGGCTGATTGGAGTCTCTAAATTGCCTGTAGTGTGTGATTGAGTGTGTGTGTGTGTGTGTGTGTGGCCCTGCGATGGGTTGGCACTCTGTCTAGGGTGTGTCCTGCCTTGATACCTGATGGCTCCCTGTGACCCGAGAATAGATCGGCTTAGCGGTACAGACCATGGAATTCTTAAATTATCATTTGAAAACATACATTTGTCATTTTATAATGATAAAGTCTACTTTGCCTAATTTAAGTAATATCTGAGGCCTGTAAAATTGTAAATGATAAAGTAATTGTAAAATTGTAATGATAAAAAACACATCATGCAGCAAGGTCTTTCCCCTCAAAGAACACACACACACACACACACACCTTAAATTAATACAAAGGTATTCTAGCAGATTACCTTTACATTATGATGAATCATTTGAGAGGTCACTGAATAGTTTGATTAGTACAAAAATAAAAATCATATGCCTTTGTATTAACCAGATGTCAAACCAGTTAAAAAATTATAGACTGACATGTAATAGGTTCTCTACCACTATGACCAAAGCATTATCTGTGCATAAAACAGAATCTGCACAATGGCACACTAAAGCTGTTCTGGTGGCTTGTGGTGGCTCTACACCTTCTTAAGGCACTTTCTATTAGTTTTCCTTTAATTAGTCAATAGTCACCCATTTGTAGAAACAAAATAATTTCCACCTGTCTTTTCTACAGCAAAATCAGAGAAGAATACCCAAGATATGGAGCACCTGGACTTTAAAATAGTGGTGGAGCCTAAAGACAGCCAGTCCTTCACTGTCATCCTAGTCGCTTCTTCAAGGCAAGAGAAGTCAGCCTGGACCAGTGACATCAGCCAGGCATGTCCACCTAAATTTACTCCTGTTTGTTCATTCACACTGCTTCAGGATGTAATATTCTTCTGTCTCCTGTGGTTTAAAATCAGTACTTATATTCTCCATCTCTCTCTTTTCCACAGTGCATTGACAACATTCGCTGTAATGGCCTTATGATGAATGCTTTTGAAGACAACTCAAAAGTTACTGTGCCACAAATGATCAAGTACGAGTCCCATTGTAATGCATTCATAAAAACATTCAATAGTGAATTCACTGGGCATAGTGATGGTCTGGAATCGCTATAATATTGATAAATATAATATTTTGGTACCCTTACCTCTCTACAGGTTTGAAATTCATTTTAGGGATGGGTCATAAGTGTCTGTGTGTGGAGGCAGGGCTTAATATGTGGTTGTTTTCAATTACAACAAATTAAGTAAGTTTTATGTTAATATGGCCAACAAAAGTAAAGATAGTGATGCAAGACAGAGAAGAAAGTTTATTTGAAATGTAAGACATTTCTCCCATTAGAATGACCCTAATGTTACAATAATAGTAAGTTGGATGAATGAATAAAAGACTTCTGGAGATTTATATGGAGATTGAAGTGTCTCATAGTTAGTGAATGATATAAACCATGTTTTGTCCTTAGTTTAGGAGCTTATATAATAATAAAAGTATCACTCCACTAATATCTGTTTGTACTGATTATAACAATGTCTATAAATTTATTACAAGTGCCCAAAGATTAAGAGTATTAGCATAGATTGTTAAGGCTTCTTGCTCATTATTTTCTCCATTTTATTTTTTGGGGTCACAGGAAGTAAAAATGATTTGCTGGTGGTTGAGATGCAAAAGAGTTCAGAAAAGCTTATACTTTTAAGAACTATAGTAGAAAATAGAAATGTCAAAATATTAGCATGTGAAGAATTTTCTTAGGCCACCACACATTTATAATTCATACTTTTACTGTTGGCTTATGATTGTGAAAATAATAAATCACAGTGCAATACACTCTTACTCACATACAAACACATAAACTCAGTGTTACGTATAATTCTACCCTTTTCACATCTGTGTCTTCTGGGTTTAGATCTGATGCCAGTCTTTACTGCGATGATGTGGACATCCGCTTCAGTAAGATGATGAATTCATGCAAAGTGTTGCAGATCCGCTATGCCAGTGTGGAGCGCTTATTGGAGAGGCTGACCGACCTGCGCTTCCTATCTATTGATTTTCTCAACACCTTTTTGCACTCGTACCGCGTCTTTACTACTGCAGACGTCGTGCTCGACAAGCTCATTGCCATCTACAAGAGGCCTATCAGTGCCATCCCAGCTCGGTGGGTCTCACATTTAGATAAAGTGGTACTGTGCTGTAACGTGGCAATTAATGGAAGCCTAGGAGTATTGCGTTATGTTGTAATTTGTATAATAGTTGCTGGCTCCTAGAGCTTTTTTTTACACCTTATGTTTTTTTTACAGCTCATGTTTTCAGCATGAAAAGAAACACATTTGAAAATGAATGTTTATGTACAGCAAATCTGTTAACAAAATCTATTTAAAAATAGTCTAACTTTAATGTCTTTGATCAGTAATGAGCATCCTTTCATGTGTGGCAATATATAAATTGTTCAAATTCTATTTCTGGATCAGTTCTACTGTTCCATTTCTGGACCAGTGATTTAACTTGAGTAAGCTGAGTTGCTGTAACTGATCTTGGATCAGCAGTCTATTTATGCAAAATATTAGTGCAGTCAGGACATGATTTCAGAGGTTGGTAATTTCATGCTAGATTTAATCTAATACATTGACTTAAGTAACTTTTTATTTTCGTGAGAAATGTAGTTTTACTTGATTGTGGTTGTCGGTGTTCCTCCCATTGCATGCATATTCTATGCATTTTGTTGATACTCACATATCAAATGCCTCTTACATGGTTTGTTTCACCAAACACAATAATATGGAAACTGGAAATCCTAGTTTCCAAACCCTGGTATGGGAGAATGCCCTCTCCTGCATATTTTAGTTTTAGCTTGCTCCCAACACACCTGATTCAACCTATTATATAATTACCATTCATTTCACCATTTGAATTGGGTATGTTATAGCTGGGAAAATACAAAAATGAGCAGGACATAGGGTTCTCCCGGAGCACATTTGGAAATGTGTGCTGTAATCCTAGTTGTTAACAGCAGTGGACTTGTAAGCAGTACCACTGAATTCACTACATAGCAGGACAGTGGTGGCTCAAACAGTGGATAATGCTGTGAAAAGAGAGAACTCCATGTCTGATATTGAGGCAGTGTTTTTTCTGAAGAATGCAAAACCAAGTTATATCATGCACTAAAAATGTACATATTAGCATACAAGGTCCCTGCATCCAAATTAAAAAAAAAAAAAACAACATAACAGTATGTCATGGTTTGGCTAATGGAGGGTGATGGAGCTATCAAAAATAGCAGGTAACTGGCGATAATATTATGTTGAATATTAAAATAATTTTATCCTTAGTGAATGTTAATAGACTGAAAAAAACCCTAAAAACTATGTATGAGTGAATTTTATAATTTAATAGTTTTTGGTGTTCACTTGGCAATGCATTGTCTAACTGGCTTAAGTTTGTTAGTTTGTTTTTGGAAACTCAAGCCTAATTATTAAATGTGGTCTGATGAAGTAACTCAAGTCTTAGTACTTCTTAATAGTCTTTTTAATAGATACTTTCTTACTTTTAGTAGTGTGTGCATGCCAAAAAATGTAGAGTTAATATCATTGTAGAGTCAAAGAGCGTTCAAAATGCCACTGAAACACCAAACACAAAAGGACAGAAGACAGTAGGTTATAGACAGACGAATAAAGGTCAACTTATGGCTGCTCACAATTCTGACGTGTGATAATACCACTTAGAATATTTTTTAAATAGTCTTATTAATAGTGCTGATTGCATAAATGGAAATAGGGTGATATTAAAATGTATATTTGAAAAAATTAACAATGAACAAGGGAGGCTGTGTGGATAACATTGATAAGCCACCAGAAGTCCTGAAAGTGTAACACTTTTTGCAGTGTGCTATGATTTAGCAGGGAAGAGTGAGCATGAAAAAGAAGAGGTTGGCAATCACAATAAAGTTTAATACCATGTGATATCTGTGTGAGAGGGAGACACATTGGCATAACAGTTAATGTTGCCCATGTCTCAGGTTATTTTCTATGCAGTTTCTTGTGGGTTGTCTGGGTTGTCACTCCCACCTCCTTTCTAATGAGCTACTAGGAGGAATAGTCATGCTAAAATACCCCTAAATGTAAATATTAAATATTATAAAAACATAAATAAAATTTACTTATTTTCAATATATTCTAATTGTCATGCAGTGCAATATCTGTGTGTGCCTCTCTGTTGGTCTCTGTTAGCAAATAGCACTAGGTTATTTTGTTTGTTGGCATATCATGGAACTTTCTGCATCTCATGTTTGTGGAATATAAGGACAAGCATGGAGTGCATTATTAATTTACTCATTGTGAGTGAAACAAGGATTTCTGGTGTGCTTAGATGTCCTTAGATAGTTATGGGAGCATTCATTCATTCATTTTTAGTAACTGTTTATCCTAGTTAGGGTTCTGGTATCTTTAATCCCAGATAACATAGTGGAACCACTCCCTGTAATACTGGACACTTTTTGTAAGATAATTCAGATTCCAGTCCATCATAGACCAGCATGCACACACACTCCAAAGGTGCACACACCTATGTTCAAATTAGTTTAACCTATTCACCTGTCTGGCATGTTTTGGAAGGTGGGGGAAACCAGAAATGCTAGAGGAAACCCATGCAAACACAAGGTGAACATGAAAAACTTTACCCAGACAATAAACTGAGCTTACAACCCCAGGAACCTGGAGCTGTGAATTTTTTTTCAGTAAGATGTTATAATATTATAAATGCAGTAATTGTTTCAATAGCCTTTCTGCATTTTAATCTTACATTTTACTAAAAATTAAGTAAAATGCAGATGAATAGATTATAAAAACAAACATGAATTAAGGAATGACAAAATTCTTTTTATACCCACTTTATAAATTCAGATAGGTTCAGTGTTTTATAGGTCACGAGTAGTATTTTTATAATTGATGTGAAATATGATTGGGAACCAATGCAGTGTTGATAAAATTCTGGTTTTGGTAAGGGTTCTTGCTGCTCTATTCTTGACTAACTTTATGCATCCAGACAGCATAGAATTCCAGTCCTAGACTTACACATGAAGTACTTTATCTTATCAATTTTTAAGGCTATCCTAGCGTTATTATCTACATGAGCTTGAAACGAGAGACTGGAGTCTTAATATGCATAGATTAAAATTCTTTTACAACCCCAAACTGATCAGTAAAAAAACATCATTTACTCTGCCAAACTGATCAACTGAAAATGATCATTCAAATAAGACCTGAAACGAGAGAGAGCCAAACTAACTAATGGTGGGCATCTGTGAGATCATATATGTAGAGGAGTGCAGGTAGAACTGTCCCCTTTACTTTTCATGTCTGTTCTGTATATAATTACACTAATCAGCCATAACATTAAAACCACTTATGAGTCAAGTAAATGACATTGTTATCTTGTTAGTCATATTTTAAAGTTGATGTGTGAAAAAAATTTAAGAATCTGAGTGACTTTAACAAAGGCCAAATTGTAATGGCTGGATGACTGGGATATAGCACCTCTAAAATGACAGGTCTTATTCCAATATGCAGTGGTTAGTATCTATCAAACAAGCTCCAAGGAAGGACAACCAGTGAACCAGGGAAAAGGATCAACTGATGGTTACTGGGGCCCCACAGGATGTATGTCCACCCATGACCAGTTATTAAGTTAAGTGGAATCTGCCTTTATATAGGAAGGGTGGAAAGGAGTGGTTCATGTTTGGGTCTACAAGGCATGAAGGCAGATGTAACATGCTACTGTTGCACTTGACATATTTATCAGGTTGTGGGAAAACAGATGGCAGGTGTAATCAGGTGATACTGCCTTCTCAGTTCAGTCTGATTCCAATGTAGTGAGAGCCTTTTGAACATATATAAATGATTGCATTGGCTTACTTGCTAAGACGCTCTGAAACTTGCGATATGTTAATACTGATGTGCTCAGCCACTTCTAGAACTCGCCTGGTTTAATTTATGTATGTAGTTATCTGAGGTATTACCTTATCTTTTCTGATCACCTTGTCTGCTCTTTTTAGATTGTTTGCTATCTGTTTCATTAAATCTGCTTCACCTGCATTTGCATCTTTATCAGTGCTTATTTTGTGACAGAATACTTCACCTCCACATGCAGCAGGAGTTTGCAGAGTGGTGGACTTTGTGCTTGAGTTCTGGACCATTGCAATGGGGAATGGCAGGAACAAGGCAGCATTTTGCTGAGGTCTGAAGCCAGGAATTCTCACAGTGTTAGCAGGTTGCAATGAGCAACTTACACTTCTTCTTCTTTTTCTTCTTCTTCTTTCGGCTTTTCCCTTCAGGGGTCTCCACAGCGAATCATCTCTCTCCACCTATCCCTATCTTCTGCATCCTCAACACTTGCACCCATAGAAGAAGCTTCATAGAAGAAGAAGTTGCTTTCGGCTGCTCCCTGTTCGGGGTCGCCACGGCGGACCAACTGGTCCGCACAACAACTTGGCACAGGTTTTACGCCGGATGCCCTTCCTGACGCAACCCTCCCATTTTTCCGGGCTTGGGACCGGCATTGCATCCAATGGCTGGTGTTGAGGCATTGGCTGGAATCGAACCTGGGCCTTCCGCATGATAGGCGAGCAACCTACCACTGAGCCACCAATGCCTCCTACCAACTAGCTTCATATCCTCATTTATTCCATCCATATACCTCCTCTTTGGCCTTCCTCTTTGCCTCCTGCCTGGCAGCTCCATGTCCAACATTCTCCTACCAATATACTCACTCTCCCTCCTCTGAACATGTCCAAACCATCTTAATCTGGCCTCCCTAACTTTGTCCCCCAAATGTCCAACATGAGCTGTCCCTCTGATGTACTCGTTCCTAATCCTGTCCAATCTTGTCACTCCCAAAGAGAACCTCAACATCTTCAGCTCTGCGACCTCTAGCTCTGACTCCTGTCTCTTCCTCAGTGACACTGTCTCTAAACCATACAGCATGGCCGGTCTCATCACTGTACTGTACACCTTCCCCTTGATTCTAGCTGATATTTTCCTATCACACAGAACTCCCGACACCTTTCTCCACCCATTCCAACCTGCCTGCACTCGCTTCTTTACCTCTTTCCCACACTCTCCATTACTCTGGACTGTTGACCCCAAGTACTTAAACTCCTGTACCTTCTTCACCTCTTCACCCTGTAACCTTACTGTTCCACTTCCCTCCCTTTCATTCACACACATGTACTCAGTCTTACTACGACTGACTTTCATTCCTCTTCTCTCCAGCGCAAACCTCCACCTCTCCAGGTTTTCCTCCACCTGCTCCCTGCTCTCACTACAGATCACAATGTCATCTGCAAACATCATTGTCCAAGGAGACTCCTGTCTGACCTCCTCTGACAACTGGTCCATCACTATAGCAAACAGGAAGGGGCTCAGAGCCGATCCCTGATGCAGTCCCACCTCCACTTTGAACTCCTCTGTCTGACCTACAGCACACCTCACCACTGTCCTGCTCCTCTCATACATGTCCTGCACCACTCTGACATACTTCTCTGCTACTCCTGACTTCCTCATACAGTACCACAGCTCTTCTCTTGGCACCCTGTCATACGCGTTCTCCAAGTCTACAAACACACAGTGCAACTCCCTCTGACCACCCCTATACTTCTCCATCAAAATTCTCAGAGCAAAAATTGCATCTGTTGTGCTCTTTCTGGGCATGAAGCCATACTGCTGCTCACAAATTTCCACTACTTTCCTTAACCTAGCTTCCACTACTCTTTCCCATAGCTTCATTGTATGGCTCATCAGCTTTATCCCCCTATAGTTGCTGCAACTCTGCACATCACCCTTATTCTTAAAGATCGGCACTAACACACTACTTCTCCATTCCTCAGGCATCCTCTCACTCTCTAAAACCCTGTTGAACAAACTAGTTAAAAATTCCACTGCTGCCTCTACTAGACACTTCCAGACCTCCACCGGGATGTCATCAGTACCAACTGCCTTTCCACTTTTCATCCTCTTCAAAGCCTTCCTGACTTCATCCTTTTTAATCTTATCTACTTTCTGTTCCACAGAGTTCACCCCTTCTACTCTTTTTTCCCTTTCATTTTCCTCATTCATCAGCTCCTCAAAGTACTCCTTCCATCTCCTCTGTACACTCTCTTCACTTGTGAGCACACTTCCATCTCTATCCTTAATAACTCTAACTTGCTGCACATTCTTCCCATCTTGATCCCTCTGCCTAGCTAACCTGTACAAGTCCTTCTCTCCTTCTCAAGTGTCTAACCTAGTGTACAGCTCGTCATATGCCTTCTGCTTGGCCTTAGACACCTCCCTCTTCACTCTGTGCTGTAACTCCTTGTATTCCTGTCTATTCTTTTCAGTCCTGTCCATGTCCAACTTCTTCTTGGCTAATCTCTTCCTCTGGATACTACCCTGAACTTCCTCATTCCACCACCAAGTCTCCTTATCTTCTTTCCTCCTTCCAGATGACACACCCAGCACCTTTCTCCCTGTCTCCCTGATTATTTCTGCTGTAGTTTCCCAGTCATCTGGCAGCACTACCTGACCACCCAGAGCCTGCCTCAACTTCTGTCTAAATTCCTCACAACATTCCTCCTTTTTCAGCTTCCACCACTTGGTTTTCTTCTCTATCTTTGACCTCTTTGTCTTACAGACCATCAAAGTCATCCTACACACCACCATTCTATGCTGTCTGGTTACACTCTCTCTCACTACCACTTTACAGTCACTAATCTCTTTCAGATTGCCTCTTCTACATAGGATGTAGTCTACCTGTGTTCTCCTACCTCCACTCTTGTAAGTCACTCTATGCTACTCCCTCTTCTGAAAATAAGTGTTAACCACAGCCATGTCCATCCTCTTAGCAAAGTCCACTACCATCTGTCCTTCAAGGTTCCTTTCCTTAACTCCAAACTTGCCCATCACCTCCTCATCACCTCTGTTCCCCTCACCAACATGTCCATTAAAATCCGCTCCTATCGCCACTCTCTCACCGTGGGAATACTCTCCATCACCTCATCTAATTCACTCCAGAATCTCTCTTTCTCCTCTAACTCACAACCTACCTGTGGGGCATAACCACTAACAACATTCAATATCACTCCTTCAATCTCTAACTTCAGACTTATCACCCTGTCTGACACTCTCTTCACCTCCAGGACATCCCTCACAAACTCCTCCTTCAGGACCACACCTACCCCATTTCTCTTACTATCCACACCATAATAAAACAGCTTGAATCCTGCTTCTATACTACGAGCCTTGCTACCCTTCCACCTGGTCTCCTGTACACACAGTATATCCACCTTCCTTCTCTCCATCATATCAGCCAGCTCTCTACCTTTCCCTGTCATAGTACCATTCAGAGTTCCTATTCTCAGTCCTACACTCTTACCTTTCCTCTTCTCTCTCTGTGCACTCTCCTCCCTCCTCTACTTCTTCGACCAACAGTAGCCCAATTTCCACCGGCGCCCTGTAGGTCAATGGCGCCGATGGCGGTCGTTGTTAACCCGGGCCTCGACCGATCTGGTATATAATTCGTACTGACGATTCGCATGGTTAAATTTGGCGTAAGCATTGGGTTAAAATGTTTTACGCTGGATGCCCTTCCTGACGCAACCCTCTCTATTTATCTGGGCTTGGGACTGGCACAGAAGATGTGACCCCCACGGCTAGATTCAATGAGCAACTCACACTAGACTTGCTTATTGACCTGGTACGTTGTCTCAACCATCTGCTTCACAACCGGCCATCCACCTGTGCCAAGAGCACCACATTAGAGCCCATGTAGCTGGGGCACATATGGCTGAGCAAGAGAGCTGGGGCATGCATGGCTAAGCATTTGTGATCTTTCTAGTCTTTGTCTCACCATGCTTGCATGCTACCTTTAGTAGTGCAATACTCAGGCACACCATGGGGCTGCAGCCAACTTCATGAAGCCATGAGCCATCTTAGCATCTCCATTTACCTGCTGCCTCACCCTCTCAGGATCCAAGCCATCGATTGGGGTCTCATTGGAAGAGGTGTCATCATCTATAGCACATCCATCTATAGTATGTGGTTCAGCAGCACTCTACCATGAGCACATCAGTCTCCTGGCCACTACCTTACCCATGCACCAGTTATCCTGGACCTTCCATGGATGGAGCTTCATGAAATGTAATTTACCAGAGCACTTTCTCATTCCTGGGCTCAGCCAAGTCATCAGCCTTGTTGGAGTGTCAGTGGACAGGGTTAAAGTTGCAGCAGTGGTACAATGGCCCTTGCCAAGGACTTTCACCAAGGGTTGACCATTTTTAGTGATCCTTTGTCTAGGGCTTTAGCATCATCCCTCACTCCCTCATGTGATTGCTGCAATGAAACCCTAAGCATCTACTCTGGAACCTTGCAGCCAAGCTTACATTCACCACAGACCCAATCCACTAGGCTCTTCATCACGGTAGTTTACATGTCAGAAACCTGAAAGTCATGTATTGGCCAAACATGTCTTCTGATATGCACCACATGGTAATCTCCTGCCGCACCTCAAGAGTCAAGAAGCTTTTATTGTCATTTCAGTACATAGTGAAATGAAACAACATTTCCCCAGCACCATGGTACTACATAAAACAACACAGCACTAAGGGCTGAAATGTAAGTTGTCATAACCACATTAGGTGCATAGTGTTCAATTTAGTGAGTGTGTGTATTAATATGAGTGTGTGTTTTCAGTCTAGTTATGCTTATTGAGGAGTCTGATGGCTCGCGGAAAGAAACTGTTACACAGACTGGTTGTGAGGGCCGAAATGCTTTGGTACCTTTTCCCAGATGGCAGGAGGGTGAAGAATGTGTGTAATGGTTGTGTGGGGTCATTCACAATGCTGTTGATTTTGCAGATGTAGTGTGTGGAGTATGTTTGTGATAGAAGGAAGAGAGACTCCAATCATCTTCTCTGCTATCCTCACTATCCTCTGTAGGGTCTTGTGATCTGAGGTGGTGCAATTTTTGAACCAGGCAATGATGCAGCTGCTCATGATGCTCCATCAATGTTCAGTGGTGATTTGTCACTTTGTGCTCTTCTGAAGTCTACAAATATCTCTTTTGTTTTGTTAGTGTTCAGAGGCAGGTTGTTTGCTCTACATAAGGCTGATGTTATCTGTTGCACCTCCTCTCTGTATGCTGACTCTTTGTTCATGCTGATGAGACCCACTATGTTCATGTCATCGAAGAACTTGATGATATGATTTGAGCTTTGCTTTACCACACAGTCATAGATCAACAAAGTATAAAGCAGTGGGCAGAGCACACAGCCTTGAGGGGCCCCACTACTCAGCGTGGTGGTGCTGGAGATGATCCTGACTGACTCAGGTATCCTAGTCAGGAAGTCCAGTATCCAGGTGCAGACGGAGGTGTTCAGGCCCATCAGGCTCAGCTTCTCAATCAGGTGCTGAGGAATGATTGTGTTGAATACTATCTAAAGTCTATGAACAACATTCATATGTAAGTGTCCTCTCCCCAGATGGAGGGTCATGGTGATGGCATCCTCCATGTAGCAGTTGAGATGCTAACTGCAACTGTCTTGTGAAGGTGGCAGCAGGGTCTTGGTGTGCCTCATGACAAGCCTGTTGAAGCATTTCATAATGATGGATGTGAGTGCAAAGGGATGATAGTCATTAAGGTATGGCACTGCGGATTTCTTCAGCATATGGATGATGGAGGTGGTCTTTAGGCATGTAGGGACAATGGCACTGCTCAAGGAAATGTTGGAAGATGTCAGTGAAGACATCTGCTAGTTGTTCTACACATTCTCTGAGCACTCTGCCAGGAATGTTCCTTGCACCTCAAAGAAGTCATTCAGTGCATCAGGAAGGGAGGCATCACTGTCACAAACAGGTGTTGTTGACCTGTAGTTAGCCCTGCCACATGTGTCACAGCTGTCCCAAAGTGGCTGTGGATTTTCTGATCATGTGCACACTTTGCCTCTCTGGTGGCTCAGTTTAGCCCTTGCTGTTCTTAAGGCCACTTTGTCACCTGCTCTGAAGGCAAAGTGTTTAGACTTCAGCAGCACAAGCACCTTTGCTGTGATCCACAGCTTCTGATTGAGCGAGTGGTGATGGTCGTGGAGACAGTCTCATCATTGCACTTGCCAATATAACTGGTCACTGATGCCATGTACTCCTCCAAATTACAGCCTAATCATGTGACATTCAGTACGCTTAAAACAGTCTTGAAGAGCAGAGATGGCTCCTGCTGGCCAGGTTTTCACCTGCTTCAGAACCAGTTTAAAGCATTTGATAAAGAGGCCTGGTCTATGCAGCAAGCCGAGATCGAGAAGCTTCTCCAGCACATCATCATGTGGTTTGGCAGTTGCATGATTTCTATACTGGTTGTCGTCTGTTGGTTGTATATACATGAGCACAGCATTCTTTGGTGTCCATGTTCTGTGAAAAGTCAGGCTACAAAATGTGAATAGTACCATTTTGGATCCAGAATGGCTTCTGGATGGTTCAGTTGTACACTGGTACAACTGTGACTATTCCAAGGTTTTGAAGGCCATGCTTGTCAGCAAGGGAGTCCAATTCTTGTTACCACCTCAGCATTCACTTTCTCACCAATCTGCCCAAGTTTAAAGGTAACACCATCATGCTTGTATTCATTCGCTAAATATGTGTATCTCATTCCTCTCCTTAGTTCCATTTCTGCCTTCGCTACTGCTGAACTTCGCTTTACCCATGTCTTCCTTTCAGTTATTATCCCCATGGATAATGTGCAGGATTGTGGCCCACAGTTCAATTTCAGCATGGTCAGCTTTATGGAGAAACTGGTGGTAACTGTCAGTCTCACGTTCTGCTATCACCCAGAATCCAAGAGCCATGTTGAGCAAGCCAAACATCAGATCATTAATTTCCTAAACACTTTGTGTTTTAACCAATCTGAGGATTGGGTTCAGTTACTGCCATGCACCAAGTATGCTCAGTACTCCTTGCACCACTTTGTCACGCAACCCTGTATCATTCTGTATATACATTCCAAGTCACAATGTGTAGCTCTTGGCTGCTGTTTGATTTGAAAGATGGGTACCATTTGTCATTTTTTATTTTTGCCTTTATTTTACTTGATAGGTAAGGCAGAATCTGTCAGTACAGTTGGGTTTGGATTCTTATTATGGCCTTGGCTGTTCTTTCATATGGTATATAAAAAATAGAAACAATTGGTTTTTTTTAATAATGTTAATCTTCATTTCGCAAAGTTTGAAGAAATATTAGCTGTGGGCATACCCAGAAAACTGAGGAACAAAATTACTTCATCTGTTGCTGTAGAACATCACTAAGTTCAAACACTGCACTGGTGTTATCTTTGGGTTTAGACCAAGACTCTGGGCTGGCCATTATTATTTCAATGCCTTTGGCTTCAAAGAACTGATTCTGATTGTCCTCAAGGAGGTTTTGATAAACATTTGTATTCACCCTGCCATGTAGCTAAGAGCTATGAGGCCACTCTTAGCTCTTGGTATACAAAAATATATAAAAACACTTGATTTGTTTTCTGAAATATTCTTACTCTTCAGTGCTTGTTTACATATACATGCAGCGGTGTGAAAAAGTGTTGGCCCCCTTGCTGATTCCTTATTTTTTTGCATGTTTGTCACACTTTAATGTTTCAGATAATCAAACACATTTAAATATTAGTCAAAGATAACACAAGTAAACACATCATGCAGTTTTTAAATGAAGGTTTTTATTATTAAGGGAAAACAAAATCCAAAACTACATGGCCCTGTATGAAAAAGTATTTGCCCCCTAAGCCTAACAAGGGTTGGTCCACCCTTAGCAGCAACAACTGCAATCAAGTGTTTTTGATAACTTGCAATGAGTCTGTTACAGCGCTGTGGAGGAATTTTGGCCCACTCATCTTTGCAGAATTGTTGTAATTCAGCCACATTGGAGGGTTTTCGAGCATGAACCACCTTTTTAAGGTCATGCCACAGCATCTCAATCGGATTGAGGTCAGGACTTTGACTAGGCCACTCCAAAGTTTTCATTTTGTTTTTCTTCAGCCATTCAAAGGTGGACTTGCTGGTGTGTTTTGGATCATTGTCCTGCTGCAGAACCCAAGATTGCGTCAACTTGCGGTCACAAACCTACCGATCTATCAGTCTGGAAAAGGTTATAAAGCCATTTCTAAAGCTTTGGGACTGCCGTGAACCACAGTGAGAGCCATTATCTACAAATGGTGAAAACATTGAACAGTGGAGAACCTTCCCAGGAGTGGCCGGCCGACCAAAATTACCCCAAGAGCGCAGCGACAACTCATCCAGGAGGTCACAAAAGACCCCACAACAACATCCAAAGAACTGCAGGCCTCACTTGCCTCAGTTAAGGTGAGTGTTCATGACTCCACCATAAGAAAGAGACTGGGCAAAAATGGTTTGCATTGCAGAGTTCCAAGACAAAAACCTGAGTAAAAAGAACATAAAGGCCTGTCTCAGTTTTGCCAGAAAACATCTTGATGATCCCCAAGAGTTTTCGGAAAATACTCTGTGGACTGACGAGACAAAAATTTAACTTTTGGAAGGTCTGTGTCCCATTACGTCTGGGTAAACAAGTAAAAAGTAACACCGCATTTCAGAAAAAGAACATCATACCAACAGTAAAATATGGTGGTGGTAGTGTGATGGTCTGGGACTGTTTTGCTGCTTCAGGACCTGGAAGACTTGCTGTGATAAATGGAACCATGAATTCTGCTGTCTACCAAAAAATCCTGAAGGAGAATGTCCGGCCATCTGTTTGTGACCTCAAGCTGAAGCGAACTTGGGTTCTGCAGCAGGACAATGATCCAAAACACACCAGCAAGTCCACCTCTGAATGGCTGAAGAAAAACAAAATGACGACTTTGGAGTGGCCTAGTCAAAGTCCTGACCTCAATCCGATTGAGATGCTGTGGCATGACCTTAAAAAGGTGGTTCATGCTCGAAAACCCTCCAATGTGGCGGAATTACAACAATTCTGCAAAGATAAGTGGGCCAAAATTCCTCCACAGCGCTGTAACAGACTCATTGCAAGTTATCGAAAACGCTTGATTGCAGTTGTTGCTGCTAAGGGTGGTCCAACCAGTTATTAGGCTTAAGGGGCAACTACTTTTTCACACAGGGCCATGTAGTTCTGGATTTTGTTTTCCCTTAATAATAAAAACTTTCATTTACAAACTGCATGATGTGTTTACTTGTGTTTAATCTTTAATATTAAATGTTATCTAATATTTAAATGTGTTTGATTATCTGAAACATTAAAGTGTGACAAACATGCAAAAAAAAAAAGAAATCAGGAAGGGGGCCAACACTTTTTCACACCACTGTATGTATTCCTAAAAATCAGATTGGCAAATGAACAGTTGTGGTACTCCGTCCAGGGTGTATCCTGCCTTGATGCTCTATGACGCCTGAGATCATCGAGGCACAGGCTCCCCATGACCCAAGAATAGATCTGATAAGTGGTACAGACAATGGACAGTTGTGGTAGATAATGGGGGTCACCACCATCAAACAGTTCAGGAAGTATTTATAGGTATTGCATCTTTCCAGTACATTTCCACAGACTGAAAGCTGAAAAACACTAAAACTGCTCTGATAGCCTGTGGTGGCCCAAAATCTTATTGGCACATTTATGGTGCTTCTTCCTCTTCTTATTAAATTGTTGCTCATCTAAGTTTCATAATGACTGATACTTAATATAAGGTGATATCAGTTTAAACATTTAAACTACCATGGGTGTTTTCTGCATGCTTGGTCCTTGTAAAAATTCTCAGTAAAAATGACTGAATATTTTTATCAGCCTCTCTCTCTATCTCTCTCTCTTTCTCTTTCTCTCTATCTGACTGCACAGCTCTTTAGAACTGTTCTTCGCCAGCAGCCAGAATACTAAGCTGCTATATGGTGAACCACCCAAGTCACCCCGTGCCAGCCGTAAGTTCTCGTCACCTCCTCCACTGGCCCTTGGCAAGACATCTTCTCCGAACAGGCGCCGCAAGCTCTCACTCAACATCCCCATCATCACAGGTGGCAAGGCACTGGACCTTGCTGCACTTACTTGTTCCTCCAATGGATATGCCAGCATGTACTCCTCCATTACTCCTTTCAGCAAGACCACATTGGATATTAACAAGCTCTATGTATCCAGCCCAATCACCAGCAAGATCAGCGATGAGACTGAGGGCAAATCTGAGCGTGCAGAGGAGACCTCCCTTATTAGACAGGGTGAGTGTGTGTGCCAGGGCAAATTTTACTGGCTCTTTATCTAAAAATTAGTTACTTATTCTGTCTTCTCTTTTCTTATTTGTTGTATTGTACTGCACAAGTCATTTTATTGAAACTTTAATTTTGTCAGCATATTCAGATGACATTCACAATTGGCTTGATTTCACTTGTACTAAACCAAACAGACCTTATTGTGATTAGAACAGCAAAGAGTTGCTGTGTGTAAACTTTATAGAAATTCATACACTCTTGTTTTCTACACTGCAAAAAATAGGGCAAGTGAAAGTCTTGAATATGGTCAAATTTATCTCTATATATTTTAGTAATTGAATGATTTACATTTCCTTATTCTATTGGCTGATAACACTGTATAACACATTTTTGTTTCTGGGTAGGAAGTATTATTTTCTAATTGCTTGTGCTGCAAAAGTATAGAACATTGCTATTATTCCCATCAAACTTCCCATCAAACAACTGTTTTTGTGACCAGGATTGGTATTTTTAAATTGACCTATTTTCTTTGAGAAAATGTCCGAATTTGCATTTTTTCATTCACATTAAATCAGAAAAAGTGAAATTATGAATCAAAATTAACATGTATTTGTAGCAGTTATGCAAAAAATTATTACAAAAGATTAAAAGTGAGTAGTTATACAAAAAATGAACACAAGATATTTAGAAGTGAGAAACTTGTTAAACTTGTTACCATTTTGAAGTATCCAATGACCACCAGCCATACTTTTGATACTTTTTATACTTCAAGGTGTCCAGCAGTGTCTTGACACTGTTGTAATCCACTGTTTTATTATGAAATTTATACATTTGCCACAGACATAGGAAAATGTGCCTCCCAAAAGCTTACAGTCTCTTGATGCCCAGTAAAACGCTGAAATATTTCTCTTTAGGCAGCTGGAACTAAACTAAAGTGGTAGTGTTAAAGCCACTTTAATTACGCTATAATACAGTTATAATTCTGTAAAGTGCTAGAACAATCTGTAAGTCCAGAAATGTTCAGGAGAAAAGATTCAGAATATTTTCCAGCTTTCTAAAACTGTGTATATCTTCTCTGTTTTGTTTATATTATTATTCCTATTCTTCTTCTTCCTCTTATTATTATTATTATTTAAATAGCCAAATTTTTGTCTTTTTGTTAACATAAAGTCAGAAGAAAACAACATATTTTGTATGTGTACTGTTTTTTTATGCAAATGAATGTTGCAAATGAAAGTTGCTTGTGTTCTCAAGGATCTCAGTAGGTACAAACCCGATTCCAAAAAAGTTGGGACACTGTACAAATTGTGAATAAAAAAGGAATGCAATAATTTACAAATCTCATAAACTTATATTTTATTCACAATAGAATATAGATAACATATCAAATGTTGAAAGTGAGACATTTTAAATGTCATGCCAAATATTGGCTCATTTTGGATTTCATGAGAGCTACACATTCCAAAAAAATTGGGACAGGTAGCAATAAGAGGCCGGAAAAGTTAAATGTACATATAAGGAACAGCTGGAGGACCAATTTGCAACTTATTAGGTCAATTGGCAACATGTTTGGGTATAAAAAGAGCCTCTCAGAGTGGCAGTGTCTCTCAGAGGTCAAGATGGGCAGAGGATCACCAATTCCCCCAATGCTGCAGCGAAAAATAGTGGAGCAATATCAGAAAGGAGTTTCTCAGAGAAAAATTGCAAAGAGTTTGAAGTTATCATCATCTACAGTGCATAATATCATCCAAAGATTCAGAGAATCTGGAACAATCTCTGTGCGTAAGGGTCAAGGCCGGAAAACCATACTAGATGCCCGTGATCTTCGGGCCCTTAGACGGCACTGCATCACATACAGGAATGCTACTGTAATGGAAATCACAACATGGGCTCAGGAATACTTCCAGAAAACATTGTCGGTGAACACAATCCACCGTGCCATTCGCCGTTGCCGGCTAAAACTCTATAGGTCAAAAAAGAAGCCATATCTAAACATGATCCAGAAGCGCAGGTGTTTTCTCTGGGCCAAGTCTCATTTAAAATGGACTGTGGCAAAGTGGAAAACTGTTCTGTGGTCAGACGAATCAAAATTTGAAGTTCTTTTTGGAAAACTGGGATGCCATGTCATCCGGACTAAAGAGGACAAGGACAACCCAAGTTGTTATCAGCGCTCAGTTCAGAGGCCTGCATTTCTGATGGTATGGGGTTGCATGAGTGCGTGTGGCATGGGCAGCTTACACATCTGGAAAGGCACCATCAACGCTGAAAGGTATATCCAAGTTCTAGAACAACATATGCTCCCATCCAGACGTCGTCTCTTTCAGGGAAGACCTTGCATTTTCCAACATGACAATGCATCAATTACAACATTATGGCTGCGTAGAAGAAGGATCCGGGTACTGAAATGGCCAGCCTGCAGTCCAGATCTTTCACCCATAGAAAACATTTGGCGCATCATAAAGAGGAAGATGCGACAAAGAAGACCTAAGACAGTTGAGCAACTAGAAGCCTGTATAAGACAAGAATGGGACAACATTCTTATTCCTAAACTTGAGCAACTTGTCTCCTCAGTCCCCAAATGTTTGCAGACTGTTATAAAAAGAAGAGGGGATGCCACACAGTGGTAAACATGGCCTTGTCCCAACTTTTTTGAGATGTGTTGACGCCATGAAATTTAAAATCAACTTATTTTTCCCTTAAAATGATACATTTTCTCAGTTTAAACATTTGATATGTCATCTATGTTGTATTCTGAATAAAATATTGAAATTTGAAACTTCCACATCATTGCATTCTGTTTCTATTCACAATTTGTACAGTGTCCCAACTTTTTTGGAATCGGGTTTGTATATTTCAAAGTACCCTGGTAACAAAAGCGAAGTGTGAGGGGAATAATGCCCATTTTCTAAACTGTTGTGGTATAAGAAATTAATAAATTGCTTTTACTACCCAGAACCCTAAAATGGTTACATTGTATAAGAACCCTAAAATACATTGTAAAACAGCTGTAACTCACTTTCACTGAATAAGAGTAGATAGGTGTATTCATACCTTACAACATCAGTGTATTTGCTAGGTATGCTGGATTCAGCCACAGTGTGACATTTGAATTTTGTTTTTGTTAACTTGTCCATGAACTGCATCAAACAGTGAGCTGTCTATTCATAATCAGATCAACTTCTGATCTCTTTGTGTGTTTAGCTACCTACTTGTACACTTATAGACAATGAGCAAAAAACACTTTTTGCCAATCCCCATGACATATATCCGCTACAATACACTGCTGTGAAGGTCTGATTGAATCAGTTCAATATATATTCAGGTCCAGAGAGATGTTGATCTTTTCACTTCTAGAGCTTGCTTACCTGACCTCAGCAGCACTTGTGAATCTGTGCCGACTTGGTGGTTGATATAAAAATCCACAATGTTGTTGTTGGACTGTGCTCATGTGTCACCCCCTTTAAGTGTTCCTTAAAATGTTGCAACACGAGCCACACAGGTTTCTTTTCTTCGACATTAATACTCTGACATTGAAACTTGTTTTCTCACATCCTTTTAAATTCTTTTTTTCATATGCTTTTATGGACGTGTCACTATGGAGTTCCTTCTTTGCAGGTTAAAACTAGTGATACCTGCCTTTGTGATATGACTGAGAGGCACTGAGCATTTACCTTGTATCAAAACATTATACAAGGCAAAATGTCCAGTATGGCATTACAAAATTCAAGACACAGTAAACTCAGGGTCTGCAACAGTTTGAGCTTTCAATTTGTACTCAGAAGCGAAATAAAACAAACCAAAAGACAAAAAACACAGACAGAGAGTTAAAACAATTTAATTGTTTTAAGGTGATGGGTGTCTTTAGCAGTGTGCTCTGTAGCACTGGCTTCTGGGCAGGGCTCACCAGCAGCTTCATGCATCAGTTATCATTGGAGACATAACTTGCTATAGAACTTTGTAAGAAACTACAGACTGCCTCAACCCAGATTCCACTCCATAGTCTTCTTCTTCTTCTTTTGGCTTTTCTGATATTTCTCGCTGATATTTTCCTATCACACAGAACTCCCGACACCTTTCTCCACCCATTCCAACCTGCCTGCACTCGCTTCTTTACCTCTTTCCCACACTCTCCATTACTCTGGACTGTTGACCCCAAGTACTTAAACTCTTGTACCTTCTTCACCTCTTCACCCTGTAACCTTACTGTTCCACTTCCCTCCCTTTCATTCACACACATGTACTCAGTCTTACTATGACTGACTTTCATTCCTCTTCTCTCCAGCACAAACCTCCACCTCTCCAGGTTTTCCTCCACCTGCTTCCTGCTTTCACTACAGATCACAATGTCATCTGCAAACATCATTGTCCAAGGAGACTCCTGTCTGACCTTCTCTGACAACTGCTTCTCCATCAAAATTCTCAGAGCAAAAATTGCATCTGTTGTGCTCTTTCTGGGCATGAAGCCATACTGCTGCTCACAAATTTCCACTACCTTCCTTAACCTAGCTTCCACTACTCTTTCCCATAGCTTCATTGTATGGCTCATCAACTTTATCCCCCTATAGTTACTGCAACTCTGCACGTCACCCTTATTCTTAAAGATCAGTGCTAACACACTTCTTCTCCATTCCTCAAGCGTCCTCTCACTCTTTAAAACCCTGTTGAACAAACTAGTTAAAAATTCCACTGCTGCCTCTCCCAGACACTTCCAGACCTACACCGGGATGCTATCAGGACCAACTGCCTTTCCACTTTTCATCCTCTTCAAAGCCTTCCTGACTTCATCCTTTCTAATCTTATCTACTTTCTGTTCCACAGAGTTCACCCCTTCTACTCTTTTTTCCCTCTCATTTTCCTCATTCATCAGCTCCTCAAAGTACTCCTTCCATCTCCTCAGTACACTCTCCTCACTTGTGAGCACCCTTCCATCTCTATCCTTAATAACTCTAACTTGCTGCACATCATTCCCATCTCGATCCCTCTGCCTAGCTAACCTGTACAAGTCCTTCTCTCCTTCTCTAGTGTCTAACCTAGTGTACAACTCGTCATATGCCTTCTGCTTGGCCTTAGACACCTCCCTCTTGACTCTGCGCTGTAACTCCTTGTATTCCTGTCTATTCTCTTCAGTCCTGTCCATGTCCCACTTCTTCTTGGCTAACCTCTTCCTCTGGACACTATCCTGAACTTCTTCATTCCACCACCAAGTCTCCTTATCTTCTTTCCTCCTTCCAGATGACACACCCAGCACCTTTCTCCCAGATCACTTCTGCTGTAGTTTCCCAGTCATCTGGCAGCACTACCTGACCACCCAGAGCCTGCTTCAACTTCTGTCTAAATTCCTCACAACATTCCTCCTTTTTCAGCTTCCACCACTTGGTTTTCTTCTCTATCTCTATCTTTGACCTCTTCTTCTTACAGACCATCAAAGTCATCCTACACACCACCATCCTATGCTGTCTGGCTACACTCTCTCCCACTACCACTTTACAGTCACTAATCTCTTTCAGATTACCTCTTCTACATAGGATGTAGTCTACCTGTGTTCTCCTACCTCCACTCTTGTAAGTCACTCTATGCTCCTCCCTCTTCTGAAAATAAGTGTTAACCACTGCCATGTCCATCCTCTTAGCAAAGTCCACTACCATCTGTCCTTCTAGGTTCCTTTCCTTAACTCCAAACTTGCCCATCACCTCCTCATCACCTGTGTTCCCCTCAGCAACATGTCCATTAAAATCCGCTCCTATCACCAATCTCTCATCCGTGGGAATACTCTCCATCACCTCATCTAATTCACTCCAGAATCTCTCTTTCTCCTCTAACTCACAACCTACCTGTGGGGCATAACCACTAACAACATTCATCACCACCCCTTCAATCTCTAACTTCAGACTCATCACCCTGTCTGACACTCTCTTCACCTCCAGAACATTCCTCACAAACTCCTCCTTCAGGACCACACCTACCCCATTTCTCTTACTACCCACACCATAATAAAACAGCTTGAATCCTGCTTCTATACTACGAGCCTTGCTACCCTTCCACCTGGTCTCCTGTACACACAGTATATCCACCTTCCTTCTCTCCATCATATCAGCCAGCTCTCTACCTTTCCCTGTCATAGTACCAACATTCAGAGTTCCTATTCTCAGTCGTACACTCTTACCTTTCCTCTTCTCTCTTTGTCTGTGCACTCTCCTCCCTCCTCTACTTCTTTGACCAACAGTAGCCCAATTTCCACCGGCGCCCTATAGGTCAATGGCACCGATGGCTGTCATTGTTAACCCGGGCCTCGACCGATCCGGTATGAAATTCAGAGTACTGATTTTTCGCATGGTTAAATTTGTTTTACGCCGGATGCCCTTCCTGACGCAACCCTCTCTGTTTATCCGGGCTTGGGACCGACACAGAAGTCACTGGACTGTGACCCCCATGGCTAGATTAGATTCCACTCCATAGTACAGATCAGAAAGAGCTCATTCCCAAACAGGCTTAAAACAGCTTTAACAAACATTTAGAACACTTAATCCAATCAATTATTAGTATGGGAGTGGCAGCAAGACATCAAAGATCATCATTAAAAAAAACGTATGCTTGACCGTGAATACCATTTAGTGTTACCCGACCATTTGGGTGATAGCACCTGTAACAATTCCAAGCCATGGTGTACGTGACCGTGATTACCATTTAAAGACATCTGGCACGAGTTCTTACACTCAATTTACATTTAAAGTGAAACTCACTTAAATTATGAACAGGAAACACTGTATAAAATGTTTGAGCAGGATTTGTCCTGCATGTATTTTGTCACTGCTATGCTGCAATAAAATTCTTCATTAAGATTTTCGATGCCCTCATGATTTTATTTTTCTAACATTGGTGAGCCACCCAGCGAGGGATTTATGAAAAAGCGGGGAAAGGTAAGAAAAATGCATTTTTCTTCTTTTATGCTGTTTTGATTTAGGGAACTCCCTCATTTAAAAAAAAATCTAGGGAAGAAAAAGTTATGGGCAGAATAGAAATTAGAGTTATTGAGCATAATCAGGAGGAGTTCTTAAGGAGTTAAGAAGGACATAAGTTCTCAGGAGTTCTTAAGCCGATTCTGTACATTTCTGTTTGAGATTATAATGGAACTGAATCAACCCGACACACTGTGGTACTTGAATCGTTTCTAAAGTAACCTAAACTTACTTTGTGTGGTTGTTATAATTCTGTTAAGATTCTAAAGTATCTGAATCAGACCGGCTCAGTGTGGCGGCCAAATTATAACTAGAAACTGAAACTGGTTAGTGTGGTTTTGTCCAACGTACTGTGACAACGTTTTAAAATAAAGTTTTTAGCCCAAAGTACTGTGGCAAATTTGACTGTTTTAAAATATAACACAAAAAATCCCGACGTAGTGTGGTTTTGTCCAGTGTACTGTAACAGTGTTACATTTTAAACAGTTTAAAGTAACTGAAACTTTTTGTGGGTTATTATAATTCTGTTAAGATTCTAAAGTAAATAAATCAGCCCAATGCAGTGTGGCAGCCAAATTATAAATATATAGTTTCTACAGTAACTGAAACTGTAGAGGGCCCTACACACCATGGCTCTGTAAATTTTAATACAATAACCCGAAGTAGTGTGGTTTTGTCCGACGTACTGTGACAGCATTTTAAATTTTTGTTTTAAGCCCAAAGTACTGTGGCTAAGTAGACTGTTTAAAATATAACAGAAAAATATGACGTAGTGTGGTTTTGGCTGATGTACTGTGATGGTGTTACATTTTAAACTGTTTTTGAGTGTTACTGCAGTTGGACGTATTGTGGCTGTTTTATTCATTTTGCATCCGAAGTACTGGAGCTGTGAATAAATAGACTAACGGGTATCTTAAAGTAACTAGATAAAGTATAGTCACTAAAGTGTGCATATTTATTGAATAGCTCTATTAAATTCAGTAAGATTGTGAAAATAGAAGAGCTGTTTTTAAGTACATGGCTAAGCATAGCTCTCATGGAATGTTTGAAGGAAGAGAGAACATTATTGATAAGCCATTTAAATGGGCCTAGGTAAAAAAGGTAAAGTTGTCAATGCGCTTCAAGCAGTTCTTGCCTACAAAGTAACTAGGAAGACTTTAGATGCATTGTAGGCTGAAAATGAGCATCTTCAATCTAGACTCGATGACAGGTTAATGTGTAAAAGAAATTTCCAGGCTATTGAAATTATTTGGAAAGATTAAAATGTCAGGATGTAGAATGAGATTCCACTTCTTAGTACTAACAATAGCATGCTTAGATCATCTGTGGAAACATTGTCCAATGAATTGGAGGAAGCAAAGGCTGCTTGTCAATTTCTGATCAAAAATGGCACAACTGAGAAAAACACCAATAAGATACACACTGTGTAACCAAGTTCCAGAAATACTAGATTTGTGTGAAGATAGCAGTAAGAACTCAGAAAGAGATTCTCGTTCAGTTCTTTGTCAGTACTCTGCCTGTACAGTTGAACTTCCCATGGCACCAATTTGCTCTAGTCCAGCTGTGCCTGCTGTTGAAGGAGGGGAGGAACCAATGACCTTGGCACAAGTAGGTGTTAATAAGCTCTATAGGAATAGAGGCCACAATGCTTCCTGTAGAAATGAGGGCCAGTCTACTGGAGATAGAAAGGAAAGATCACCCCCTTATAACTCTTAATGTTATTCATGTGGCAAAGAAGGACATATTTCCAGAGAATGCAAATTTTCTCTTAAGACAACAGGCCCAAAATTTAATTTAAATCAGTTACAGGCTACAGTAAACAGACTGAGTAAGGAGCTCAAGAATCTGTTCTCCTTGCCTGCTATTTATCGCCAAGCAACTCATCAAATCTGGCACAGTCAGAAAAGTAAGATTTTTAAAATTATTATTGTTTTTAAAAAGATATTGTGGTCAGGGTATGTATCATCACAAAGTTGAAATTGGTGATGAAGTCATGGTAAAGAACTACCAACCTGAGGACGCATAGTCCACTACCTGGGTAAGACCATGCTTACAAGCTCTGCCACAAAAATAAATACCAACAACCTGTTAAGAGATGGTCACACAAAGATCAACTATAAAAATGATAAACCATAAAAATCTGATGGCAATCGTAAAGGGCCATGTAAATCAGCAGTTGTTTATTGTAAGAGTTTGTAATGTTTTCTGTCTTGTGTGTAAGGAGGGGAGGAGCATAAATTAATTCTGTTTGCAAGTGTTTTTCAGACTCCCTAACAAAAGAGAAATAAAGATGTGGTGATGGATTAGGGCAGTGGACCTCCTGACAGAAGTAACAACTGACAGCATTAAAGACTACCCAAAGCAACAACTAACCCCATCCATTGTGTGTGTGGTGATGAGACCCTATACCAAAGTGCTAATCAATGACCTACAATGGATCCATGTTCCAGTCCTGGTGAATCTTACAGCATGGTCTCCAGACATTGATGAACAGTGCCACAGAGAGAGTGTGACAGGAATGTATAAGGACTTCTGGACAAAACCACTCCTGATATATCACGGTGCTGTTGCAACCTGCTGAGCCACCAACAGATCACCTAACAGAACATCTTTCAGTAAATCATCCCAAGGAAGCCTCTTTCAGTCAGAAATTATTAGAATTTGTGGAGAGTGTACTGGAAGTCACTTGGACTAGGAATATCAATTTGGATTAGTGCAGAAGAACTCCACTAGAACAAATTCAAGCTTAAGACCCTAATGGGGTAGCTGGTTTTACCAACAAAAGCATGATTGTTAATTACTACCTATTCAACTGCTGTTTCTGTATGCATCTTCCTCATTGTTTGTCATTGCATTATGCTATGCTGTATGCGTGTTCCATATTGAAATGTCGGATTGCAGATACTTCAGTAATCAATGTAGGATGTTCCCGTTGGCTGTGATGGTTCCTGAATGCTTCTGCATCAAACCCAGGAAATATTTGTACATAGAACCAAAATTTTAAGAGAAATCCTGTGATAAATTTGCCTAGTGGAATGGAGCCATAACCAGTGTGCACGAGGTGATGTCTCAATAATGAGTAAGATTCTCTGAGGGCCAAAGGAGGACAACCTACTGCAGGGCTTCACCACCACTGGAAACCTGCCCAAGATGGAAGGTGTAATCTGTGTAAAGGAAGTGATGCTTCAGGGCCAAAAGCATTAAAGGGGGGACTGTAAGAAACTACAGACTGCCTCAACCCAGATTTTACTCCATAGTATACATCAGATAGAGCTCTTTCCCAAACACACAGTGTTGTAATGGATCCACCTGTCATTCCCCCTCCTGCCTGCCAGAGGGAGCCATCACCAGAGTTTTGAAGGCTTACGGTTCACTGTGTTATTTCCTGTGCTTCTGGACATTTAAACCAAGCTCATGCCAGTTCACGTTGCTATTGTTCTTTGTTATTTCTGCCCTGTGTATGACCTTGCCTTTGTCTTTTGGATTTTCCAGGTTTTTGGATTGTGTTTTGGATTCTTTGCATTGATGATTGATATTTTGGTTTTTTTGGACTTTTTCCACTCCTCACCTTACGATTTGGAGTGTTTGCTATGTTTTCTTAAATAAAACTACACATATGGATTCTGCTGCATTTCCATCTGGTGCTTTGCAACAACTGGATGGTTTTTCTTTACTGTAGTCAAAATGACAGTGAAAATCACTTAGATCATATTTCCCCCCATTCTAATGGTTGATGTGAACATTACCCAGATCTGTTGGCCTGTTTCTGCATAGTTGCATGCATTGCTGCCAAATAAGTGGTTAATTAGAATATTGCATGAATGAGTAGGTGTACTCATTCATTTTATTTTATTATTTTAAAATTTTATCTGTGTATATGTTTGCACCTGACAGCAAGACAAATTCCTAGTACTGTAAAGTGCTCTTTGTGAACCCTTTGCTGTACCTGGCAATAAAAACTTTTCTGATTCTTATTCTGATTCTGATTCTGAAGTGTGGGCATGTTGACAGTTGCAGGTTTTTCCGATAATTACTTACAATTATAATTACTTACTTACATATGCTTACAATCTGGTGAGTAATTTTTACATGTAAATGTCATACACTGTGGAAGTCTATGGTTTTTGTGTCATTTTTTCATGTAGTCCATTCAGATGACTAGTCATTCTAGTTTGTCAACACCCATAGCAGTTGAAGAGCAAAGAATTTAATCATATTTTCTGGCATTAACAGACATGGTCATAGAGAGATTATTCCCTCCAAGATCTGATCTGAAGTACAGTGGATGCTTCTGAAAAACTAAAAAAAAGCACATCAGATCAATTGCACATCAAGAAAATGATGATTGTATTTTTTACATTAATAGACTTAATGAATGGGAAACCTGGTGCACCCAGAACTGGATCTTGCACATCGACACTGCACACGTTGTGGTGTCAAACAAGACACCAGAAACAATGTGGTTATTGCTTCAAATCAACCATAACTGCTAAATCTTTGATCTTGTTACTGAGAAATGTTACATCTACATTTTGCTACATATATGCAGTAAGTATTTGTAGTGTGTGTATGTGCATTTTTTCCCTGATGCACATTGACATGTCTAGCGGGATTATTGTCTTGATGTTGGCATGATTTGGCGCCAGGTTGTGGTGGTCTTGAAAAACTTTTTCAGACATTTGCCATGGGGATTGAAGGTCAAAAATCACCAAATTCTTGTGCATTACCTTAGAAGAAACTACACAGAAGTTAAGACATCAGTGACTCACCAGACTGTAAGCATTTACTAACTAGTGGCAAAAGCTGCAACTACATTGAGTATATGCTCCACATTCAATTTTTTTTGTTCCAACAGTATATGTCCAATGAAGGGCTTTGCAGAAGAAATAGCTTGCTAACCAAGTAAGAGGTTGGGAAAGATGACAGAGTTTCATAAATGTACCTGAGAGAATATGTTTTTATTTATCAGGGCCTTTTATTTATCAGAATCTGAATTTCTCAGGCATTTCTGATTTTAGGACAAACATTTTCTGTTGTGTATAAGCCCAGTGCTCACTGATTTTATTCTGTACATTTGCACTTGTGCCAAGATCCTGAAAGTCCTAAAAAAAAATTCACCTTAAGAAAAAATTTATTACCAAAGTTCAACAATAATGATTTTATTTTTTCCCATAGATATTTCAGTGAGGGAAGAAAGTGACAGCGAGCAGGTCCAGAGTGATGAGGCAGATGCAGAGGCTTCACCCACCAAATCACCTACAACGCCAAAAACTGTAAAATGCAAAACCTCTTCAGGTAGGATGCTCTCTCTCCCTGATTTTCATTACCAGCCAGTCACCTGTTCTATTCATACTATCTAGAACTGGCCACAAATTTCCCAGAATCAATGGTCCATCATCACTATGCCTCTTTACAAAGACATTGCATTACTCTAATAGTTTTTCGTTTTCCCATTTGCAATAGAATCACTGCATATGATGTATACTCCACAATACACATTTAATTATGAGACCTATATATGAAAAATATAAGAAATGCATATCACACTATAATTACACTCCATGCAACGCTTTGAAGTTTATATTCACATACATTGATCAAATGGGATGCATCCTTTTCCATTTTAAACAGGATGAAATTGTGACCTGACTTAATTACCGAGAATTGTAGCATGGCCTGTAAGCATGAGACTTCTCTAAGCTGAAGGATAGGAATCATCAGTTGACTGGAGAGTGATCTTTTGAGCAGTCCAAATGGGTTTGTAATGTGTGAGAATGCCACACCCTGCAAAATAAGTATTAGTAGCATTATATAATAATATTGATATGTTAACTTAAGTCAAAATAATGCCATAATAAAAAATAATAATAATAATCACACCAGTTCCTAAGTTGAAACAAGATAATAATTCAAAGGAATGACTTAGTAAGTCAAAATGATGAGATGCTTAGTCAAAGTAATCACACAAGTCAAAAATAACAAGATATTAAGAATAATAAGTTATCAAAACAGTTTATTAATTCAAAATAATGACTTACTAAGTTGAAATAATGAGATCCTTAGTCAAAATACTAGAAGTCTAAATACTAAAAGTCAATATAAAGGCTTTGTCCCATATGTCTCGACAGTAAAGATCATTGTGTACTTGCAATTGCATCCTCAACTGATTCCTGACAGAATACTTTGCTGCTCTATGGATGCAGCAGCCAGCGACGGGTGGTAACAAGTGCTAGTGGCCCATCAATGAACAGCAACAGCAAATCAATATTTTTACTGAACAGATAGCCCAGCTCCTCCATAGGTGGAACCCTTCTGCAAGTGTTCTGGTGACCTAGGCACTTGTAAAAGTTTCATGCGGCAGTGTGCTTTCTATTTTTTTGGGCAAGAGGTGCTTCCAGACAGAACCAGAGTAGCAGAAAAGCTCCTGGAATCAGGAGAAAGAGCACACACCTCATATGACTATTTCCAGTAGTGGTTCCAGCAGGTCTTTGACTATTCATCTGTGGGAAAGGAGACAGGTGAGCAACTGGTGAGTTTCATGTGGGCAAGGATCTCCTAGACCACATTGTAGGACCATAGGGGCTGCTCATAGACCAGGATAAAGTCTCTTCGGTAACAAACTGCCCAGTCCCCACCAATGGCAAAGCAATCCTTGATATTTGCCAATTTCCACTGATGGTTCTTAAGCACCTGCAAATGGACATCTCAGGTAATTCAATTAAATTTTATTTGTTTGGTGTAAAATTATATAGTCTGTCTTGTTGAAGTTATCAACTGTTCATAGATGGAAACTTGCAGAGCATGAAAAGGAGTGCAAAGCAATCCCAGGCTATTCATGTGGGGCCATCCTTGGCAACAGTGAGTGACCTCCAAGTAACTCCCACCAGAAGTAAGAGATCAGAAAGGATCAGGGAAGTCTAGAGAGCAGAAGCTGCCAGGAACACTGTTGTCTCAGGAGTAGCATGTGTAGCTTGACAGAGAGAAAAAAAGAGATAGTGATAGTGAGAGAGAGAGCCTTCACCAACCCATCACTCATTTTAGTGTATAGTGTAAATGTGACTACACTGACCTACAGAGGACTAACTAAATGCATAGGTGCCAAATGTGTGCGAACGGTTCAAGACAGAACAGTAATTACTTAAACAGAACAATAGGCACATTGAAGGAAAGTACAGCACTGACCAGTACACAGTCCTAGTGTGGAACAAGGGGGAAAAAGTGCAGATGTTTGATATATTATCTTGTTTATTGTATTTTAGTAGCAGTTTAAAAACAAAATGTTAAAAAATTGCAAAGGTAGTGGAATGGTGTGTGTGTGTGGGGGGGATGGTATCAGTTTAGTCTCTGGGTATTGAGGAGTTTGATGGCTTGAAGAAATAAACTATGGCATCTTTTGCCACATAGCAGGAGGGTGAAGAGTTTGTTTGAGAGGTGCATAGTGCCATCCACAATGCTGGTGACTTGGTTGCAGTGTGCAGATGCAGTGTGTGGTTTTAATGTCTGTTATGTAGGGAAGAAAAACCCCTGATGATCTAAGCTCTTCTCACTATTTGCTATTTCCAACCAGGCAGTGATGCAGCTGCTCGAGATGCTTTTGAAAGTCCCTGTGTAGATGGAATGTGGTGAGGTTGGGGGGTGCTTTTCTCAGCCTTCTCTCAGTCAAAGAGTTGTTCAGCGCATCTGAAAGGGATATATCACTGTCACAGGCATGTGTTGGTGTCCTGCAGTCGGTTAGACAGCAAGATGATCGTGATATATGTATAGGTTAAAACAACATGATAACATGTTCGCGGTCATGTGACATGGTCTGAGCAGTGAACATGTGAAATGCAGTGGCTTACGGGTGTTTGATGCCATGAGTGTTACCCATAATCAAAACTATCTATTTTTCTATCTAACCTATCTATTTTTCCATCCTCAGCCAAAGAAGGAGGCAGAGTGAAGTCTAAGTGGAATAGAAAGGCATAACGACATCCCTGGCTGAGTGGGAAGATGGAGTGATGCTAACAGCTGCGAGCTGTAATGGCATTCTCAGTGGGTTGGGGGTGGCAGATGGTCTTATGTTATAAAGAGGGCACATGCTTGAAGGCATGTCATTGATTCATTCATTCTTTTGCTGTTGCTCCTACATCAGACGGTTCTCTTGTAGCAGAGCATGCTGTGATTCCAAGAATGCTGCTGCATCCATGATCTAGTCAGTCTTTCTGTCATGAATGGTAGAGGAGGTGGATGCTAGTGTAGGAAAACATTTATTATATAACAACATGACTCAACATGATAGCAACATTTTACAGGTGCTTTAGGTCATATAACATGGTAGTCCAGCACTGTGTCAGGGCAACTGTGACATTGTGAGATATTTATTTATTTATTTATTTATTTAAAAACTAGAAGGCCTCCTGGTGGTCCAGTGGCAGGATCCTGCACTCTCATTTACGTGGCCCGGGTTCAATTTCTGGGCCTTGCGCCAACCCAGCCACTGAAAAGTTAACTCTGTGTCGGTCCCAATAAAAATGGGAAGGTTGTGACAGGAAGGGCATCTGGTGTAAAACCTGTGCCAAATAATGCGGATCAAGTGATCCGCTAAAAACAGCAGACCCTGCCGTTGTGCAGGACAAACGCTAGGATTAAAAAAAAAAAAAAAAAAAATTAGAATAGGATAGGACATATGTGGTTGTGTATATTATTTATTTTATCAATCCAGGTTACTGATGAATTTAATTTTAGTTCATTTTGATGTTATATGAACTGATCAATTTGGGAATATTAATTATTTGTTCTAAATATTTAATCATTTATTAAATTGCTTGTCATTGTGTATAATCCTTGTACATAAGGTCAAAAAGAATAAAGGATTTAATCAACATAAAAGTAAATAAATAGATAGAGCATACTATAAACCCTTTCCCCCAAATTCACACTTTTATTTACACAATTTTAATAAGAGATGCACTTGCCAAGTTAAAATTACTGATGATGCATTCCCTGAAACACAGCATACAAGAAACCCTTGAAGGACAATTTTGAAAGATCTTTCAATTCTTTTTTTTTGCATATATATATATATATATATATATATATATATAAATATGCCTAGTTTCATATAATAACATTAAGCTATAGTAAGAGATTATTTTGCTCTACCTTTGTGTAGATTTTTCCCTGTTTTCATACAATAATGGCATGATGATGTCATCTTGCCGAGAAATAGACAACAACCGCAGTGCACTTTCAGCAGCATCTGCTTTTGCTATTGCCACGGCTGGGGCCAATGAGGGCACACCAACCAAGGAGAAGTACCGCCGCATGTCCCTGGCTAGCACAGGTAACAATGTTATGTTTAGACTGCAACAGTGCAATGTAATAAAACGACTAAAGGCAGGTATTAGTTGCTGAGCAGAAAACATTCAATAAATATTGTGATTGCTTACCAGGATTCCCCACAGACCAAAGGAATGGAGATAAGGAGTTTGTGATTCGCCGGGCAGCAACTAACAGAGTACTTAATGTCTTGAGGCACTGGGTTTCGAAACATTCCCAGGTGAAACATGGCATGCTCTTATTTAGCTGACTTAGCAGTGGTTGTCTTACTGACCCAGCCAATCTCCTCTGATTTTACCCCAGTACTTTTATCATTATCTTAAGAATTATCAGAGCTGGGTGTAATTTGCCTGGGACTATAATCACTTTTTGCACTTATGTTTAGAAATACCAGAGATTTTTACAGAGCCCTTAAGGGGACATGTTGCTAGAAAAAATATGAGTTAAAAATGTATATTTCAATACTTTTGCATTCACTCACTGAACTTTTGAATTCCGCAGAAAAAAATTTGTTTGCTCACAATTTTTTTTGCATTCTTGCACAAAGATATTTGAATTCTCTAACAATTTATTTGCAAGGAGTTTTGCATTTTTCAGAAGATATTTCACATTCTCTTCCATAGCGTTTGCATCCTCCCATCTGAGTTCATACAAACTTTTCTTTTAATTTTGCTGGTGGTCTGGCTGCAGGACCACAAACCATTAAAATATACATTTTCCTCCCATCTCATATTTTTTCCATCATGTCCCCTTAGAGGCTCCTATTTAGCATGATTAGTAAGAAATATATACATAAATAAACAAAAAAATTTGTATTTGTAAAGGAAATTAAGCCATACTTGAGCCAAACATGTTTGCTGTTTGAAAAATAATCTAATTAAAATTAGGAAACATGGGGCTTAGAAATGTTGGAAAATAACTTAAATAGTAAATTAACTATGCTCTCCCTCCCTGTCTTATTCCCCCAACCTAATGCATGTCTAGGACTTTGAGACCAACACAGAATTAAAAATGAATGTGATATGCTTCTTGGAGGAAGTTATGCATGACCCTGAGCTGCTGACTCAGGAAAGAAAAGCAGCGGCCAACATTATAAGGTATGGCACATTATCCTTATGTCCCCTAACTGATTTCTCTCCTCTTAATACATTTGTGAATCTAATTATTATGGTGTATAAAGACAGTTAATGATTCATCTGATAGGACGCTTACACAGGAGGATCCTAGTGACAATCAGCTTACTCTGGAAGATGTGCTACAGATGGTGAGTGAGATGCAATTGGGTCACGATCAAAACATCAATGATTTTACATTTTTTATTATCTAACATGCAAATGTTGTGTATGTGTTTATGTATGTGTGTATTTGACAGGCTGAGAGTGGTAAAGCAGAGCCCTTTGAGAACCACTCAGCTTTGGAGATTGCAGAGCAGCTCACCCTGCTGGACCACCTTTTTTTCAAAGTTATCCCATATGAGTCAGTATATGTTCAGTATTTTTAAGCAATGAGTTAATTCAAATTTAGAGAACCTTTATTTGAGTTTAGTTACTACTGTCTCTACATGTTATAGAGATAGGATACATAAATATTATGAAAACATGTGAGTCAAAGCCACTTCCTGGACATACAGTACCATAACATATTTGCTGTGACAGCATCTACAGTCTAATTTCTCTAGACAACCGGTAGATTTTAGTCTTGTTATTAGGCTTTATATATGAATCACATACATCACACTGAACAATATGGCGTAACAGGACCTTTTTTCATCTGAAAAAAAGGTATTGTTAGGCCATAGTGCCTTTATTGTCTTGGGTTTCAAGTTAATGTATGGGAATGTTTATGCTGATATAGTGAATTAAAACTAAAATAAATCTCTTTTCAACTATTTTATAGCTATTAAGAAATACAAAGAACTACTATATGTTAACTATTAACTTAGTAGTTCAACATTAACTAAGTAGTAATTTAATTTAAATCTTACCATAATTTAAATCTTACTAAAAGAATCACTAAAATAAAATAAAATTTAAAACTCTTTGATTAATACAATATGATAAATAACGATAATTACAGGTGAATATTTGAATTGAATTCATACCTTTCTAATAAAAAACACTCATTTTTGGGGGGCTTCATTAACAAATATGCCTTCAACTTGTAAAACACCCTGGGTGGAATTTATACACTTAACACATGAGGTAATTTAGTATAGGAAGGAAATCCAAACAAAAATGAATGACTAATGCAAACTCCATACTGTACAATATGTTTTAAACATGTCTATGTTATCCTGATAGTAACACTGTCACTATTATTTCCAGGGAGTTCTTTGGCCAAGGCTGGATGAAGAATGACAAAAATGAAAAGACACCCTACATCATGACAACAACGAAGCACTTCAATGATGTACATATGTATCTATGGTGACTCTGTCATGAACATCAGTACTGAAATTGTAGTTCTCTTTCACCCCTGCTTATTGCCATGTATGGTGAGAATCACCTGACTGTCACATAGCCACATTTCCCTTTCTTCTTCTCACTTTGTTTACATTGGACCTTATGTACACCACATGGAGCTATCTGCATAACAGCTTGTGACTATGTTCAGCATTGCAGGTAACCTATTCTTCCAAGCTGCCAATAGACAATCATATTTTTGACCATGGTGAGCGAATTTTGCTACAGTTGTGGAGTATACCAAGGAACATTGTGGTTGAACCTTTGAGCTGATTTTCCTAATAAGCTTTGCTAGACCATCTGTGTATTACTCACTGCTCTGTCCACAAGTCACCTCTTAGTATTGGCAGGTCATGTTCAAGTCAAGTCAAGTCAAGAAGCTATTATTGTCATTTGAACCACATATAGCTGACGCAGTACATAGTGAAATGAAACAATGTTTCTCCAGAACCCTGGTGCTACATAAACAACATACAACATAGTTGCAAACAGAACAATGACACAGAGCTAGGACAGAAGTTTTTCTTAGCTATATAAAGTGCAACGTGTGCAACCAGGTGCAAACAGTGCAAAGACAAGACAAAAACAGGAAGTTCAAAAACAACACAAGACAGGACACTATCATTGTCATTGTCACGGTCATTGTTTCCCAATGTGCACCACTGCTGAGCATGGTATGTAATTTACATTTACATTTCTGATAATTGGAAGATGCCCTTATCCAGAGTGATGTACAAAACTGCTTTGAAGTCTATCAATGAATACATTAATAGATCACAGACTTAGGATGCCATCAGCCTAAAATTGTGTTGTGTCTTCTTCCATTTGAAGAAGCAAAATTGCATTCAGATGTAGACCTGCCAGTAGAGAGATGCAGTAGTCCAGTCTCGGATTGACAAGAGACTGAGCAGCCTGTGTGGATAAAAACGGTCAAAATCTTATGATGTTGTACAGAAGAAACTGGTATGAGCGTGTGACATTATCAACATGGGAGGAAAAGGACAGTTGATTGTCTATTGTTACCCCGAGGTTGTGAGCAGTGTCTGAAGGGGAGATCAGAGAGTTGCTCAGGGATATCGTAAGATCCTGGCCTGGGGATGAATCAGCTGGGATGACCAGCAGTTCAGTTTTGCTGGGATTGAGTTTCAGCTGATCATCCACGAGCCATCATCCACAATGATATGTCCGCCAGACACGCTGAGGTCCCATTCACAGTTCGCAGTGAATGAGATACCTACAGCTCTTGGTGATAAGCTGACCTTTCATGCATCGATCAGTGTATGACCAAGCAGGAGAGGGATTGGACATGTCTGTGGTTTTTTTCCCACTGTCATTTTACCAGATTTTGTTGCCAATTGATTGACCTTGTAGTATTCAACGAAGATAAACCTGCAGAACATTCTTTGTATTGACCAATATGTACCTTATAATATAGTTTAATGTAGAATAAATAGAGGCTATTTTATCTTCAGTTACACTGTGCTCATCAGTTACTGAGAAAAGACACTGGGTTCTCCCCAGTCTAAACAGAGGGCATCACCATGTACCTTATCAAGGCTCTACAGGGTAAACATCTTCCCTCCCAGTGTTGTGAATATGGCTTTCCTTTTCATTCTGTCATAGGGTGGGTCAGTGCATCTGGTTGGCATGCCAGGGTTATCACTAGACAAAAAGGTTTCAGGATGGTTTCAGTATTCATTGCAAATCCTGCATTATACATCAATCAGTGATTTTATTAAAAAGTCTCCAGAATGCAAAAAGGTATTCAGTTGATTCTCACCAATTCTGACAGTTATGTTGTGTTCACAGAACCACAGGGACATACATTACTAGTGTTTGTTTACCAATCCAGGGGTCTCATTTTAAGAACCATGAATACACACATAATGCAAAGAATGTGATATATCAAATGTAAGAGGATGTCCATATATTTGTCCACACTCACACAAAACCTCTAGTAGTAAAATGTGTAATGTTGGACAAACTGGTTACAAAGAGCTCTTATCCACTTACTGTCATCATTTCAGCATATTTGACAGAGTTGCAGACTGTGCTGCAGATCGGTGAAACAGATGGAACTTATAGTAAAATCACGAAAAGGCACATCTAAGGATTGATTGAAATGCTTGAAGATTTTGCATATGTATCTTTGTACAGAAAAGATAGAAGACTTGTGATGAATACCAGGTTCCTTGTGTACAATGGCACGTCATATGCACAGAATTAATTGTTCTGTACAGACTTTAATAAATGAGACCCCTGGTGCTGGGGTGCTGCTTAGTTTATTTTCCCTGCTGTATCACTCATTTTATATCAGGCTTGTTGATTCATTAATGAATGTGTAAATGTCAAAATAAATTGGCCCCCGTATATTGAAGAATTAAAATTCAGAAAGAGTCCATAATGTACGTCTTGGAGCAGACATTCAGCAACAAATTTGTAAAAAAAAAATTGTCACAATTATCTTTTTAAAGCTTAATTGAAAATAATTATAATGTACTTATTAATATTAGATTAAATATACTTTAAAAAAATTAATATCGTTTTTTTCCTTTGTAAGGTAAGCAACCTGATTGCATCGGAGATACTGCGCTGTGAAGACATGAACACACGCGTGGCCGTGATGGAGAAGTGGGTAGCGGTAGCTGACATCTGCCGATGTCTGCATAACTATAATGCTGTTCTGGAGATAACTTCATCCCTAAACCGCAGTGCCATTTTCCGTCTCAAGAAAACCTGGCTCAAAGTTTCCAAACAGGTAAGGCAATACATACTGCTTATTATGAATAACTGTGTTTTTAGCATGACTCATTATTGGGGTTATATGCTCATTATTTGGGGTTAGTCACTATATTCAATGTTAGGTGCATACTGATTCATACTTAACATGTGTTTAAATGTGATTGGCTGAACATTCTTTTGTAAATAAAAACATTACTGGTTGTTTGTCACATGGGCTTTCTATGTTTTTTATGTTTTTTTATGTACATACAACATACAGCAATACATAAAACAAACTGGGGAAAATAAGAGCTAGTTTAAGTGCTTCAGGAAAAGGTAGGTCTTCATCCAACGTTTGTACGGACATCTAGGGGAAGTTCATTCTACCACCTCGGTGCCAGAACAGAGAAGAGTCTAGATGTATACCTACCTTGTACCCTGAGAGATGGTGGGACCATTCTTAGCTTTGTAGGCAAGCGTCCTGTTTTGAATCTGATGCATGCAGCTACCGGAAGCCAGTGTAGGGAATGCAGAATTGAGATGGTGTGGGAGAACTTAGGCAGGTTGAAAATAAGTCATACAGCTGCTTTTTGCAGTGGATTAATTGCATTCAGAGGTTGACCTGCCAGTAGAGGGTAGTGCAGTCTCGAAATGATAAGAGACTGAAGAAGCACCTGAGTAGCCTGTGTGGATAGAAATGGCCAAATCCTTCTGATGTTGTATAGAAGAAACTGACATGAGTGTGTGAGATTAGCAACATGGGAGGAAAAGGACAGTTGATTGTCCATTGTTACCCCGAGGTTGTGAGCAGTGGTAGAAGGGGAGATCATGGAGTTGTTCAGAGATATCCCAAGATCCTGAACTGGGGATGAATCAACTGGGATGACCAGCAGTTCTGTTTTGCTGGGATTGAGTTTCAGCTGATGAGCTGTCATCCACGATGAAATGTTTGCCAGACATGTTGAGATCGAAGCAGAAGCCATGGTATCTGAGGGAGGGAAGGAGAAGATAAGTTGGGTGTCATCTCAAAGCAGTGGTAAGAGAACCCTTGTGACTTTGCAAAAAGTCACAACAAAGGCTGCCATTGAGTATAGAGGGAGAAAAGGAGAGGATCAAGTACTGAGCCTTGTGGGACACCAGTGGAGAGTCCGTGTGGAGCAGATGTCAATCCCCTCCATGTTACCTGATATGAGAGACCATCCAGGTAGGAAGCAAACCATTCCCATGCTGTTCCACAAATTCCAAGACCCCTGAGGGTGGACAAGAGAGTCTTGTGGTTTACTGTGTCAAATGCTGCAGAAAGGTCAAGGAGAATGAGGACAGATTACAGCTTGGCTGATCTAGCAGCATGTAATTTCTCAGTGACAGCCAGAAGGGCAGTCTCTGTGGAATGTGGTGCTTTGAAGACAGACTGGTTGGGATCATGGAGGTTGTTCTGCAATAGATCATCAGACAGTTGATTATAAACAATGCGTTCAAGAATTTTAGAAAGAAACAAGAGAAGTGATACTGGTCTGTAGTTGCTGATGTCTGAGGGATCCAGAGCAGGTTTCTTCTTTCTTCTCAAGATCCTTGCTGTCTTGAAGGCAGTTGGGACATGGCCAGATGCTATGGATCCATTCATGACTGTGGTAATGAAGGGCAGGAGGTCAAGCGAGATGGTCTGGAGCATAGCAGAAAGGATTGGATCCAGTGTGCAGGTGGTAGGATTGCAAGACTGGATGATTTTCAAAACCTCTTTTGCTGCTACGGTTGAGAGATGCCTCAACAAAGGAGTAGTGGAGCCCTGGCTGTGTAATGTAAATGAAGTTGGGGCAGAACTGAAGGCCTGGCAGATCTTCTTAATATTCTCACTGTAAAAAGTGGCAAAGTCTTCATCGGTCAGGGAGAATGGAACAGGTAGAGCTGGAAGGTTGAGTAGTGAAGATTTTTTTTAAATATCACAAAGATTTTATCACAAATATCATGAAGATTTTTTTTTAATAATCACAAAGCCCTGTCATTTTAATGGGGGTGTGTAGGAGACCTTCATGTAACTATGTAGAGAAGGATGTATTGTACCTCACCCAAACCCCCTGAATATGACTAATAATGGGATTTCCTTGGCTGGCACAGCAAAACCTTCAAATTGATTGGTTCGCCTGCTTTGTGGTGGCTTGGAGTCCAGAGTGTGAGTGACTAGGCCAGTGCTCCACACCAGGAGAAGATTCTCTTGGACCAGCATCTAATCACAAACTCCTAGATATCCTGAAGGAATACTGGGACCTTCATGAGGTCTTACGTCAAGTAAATGCCAAGGACCTGTCCCCTCTTCTTGAGTCCTGGGACTGTATAGTCTATTGAGGTCTCAATACCATCATTATTAAGGACCTTAAGGACTTATTACAACTACATTTGAGACTCTGCAGTAAGCATACATTTTTACTAAACTGGACCTGCGCAGTTCCTACAATCTGATATGCAAACAGCATGAGGTTGAATGTTTGCCGATGTTAATTATGCCTTCAGGGAAGTATAAGTTGATGCCCTTTGTGCTAACAAATGGTCAATGGTCACCATGGTCATTGAGGGGCTTATTAATGAGGTCCTGAGGGAGTCAAGAAATCACTATGTCTTTTCTGTCGCTCACACCACAGTGACCCTAGGCTCAAGAGACATTTAAGGAGCTTAAGATGAGGCTTACAAGGTGCCTGTCATGCAATTGACTGATCTTGAAGAACTGTTTTCATAGAGGTTGAGGTTTCTGACTTTAGGTTTAGGAGTGATTCATTAGGGCCTCAATTGCCTCATTTCTCACCAAGCAAGGTGGATTTTCTTTTTTGGCTGGTTCAATACAATGTCTTTTGAATGGGACCATGCATCACCATTTTCCAGATACTGAGGAGTGACCAGGTCCAGGAGTTTCTTAGGAGGAAGTTTTGGGGACTTAGATATACACTGGCAGACATGCTTTACAATGCTTTGCCTCCAGCAAGCCATCTGACTGGGCAGACCACCATCCATGGGCCAGAGTATACCCATCCTTCGTATCAATTTACTGAGTTCAGCTGCTGTCACCATTGCTCTGAACATGCTTTATTTGTTTTTGTTTATTTTCTACACTTTTCACCACTCTAACCACTTACTTTTCACCACAGACCTAATTAATTATGACAGAGACACTTGTTTCTTTTGGTATACAATCCACTCACCGGTCATCATTTCTAAACCCATACTCATGCTGGCAAGGTGAGATCTTGAGGAGGAACAAAAGACATGACTTGAAGTGGCAGCCATGAGGGAAATGAGCTGGCATCATGAACAATCTGAGGGCATGTGCACTTGCTTCCCTGCCAGTCTGCCAGGGTTAATTTATATAGGGATGTTCAGAACTGCAATCTCCTCTGCTTAGTTAAACCTACTGGTACCTGATTATCCCAACTAGTTGGCAGAGACTTCTCAGTTCACCATGTGGAAAGAGCAGTGGAGTTTGGGAAGTCAAGGGGAGGCCATGTGTGTCTGGTGTTAAACAAAAGCTTGCACAAAAACTTCAAGCATTCTACCTCTTTCAGGCTCCTACACACCCAACCTGGAGTTTTGGACAATCAGTGACATGCTTTCTACCTTCCTCTGGAATTTAGCTTGGCCATGGCTTAGACACAAACAAAGGCTGAAACGGGAATCACGTATTCAGAGGGAGGCAAGTTCAAGGGACCAATCGGTGGGCATTCTGTAGGACGCTCTAGATGACCCAGACTAGGATATGTTCAAGTGCAGCAATGATGATGTCAGCATGTTTACGGAGTCAGTTGTAGGTTTTATTTTATAAACCATCCACAATGCTCTGAGATCCTGCTCCACTGCCTACAATGCAGGTATTTCCACCAGGAATATGGATGAACACAAGGCTGCATCATAGAAAATGCACAGTGTAGTGAAGAAGGCACAGCTAGGAAACTAGAGTTACGGTTTCAACATGGAGGTTCTAGGAGCCTGTAGCAGGGAGTGAAAATAATCATGGCCTATAAAACACCATCTTCCATAACTGTGAATGCAAATGCTGCACTGTCAGATGAGCTAAACACCTTTAAGCTTGCCTTGAGGCTGCAGCTTACAGTGCTAACAGCACTAGCAGCAATAACAGTGCTACAAGCAGCATGCATTTGGAGTGCCAGAGCAGAAAAGAGCAGATGTTCATCATCTCAGAGCATGATGTAAGGAAGGCATGATATGAGGAGAGTAAATGTAACACATTACATTACAATTATATTAAAGAATTCAAACTAATGAATGTTTTTATTATAACAGTAAGAGGGTTAATCGTTTAATGGAGAAGCTTGACGAATAGGCAAGCCTTGAGAACCCCCCCCCCCGATGCAAGTTGTGAAGTGGTTTGTCCTGAAAGTGGCTGCTTCCAAAGATTCCCCCCACGGTTATTCATTAAATGGTTTATCCCAGTTTGTTGTCCGTTTCTACTGGTTGAGAGGTGAGAAGAACGCGTGCAACACTGGAGTTTTCTAGATTTACAAGAGAGAAAGAAGCCAGTGGTATTGTGTATTTTCATGTTAGAAACAACAGCAATAGCAATTTGTTCACAGAGTTGGAAATGTGATGCTGTTTTATCAACTTGTATGCAACGGTCAGGTTTTTTGTTGAGACTGGAACCAGGAACAGATCAAATATCGGATACCTCCGTGAATTGAATGATTCCAGAGGATTTCTTTTTCATGTCATGGATGGCGAGCTTACCCCATAAGATATTGAACAAGTAACTTCAAGTGCAGTAGGACTAACCGTATCCACACACTGTAACGGACCAGATTGAGATTTGCATTCCCACATGATGGTCCTAATTGTAGCACTGAGACTTTGTTAGGCCCGGGTCTGTTTTATTTCCTTTATGTGCGCACCCTTTTTTTTAAATTTTTTATTTTACTTACATGATGAGAACAGGGGGCACGGTGGCTTAGTGGTTAGCACGTTTGCCTCACACCTCCAGGGTTGGGGGTTTGATTCCTGCCTCCGCTATATGTGTGTGGAGTTTGCATGTTCTCCCCGTTTCCTCCCCCAGTCCAAAGACATGCGTGGTAGGTTGATTGGCATCTCTAAATTGTCCGTAGTGTGTGTGTGCCCTGCGATGGGTTGGCACTCCTTCCAGGGTGTATCCTGCCTTGATGCCCAATGATGCCTGAGATAGGCACAGGCTCCCCGTGACCCGAGAATAGATCGGATAAGTGGTAGACAAAAAGAATGAATGAATGAATGAATGAATGAATGATGAGAACATTGATAGATGTTTTATTGTAAAAGTTGTAATGTATTTTGCATTCTATTTTTGATATTTGCTTAAAACCATATATATTTAGTAAATATAAATAGTTAATCTTTACTAATGTATCTTGTGTCTCTGCCTCACTGCATCACTCAACTCTTGGCTCTTGCCGAGCCTAAAACCTTCTGAAAACCCCTACTCATTATACTTAGGTAACACGCCATACCTTACTGAACCCGATAGCGCCACCTTGTGGGCTACAGGTAAAACTTGGCAAACCAGTCAGGAGCCTTGAGTTATTGAGTGGTTGTAGTGGGACGGTTTATACAGAGCCATCTATCATTTGGTGTTTTGTGCATTTATTAATACTGTTAGTATTATTTAGATTTTTTTTCCCTTTTCCTTTATATAAGATGAAAGTTATTGAGAAGTTGGGTGTTAAAGTGCCTAATGCAGTTATGAGTGGGTTATCAGCGTCCGATGAAGGTGAGATTGTTCAATTTCTGAAACAGTATGGTTCAATAAACAGGGTTCTTACTGTAGATGATAGTACATCAGAGTTTAACACTAACCTCATTGTAGAATATAGCTCTGGAGCAGCATTGCAGATCCATCGTCTGACGATCCAGCTGTTACATACTGTGTATGTGCAGTAGCTGAGGTGTACACCCATAAATTAGGGGGCAGTGTTATGGATATTTACCTCAGAGAGTTGAGGGGAATAGCCAAGCTAAGTGGAAAAGGTTTTGAAGATGTGCTCAATGAGGTGATGTCCAAAATAGAGGAATCTGTTGAATCTAATGAGCCTCTCAGTAGTTCTGATCTCACTCACAACATGACAGACAATGATACTGTAATTGAAACCATGACAGTAACAGGCCTTCAAACATAGACATTATTGGGACAGATAGCAACCATAGTTTGCCAGTTTCTAACCATAGATTAAGGACCTCTTTACATCTGAATCCAGATGATTTCAATCCTCCAGAAGTGCATAAAATGGTAATAGAGCATATAGTGAACAGGGAGGAAAATGTTTCATATTCACAATCTGCTGTGAGATTAAGAGCTTTCTCTAGGAAAACCCCTAGACCATACATTAAACCCGATTATGATGGTTGGCGTTCACATGTTGATTTGTTGATGAAAGACATTTCAGTATCTTATTTGGAGAAAATTCGTAAAATCCTCGAAAGCCTTTTTCCTTCAGCTTCTGATGTCATTAGACAGCTTGGTCCTGATGCTCCACCGAGAGCATACCTGCAGCTGTTAGTCTCCCCTTTCGGTATTGTGGCTGATGGTGAGGAAATGTTTGTGCAGTTCATTACATGATCCTGGAGAGAAACCCTCCACTTATTTGCAGCACCTGCAGGTGGCACTGAATCTCACTGTGCACAGAGTAGGAGTTGCAAGATTTTGACAAACACCTGCTCAAGCAGTTTTGCAGGGGTTGTTGGGACAACAGCTTGCTTGCTGATCTTCAATTAGAATTAAAGAACCACAACCCTCCATCCTTTGCAGAGTTGTTATTGCTATTACGCACTGTGGAAGACTGCCAAGAAGCTAAAAATTCTAGAATGAGGTGGCAGCTCAGTGACACAAGACAGAAGGCTGTATCTCATGTACAAGGTGCTCATGAGAATCCACTAGAGGCCCAGATGGAATCAAATTCAAGCAGTATTAATGAGCTAAGAGAACAAATTACAGATTTGAAGAGCCAATTAACAGTGTTCAAAGACAGAATCAAAACCCTCTCCCTCCAATTCAATCATCAAACACAATCATCCCTCAGCACCTGATTGAGAAACTGAGCCTGCTGTGCCTGAACACCTACCTCTGCAACTGGATCCTGGACTTCCTGACAGGGAGACCTCAGTCAGTCAGAATCGGGAGCAGCTTCTCCAGCACCACCACACTGAGCACTGGAGCCCCTCAGGGCTGTGTGCTCAGCCCACTGCTGTTCACTTTGCTGACTCACGACTATGCAGTAATGCACATTTCGAACCACATTGTCAAGTTCGCCAATGACACGACCATGGTGGGTCTCATCAGCAAGAACGACGAGTCAGCGTACAGAGAGGTACACTGGTGTAAAGCCAACAGCCTGTTTTTGAATGTTGACAAGATAAAAGAGATGGTTGTTGACTTTAGGAGAGCACAGAGTGACCATTCTCCGCTGTTCATCGACGGATCCTCTGTGGAGATCATCAAGATTACCAAATTCCTTGGTGTGCATCTAGCGGAGAATTTCACCTGGTCACTCAACACCACCTCCATCAGCAAGAAAGCCCACCAACACCTTTACTTCCTGCGGAGGCTGAGGAAAGCCCATCTACCTCCCCCCATCCTGACCATGTTCTACAGAGGGATTATCGAGAACGTCCTGAGCAGCTGCATCACTGCCTGGTTTGGGAATTGAACCGTCTCAGATCACAAGACCCTGCAGCGGATAGTGAGGACAGCTGAGAAGATCATTGGAGTCTCTCTCCCCTCTATCACGGACACGTACACCACACTCTGCAACTGCAAAGCAAACAGCATTGTGGATGATCCCACACACCCCTCACACACACTCTTCATTCTCCTGAAAATCTGGAAAGAGGTACCGAAGCATTCGGGCCCTCACAACCAGACTATGTAACAGTTTCTTTCCACAAGCCATCAGGCTTCTTAATACCCAGAACTGAATGACCAGCTCTCTCGCTCACACACACACTCTCTCACACACACACACACACACACACACACACACACACACACACACACACACACACCCCTGTATGAGCGGACTCTCAATATAATGTATCTCCTATTTGCACTACCTCAACCGCTGTTAACAATTAATTATTTTCACTATTTTTAAACTGCTGCTATCACATTTTGCACACTACAAATGGTCATGCTGCTATGCATTACATACATATATGTAATGCACATCACAGTCTGCCAACATTGCACATGTTTTGTGTCCTGTCTTGTGTTCTTTTTGTACTTGTGTTTGCACTGTCTTGTCTTTGCACTGTTTGCACCTGTTTGCACACTTTGCACTTTATGTAGCTAGAACAAACTTCTGTCCTAGCTCCGTGTTGTTGTTTTGGTTTTGTAATTACATGTTGTGTGTTGTTTAATTGTAGCACCAGGGTCCTGGAGAAACGTTGTCTCATTTCACTATGTACTGTGTCAGCTATATGTGGTTGGAATGACAATAAAAGCTTCTTGACTTTACTTGACTTGACTTGACTTGACAGATGGAGAGTTTTGCTGATGGCATCGTTCATGGAGAAATTTGGACGATACGCAAACTGCATGGGGTCTAGTGATAGTGGCAGCAGGTCCTTGATTTGCCTCATGACGAGTCTCTCAAAGCACTTCATGATGATGGGTGTGAGTGCAACGGGACGGTAATCATTGAGACAGAACACTGGAGACTTCTTTGGCATGGGGATGATGGTGGTGGTCTTTAGACACGTTGGGACGATGGCGCTGCTCAGGGAGATGTTGAAGATGTCAGTGAAGACATCTGCTAGCTGTTCTGCACATCCCCTGAGCACTCTGCTAGGAGTGTTGTCTGGTCCAGCAGCATTCCCCTCGCTGTCACATCATTCTGTGCCTCAAACTGAGCGCAGAAGTTGTTCAGCGCATCTGGGAGGGAGGCATCACTGTCACAGGCAGGTGAAGCTTGCCTGTAGTTGGTGATGGACTGGATGCCTTGCCACATGCGCCGAGTGTCACCGCTGCTCTGGAAGTGGCCATGGATTCTCTGGGAGTGTGTACGCTTTGCCTCCCTGATGGCTTGAGACAGTTTAGCCCGTGCTGTTCTTAGGGCATCCTTGTTTCCAGCTCTGAAGGCAGAGTCCCTGGATTTCAGCAGCGCATGCACTTTTGCGGTCATCCATGGCTTCTGGTTGGAGCGTGTGGTGATGGATTTGGAGATGGTCACGTCATCGATGCACTTGCCGATGTAGCTGGTCACTGATGACGTATATTCTTCCAAATCTGTGGTATTGCCTTTAGTTGCAGCCTCCCTGAGCATATCCCAGTCAGTGCACTCAAAACAGTCCTGAAGAGCAGAGATGGCTCCTTCTGGCCAGGTTTTAACCAGTTTCAGAACCAGTTTAGAGCATCTGACGAGTGGTCTGTATGCTGGAATCAACATAACAGAGATGTGTTCTGAGTAGCCGAGGTGAGGGCGGGGCTCTGCATGATACAAAAAGGGAATGTTTGTGTAAACAAGATCCAGCGCGTTCACTCCTCTGGTAGCAAAGTCCACATGCTGATGGAATTTAGGGAGAACAGACTTGAGATTTGCATGATTGAAATCTCCAGCGATAATAAACAGTCCGTCGGGGTGAGCATTCTGGAGCTCGCTAATAGCTCCATAGAGCTCACACAGAGCCTCTTTGTCATTAGCACTAGGGGGAATGTACACTCCGACATTCCTGTGGTAAATAAAATGGCCTGCACCCTAACAGTCACAAACTCCACTAGCGATGAACAGAAACTAGAAACAAGCACAGAGTTCTTGCACCATTCTGCGTTGATGTAAACACATAAGCCACCTCCGTGAGTCTTACCGCACAGAGCTGCATTTCTGTTGGCATGAAACACGGTTAGCCCGTCTAGCTGAATGTCGGCGTCCGGAACTCTGTCACTGAGCCACGTCTCTGTAAAAACAAAAACGCAGCAGTCTCTATACTCATGCCGTGTAGTTCACTGGAGTCGAATGTAGTCCAGTTTATTATCCAGGGAGCAGACATTTGAAAGAAGAATGGAGGGGAGTGCCGGCTGGCTATGGTTTGTTTTTAGCCTAGCACGGACACCCGCCCTCTTGCCACACTTCTGCTTCCTCGCGCACCGCTTCCGTCGACTCCTCGCCCGGCCACCGGCATCGGGCGATGCCGAGGAGTCAGGGCCTGGTCTTCCAGAAAGCCGAGGTCGCGTAGGCTTTTTCATAGTTCATCATGCACATTGGCTAGTGCATGATTTCCAAGCTCTAGTAGTGTCTGGCGGTCGTACACATGAACACCGTTGTATGTTGTGTCCATATGCCGTGGTAGTCGGGCTATATGAGGACAATAGCACCATTTTGGATCCGGAGTGGCCACTGCATGCTACTGCTGCGCCACCATCTTGGATACAAGCCTGCACTAGTAGCTGCAAAGAGAAAGGAACTGTGAGTGCAACAGCAATTTTGGGAGAGCCAAAACAGTAGTGACAATTCTTTAAACTTAAGTCAGTTCTTGTCATGGGACAGACAGGAACTGAGATGGATCGACCACGTCCCACCGAAATCAAATCTAACATGACTGCTAAAGGGCGACCTCTTTTAAAGTCTCAAACATCTCGCACCAAAACCAGCCCTTTCAAGTTACCAAAGGGTTTAGTCAGAGCAAAAAGCACAGCCAAATTTAAGATAGGAGGAAATTTCGTCCCTTGCTTATTAGATATGGGTTCACAAGTCACCACAGTTCCCCAATCATTTTATCAGCAATACCTTTCGACACATGATAACAAACCACTTTTTGAGTTACTAGAAGCTGAAGGAGCCAATGGTCAACTTGTTCCCTACTTAGGATACATTGAATTAGATGTAGTCTTTCCCAAGGAATCCATTGGAGTTGAAGCTGAAGTTCCAACTCTTGCACTGATAGTTCCGGATGTGTGTGTAGGTTTGCAATCCATGGTACTTATTGGTACGAATTCATAGGATGTACTCTATGAGACTTATTATGACAAAATCTCTATAATGCAGCAGTCTACCCCGTATGCCTATACTGCAGTGGTAAAAACCCTTGAGCTTAGACACAAACAACAACGTGATGGTTTTCTTGGGTCGGTGACAACAAAGACAAAGACTCGCATTTAGTTCAAGCAGGTCAGACAGTAGTGTTGCGTGGGTGTGTAAATATATCTGATTACACTACAGTCAAGTCCGCCCTTCTTGAACAGCCTTCTCTGTCGTTATTACCTGGAGGTTTACTAGTGAAAACTTCTCTCATTGATTTACCTGCAAAAGGACCAAATAGGATGTCAGTTGTGCTGACTAATGAGTCTGACCACGATGTTATCATTCCCCGGAAGTGTGTCATTGGTGAATTATGCGCTTTCCACAGAGTTCTCTCCCAGGAGCATTCATTGGTTAATTCCAAGTCTGGCACTTTCCATAAGTTTAAATTGAGTTTTAATTTCAAAGATTCGCCAATCAGTGCTGAATGGAAAGAACGTGTCTTGCAGAAACTTTATAGTATACCTGAAGTTTTTGCACAGAATGACCTTGACTTTGGGAGAACTGGTCATGCAAAACACCAGATCAAAATATCAGACAACACTCCTTTTAAACACAAAGCTTGTCCAATCCATCCAAATGATTTGGAAGCTGTACATAAGCGCCTCCAAGAACTTCAGCAAGCCGGAGTGATACAAGAGTCCACATCTCCTTTCTCTTCGCCCATAGTTGTCGTGAAGAAGAAAAGTGGGAATGTTCGTCTTTGTGTTGATTTCAGAAAACTTAACCTGCAGACTATAAAGGATGCTTATGCATTTCCAAATTCGGAAGAGACATTTTCCAATCTCACTGGATTTCAATGGTTCTCGGTCCTTGATCTAAAATCAGGGTACTATCAAATCGAGGTGGAGGAATTAGATAAGCCCAAAACAGCTTTTGGCTGTACCCTTGGGTTCTGGGAATTTAACCACATGCCACAGGGCAATACAAATGCCCCAAGTACATTCCAACGTCTTATGGAGAAATGTATGGGTGACATGAATCTAAAGGAGGTTTTTGTATTCCTTGATGACATCATAGTTTTCTCTAAGACACTGTAGGACCATGAAACAGGTTGATGCAAATTTTAAATCGACCAAAAGAATATGGGTTGAAGTTGTTTCCTGAGAAATGCAAATTTTTCCAGCAATCAGTCAAATACCTGGGACACATACAAGTGCATCTCAATAAATTAGAATGTCGTGGAAAAGTTAATTTATTTCAGTAATTCAACTCAAATTGTGAAACTTGTTTATTAAATAAATTCAATGAACACAGACTGAAGTAGTTTAAGTCTTTGGTTCTTTTAATTGTGATGATTTTGGCTCACATTTAACAAAAACCCACCAATTCACAATCTCAACAAATTAGAATACTTCATAAGACCAATAAAAAAACATTTTTAGTTAATTGTTGGCCTTCTGGAAAGTATGTTTATTTACTGGACATGTACTCAATACTTGGTAGGGGCTCCTTTTGCTTTAATTACTGCCTCAATTTGGCGTGGCATGGAGGTGATCAGTTTGTGGCACTGCTGAGGTTGTATCGAAGCCCAGGTTTCTTTGAATGTGACCTTCAGCTCATCTGCATTTTTTGGTCTCTTGTTTCTCATTTTCCTCTTGACAATACCACATAGATTCTCTATGGGGTTCAGGTCTGGTGAGTTTGCTGGCCAGGCAAGCACACCAAAACCATGGTCATTTAACCAACCTTTGGTGCTTTTGGCAGGTGCCAAATCCTGCTGGAAAATGAAATCTGCATCTTCAAAAAGCTGGTGAGCAGAAGGAAGCATGAAGTGGTCCAAAATTTCTTGGTAAACGGGTGCAGTGACCTTGGTTTTCAAAAAACACAATGGACCAACACCAGCAGATGACATTGCACCCCAAATCATCAGAGACTGTGGAAACTTAAAACTGGACTTCAAGCAACTTGGGATATGAGCTTCTCCACCCTTCCTCCAGACTCTAGGACCTTGGTTTCCAAAAAAAATACAAAACTTGCTCTCATCTGAAAAGAGGACTTTGGACCACTGGCCAACAGTCCAGTTCTTCTTCTCCTTAGCCCAGGTAAGACGCCTCTGTCATTGTCTGTATTTCAGGACTGGCTTAACAAGAGAAATACGACAACTGTAGCCAAATTCCTTGACATGTCTGTGTGTGGTGGCTCTTGATGCCTTGACCCCAGCCTCAGTCCATTCCTTGTGAAGTTCACTCAAATTCTTGAATGGATTTTGCTTGACAATCCTCATAAGGCTGCGGTTCTCTCGGTTGGTTGTGCATCTTTTTCTTCCACACTTTTTTTTTCTTTTTTTTCTTCCACTCAACTTTCTGTTAACATGCTTGGATACAGCACTCTGTGAACAGCCAGCTTCTTTGGCAATGAATGTTTGTGGCTTACCCTCCTTGTGAAGGGTGTCAATGATTGTCTTCTGGATAACTGTCAGATCAGCAGTCTTCCCCATGATTGTGTAGCCTAGGGAACCAAACTAAGAGACCATTTTGAAGGCTCAGAAAACCTTTGCAGGTGTTTTGTTTTGATTAGCTGATTGGCATGTCATCATATTCTAATTTGTTGAGATAGTGAATTGGTGGGTTTTTGTTAAATGTGAGCCAAAATCATCACAATTAAAAGAACCAAAGACTTAAACTACTTCAGTCCGTGTGCATTGATTTACTTAATACACAAGTTTCACAATTTGAGTTGAATTACTGAAATAAATGAACTTTTCCACGGAATTCTAATTTATTGAGATGCACCTGTAGTATCCCAGAATGGTGTAGAGACTGACCCAGAAAAAGTAGAAGCTTTGAAAACTTGGTCAATACCTCATAACTTGAAAGAGTTACGATCTTTTCTTGGGTTCGCAGGATATTACAGGCGCTTCATAACAAACTTTTCCAAGATAGTTAGACCTCTCACTGATTTAACATCAGGTTACCCACCTTTGCGAAAGAGCATAAAGCCCAAAACACCTCAGTTCAATGATCCAAAAAAACCCTTCAGTTTTCAATGGACTTCAGAATGTGAGTTTGCATTTAAAACAGAAATAGAAAGGTCAGCCCTTGTCTTGGGTTTTGCTGATCCCAAGTTGCCATACACCTTGCATACTGATGCAAGCACCACAGGTCTTGGAGAAGCCCTGTATCAGGAACAAGAGGGCAGTAAGAGAGTGATTTCTTATGTCAATAACAGAGAAATTTAGTGAGTACTTATATGGAAGCCAGTTTACGGTCATGATTGATAGTAACCCCATGATGTATATTCTTTCTACAGCTAAATTTACCTGTATCACCCACACAGCTCCACACCTTAGCGACATCCCACCCCTCACACCTCTCACCATCAAATAGGAAGAGATGAATAGACTGTTTACACGTCTGAACACCCGCAAAGCTACAGGCCCGGACTCCGTCTCCCCCTCCCTCCTGAAGCACTGTGCCAATCAGCTGTCCCCAGTGTTCACAGACATTTTTAATACCTCACTGGAGACCTGCCATGTGCCAGCATGCTTCAAGACCTCAGCCATTGTCCCGGGCCCCAAAAAGACAAAGATCACAGGACTTAATGACTACAGACCCATCACCCTGACTTCTGTGGTCATGAAGTCTTTTGAGCGCCTCGTGTTGTCCTACCTCAAGGACATTACAGACCCTCTCCTGGATCCACTACAGTTCGCCTACAGAGCCAACAGATCTGTAGACGATGCTGTGAACATGGCCTTCCACTTCATCCTTCAGCATCTGGATTCCCCAGGATCCTACGCCAGGATACAGTTTGTGGACTTTAGTTCTGCTTTTAATATGATCATCCCAGCTCTGCTCAGAGACAAGCTCTTCCAGCTGAATGTGCCTGACTCCATGTGCAGTTGGATCACGGACTTCCTGACAGACAGACGGCAGTTCGTGAGGCTGGGAATGCATGTCTCTGACCTAGAGTACATCAGCACTGGATTCCCCCAAGGCTGTGTCCTTTCTCCTCTGCTATTCTCCCTTTATACCAATAGCTGCACATCTGGTCACCAGTCTGTCAAACTCCTGAAGTTTGCTGACGACACCAAACTCATCAGCCTCATCTTTGATGGGGACGAGTCAGCCTACAGGGGTGAGATGGATTGTCTGGTGTCATGGTGCAGCATGAACAACCTGGAGCTCAACACCCTAAAGACAGTGGAGATGATAGTGGACTTCAGGAAGGACCCAGCCCCCCTCCCCCCATCATCCTCTGTGACTCTCCAGTGACATCTGTTGAGTCCTTCTGTTTCCTAGGCACCACCATCACCAAGGAGCTCAAGTGGGAGCAGAACATCAGGTCTCTCACCAAGAAGGCTCAGCAGAGGATGTATTTCCTGTGACAGCTGAAGAACTTTCTCCTCCCTGTGAAGATGTTGGTTAACTTCTACACTCCATCATTGAATCTATCCTCACATCCTCCACGGTCTCGTTTGCTGCAGCTACAGCCAGGGACAAGGCCAAACTGCAGTGTTTTATCCACTCAGCTGAGAAGGTGATTGGCTGCAGTCTCCCATCTCTCCAAGAGCTGTATGTCTCCAGGTCCCGGAGATGTGCAGCCAAGATTGCAGCCGACCCCTCTCATCCTGGAAATGAACTCTTTCAGTCCCTCCTCTCTGGAAAGAGGCTTCGATCCATCAGGACCAGGACCTCACAGCACAAGAACAGTTTCTTCCCCACTGCAGTCAGCCTGCTGAACAGTGCCCCACTTACCCCCAAATGACCCCCCCCCCCCAAGAACTTACAGACAACCATGACATTTTCACATTCTAAATTGCGCTACATCTTCTGCAAACTCAAACTTCTGTATACAATATTTATTTCATTCTCGATTGTACATACTGAATATACATACAGGTGCATCTCAATAAATTAGAATGTTGTGGAAAAGTTCATTTATTTCAGTAATTCAATTCAAATTGTGAAACTTGTGTATTAAATAAATTCAATGCACACAGACTGAAGTAGTTTAAGTCTTTGGTTTTTTTTAACAATGATGATTTTGGCTCACATTTAATAAAAACCCACCAATTCACAATCTCAACAAATTAGAATCCTTCATAAGACCAATAAAAAAACATTTTTAGTGAATTGTTGGCCTTCTGGAAAGTATGTTCATGTACTGTACATGTTCTCAATACTTAGTAGGGGCTCCTTTTGCTTTAACTTCTGAGAAACTACTTCCGAGCATTCGACAAGAGCTCCCCGATATCTCTTTGTTACTCAGGGAATTCTGTCATTTTGAGTTACATGACCAGGTCTTGTACCGGAGACGACAAGAGAATAATCAAGTGACCTATCAACTTGTTCTTCCTGAATCGTGCCGAGATATTGTCCATCAGAGTCTTCATAATGATATGGGTCACTTAGGCATTGAGCGCACCCTTGATCTAGTAAGGACCAGGTTTTACTGGCCAAGGATGGCAGTTGATGTAGATAGGAAGGTCAACACTTGTGATCGTTGTGTTTGGAGGAAAGCTCTTCCAGAAAAAGCTGCCTTTATGGTAAACATCAAATCTACTAGACCTCTGGAGCTGGTTTGTATGGACTTTTTGTGTATTGAACCTGACTGGAGTAACACTAAAGATATACTGATACTTACTGATCATTTTATGAAGTATGCCATTGCTATTCCTACCCCAAATCAGAAGGCCCACACAGTGGCAAAATGCTTATGGGACAATCTTTTACTTCATTATGGAATTCCAGAACGCTTGCATGGCGATCAAGGATCCGACTTTGAATCAAAGATCATCAGAGAGTTGTGTAACATCATGGGTATTCACAAGATCAGGACTACACCCTATTATCCTAGGGGAAACCCAGTTTAATGTTTTAATAGAACACTATTAAACATGCTAGGAACATTGGGAGACAAAGACCACATGTACAATTGTACAAAGAATGATTTGACAGGTTTTACGCCATATAAGCTGATATTTGGTCGGCAACCAAGATTGCCTGTTGATGTGGCCTTTAACTTGTCTCCCAAAGATGGTAACTACAATTCACACATTCAGTATGTGAAAAATTTGAGGTTCCAGTTGGAGGAAAGTTACCAACTGGCATCACAAAATGCAAACCGTATAGCTGACAAAAACAAAACTATGTTTAATAGGCATGTAACAGCTTCTGTGTTGCAAGCTGGAGATATAGTGGTGGTAAGAGCTGTTCGCCTCCGAGGTAAACATAAGTTCTGATACTGAACATAAGTTCTCATCTGATAGATGAGAATCAGACATTTATGTGGTGGTGAAACAAGCTGGAGACCTCCCAGTTTACAGCATTAAGCCCGTGAACAAAGATGGACCTTTGCAGACTGTTCACAGAGACCTTCTACTACCCTGTGGTTTTCTCTCTGCTGTAGAGGAGAAGCCGGTATTGCCAAAACCTGTACGCAGGCCAAGGACACAACAATTCAAGGAACCTGAGAATGAGGGTATATACTATGATTCTGATGAGGAGACAACATGGGTCCAAACAAACTCTCCCATGGAACCCACTAAATTCACAGTTGTGTATGAGGTTCTAAGAGCAGACAGATACCCTGCTCCAGCTACTGTAAAAGCAATGCCACGCATCAGAGAAACCTTATATGATAATGATGAAAGCCAAACTGACAATGGCAAAAGTGTACCTGATTGGACAAAAGTTCATTTGAACATGACAAAAATGCACCTGATTGTGACCAAAGCTCAACTGATGATGAAGGAAACCTACCTGTAGGTGATGGAAATTTATCTGATAATAACCAAAACTTGTTGGTGATGATCTGCATGATTCCAAGGAGATAGTGACCCCATCTGTTCATGCTTTAGTGGAGGAAGGAATCTCAGTGGGGAAGTCGCAAGTTTGTGAAAATGACAATTCAGAAGGTGATAAACCGAAGGAACTTGAAGTTGAGCTCACTGTGATTGGTGATATAGAGAGACACAGGGATGCTGAACATGATCTACCAAACACTGTTAGATGTTCAGTAAGGAATAGTAGCAAACCAGAAAGGTTACAGTACACTAAATTGGGGAATCCATTACTAGCATTTGTCCCTTTTCCAAGGCTTAAGTGTAGCACTTACCGACGCTTTACAGGAAGCTAAAAGCCCTGAACTATGTCTAGGATCTGATTCATTATCATCTCAGTTAGTAGGGACAAAACCACATCCATGCACTGGGACGTGCATGAGTTCCAGAGGGGAGGGTGTAACCCAGTATTCATAATTAACCATAAAAATATATATAGTATAAAATTATAGAATAGTTACTAAAATAAATTATTGGAAATAATAATTATATTAAATAATTCAAACTAATGAATGTTTTGATTATAAGAGTAAGAGGGTTAATCATTTAATGGAGAAGCTTGACGAATAGGCAAGCCTTGAGACCCCCCCCACGATTCCCCCCACAGTTATTCATTAAATGGGTTATCCCAGTTTGTTGTCTGGTTCTATTAGTTGAGAGGTGAGAAGAATGCACGCAGTGCTGGAATTTTCTAGATTTACAAGAGAGAAAGAAGCCGATGGTATTATGTATTTTCATGTTAGAAGCAGCAGCAATGTGTTCACTGAGTTGGAAATGTGATGCTGTTTTATCAACTTGTATGCAACGGTCAGGTTTTTTGTTGAGACTGGAACCAAGAACAGATCATAGGATACCTCCGTGAATTGAGTGATTCCAGAGGATTTCTTTTCCATGTCATGGATGGCGAGCCTAGCCCATAAGATATTGAACAAGTTACTTCAAGTGCAATAGGACTAACCATATCCACACACTGTAATGGACCAGATTGAGATTTGCATTCCCACGTGAATGTCCTAATTGGAGCACTGAGACTTTGTTAGGCCTGGGTCTGTTTTATTTCCTTTATGTGTGCACTCTTGTTTTTTTTATTTTACTTACATATTGGGAACATTGATAGATGATTTATTGTAAAAGTTGTAATGTATTTTGCATTCTATTTTTGATATTTGCTTAAAAGCATATATATTTAGTAAATATAAATAGTTAATCTTTACTAATGCGTCTTGTGTCTCTGCCTCAGTGCATCACTCAACTCTTGACTCCTGCCAAGCCTAAAACCTTCTGAATCTGGCCTACTCATTATTCTTAGGTATCACCCCATACTTTATTGAACCCGATAGCGCCACGTTGTGGGCTACATAAATACCAGGAAGGCAGGAGGAGTTTGAGTCCTGAGAGCCTGCATTGACCAGCTAGCACCGGTCTTTACCAACATATTCAACTTCTCATTGGACCAGTCTGTAGTCCCCACATTCTATTTCCATTATATCTATTTCCAGTAGCCATGACCTCAAATTTGATGAAGTGCTTTGAAAGACTGGTCAGAGATTTCATCACCTCTTCATTCACCCTGGACCCATTGCAATTTGCATACCATTCCAAACAATCTACTGACTAAAAATGCACACACATTTCACACATATGCACTTTATTCATAAACAGTCATACTATTTTCATATCACCATATTCATATCATCACTCAGAGTATTGTATTCATATGCTGTTTTTTTTTAAATATTTTGTCTATTTATTTTTCCTCTGAATAGCTAATTACTTTTTATTTTATTTAACTCATTTCCATTTAAAATTTTAAAAATTCCATTTATACTATTCTATCCCTATTCTATTTTTTATTCCATTTGACTCTGATTCTTATCATATGGACAGTCATAAAAAGTATTTCAATGCATATTGTAATGTATATGATTGTGTTATTCTTTCGGCTGCTCCCTGTTCGGGGCTGCCACTGTGAATCATTTGGTCTGCATGTTTCGATTTGACACAGATTTTATGCAGGATGCCCTTCCTGACACAACCCTCCCATTTTATCTGGGCTTGGGCCCGGCACTGAGAGTTAACTCTTGAGTACTGTATATGATTGTGTATGTGACAAATAAAATTTTAAATTTATTTTAAATTTTAATTGGGCATGTTGCCATTTGAGTGCCAGTTTGGATTCCTTTTGATCAGGGTTCCAGAACAGAAGTGCAAAATTGGGGTCCCAGCTGTGAGCCATCACTGTAAGGGCCATGTCTAAGTCATGTAATAGGGTTATTGAACATAAAAAGTTGTAAAATTCCACCTTCTGCAGTGTTCAACCTAGAGGATCAGTCGTGGGTTTCAGCCTCCTATAGTTTGGACCTGGAGTTCATTAAAGAATTCTTGCACAATAGTGCAAGGGCAGCAGCAGTGCACAAAAAGAGAGACCATTCCAAAGAACTCTTGATTAACCTGGATTGTCTGCACCTGCCAGGCAGGATATTTAAGGCTAGCCAGGCTGTTGCTCCATTGTAGAGGGTTAACTGGTACATGAATCAAATTGTAATGCATATGTACTGAATTGAAGTACATCAAATTGTTATTTGTTAAATCGTATAATTTTTTGTTTTGATTCACTCCGCAGACCAAAACAGTTATTGACAAGCTGCAGAAGTTGGTCTCATCAGAAGGAAGGTTCAAGAACCTAAGAGAAGCTTTAAAAAAGTAATCTTTATATGGCTTAATTCTTTTGTATTTTGTGTTGTTTGTGACATGCATACAAGTTATGCATACTTCAGCCAAATATTTAATTTTTTTTACATTATCTAATAAAGTACTGATGTGCCTGCTAGTTGTGACCCTCCATGTGTGCCATACTTGGGGATGTACCTCACGGACCTGGCATTCATTGAGGAGGGTACACCAAACTACACAGAAGACAACCTGGTTAACTTTTCCAAGATGAGAATGGTAAACAAGTGGTATTTTTGTTGAGCCATTTGCTATGTGATTTCAAGAAGACAAATCTAGAAGTCATTTTGAAATATATATTTTGGAAAGGGTTGAAAATAACTGATGTTTTAACAAGCCAATCAACATGACAAACTGTTTTTTTTTTCTTAAAAGTCACACTGAGCACAACTAGACTCTTATTATAATAGTCTATGGCTTAGACTATTTTAACCAGTCAGTAGTCTGTTTTCATATTCAGTATATTCTGTTTACAATGTTTGCATTTGTTTTGAGGAGGAACGTGCCATTATGTTTTACTTTGTTGTACACGTACTCTAAACATTTACATATAAAGTATGTATAAAAGTACACATTTATATTTAGGTTAAACTAACACTTATTTGTGTCCTGTTTTAGATCTCTCATATCATCAGAGAAATACGGCAGTTTCAGCAAACAGCATATAAGATTGAGCATCAGCCAAAGGTATTTAAAAACATGGACACACATAAAAACCAGTTATACAGCATACAGTCTATAAAACAATATAAAGCAAGGCCTTTGAGGATAGATAGATAGATAGATAGATAGATAGATAGATAGATAGATAGATAGATAGATAGATAGATAGATAGATAGATAGATAGATATAGTTTTGCAAACAACACTGTTTGAATAAATATGCCTGCCCTTTCTATAATGGTGGCTTGCATTACAATATTGCATCTTTTGCATTTAAGCAAAAAATATTAAGGGTATTGGATGCACCACAGCAACAAAACCAATATCCAGATGACCCTCCACAGTTGATCATAAAAAAAATAAAAAATTTAGGAACTCATTCCTTGACAGTGTTAACAATCTTTAATGTTCAGCACAGGTGTGGGCTATGAGGTAGGTTGCATTTCTAAATTCTCACAAAAATAAAAATATCTAGTCTGTCTAAATTTTAAAAACAAATATGCATTCACTGACCCCAAACCATGAGGCAAAGGTTGAAATTTCTGGCCTCAATTCTACAAGACATGCTTGACACAAAGAAACATAGCTCATCATCTAAGGAAATTTACTGTATTTGCATGGAAGATTGAGATAAAATTAGTCCAGTTGTTAGAAGAGACTGCAGCAGCATTACTTGTCTTTTTGAAAAATTGTTTTCAGTTCCTGTTATTGAGTCAACTGATATTTGATATTATTTTTAAAAAAAAGGTAACTAATAAGTGAATATAAACTGGAACTGTTTATTTTCTTTTTACTTGTTTTCTAGGCAGCACAGTATTTGCTTGACAGTAGCAACGTGTTGGATGAAGAAAGCATGTATGAAGCCTCACTCAAAATTGAGCCCAAAGTGCCCAACTGAGAACAAGGCTTTTGTGAAACTTATAAAGTTGTATAGCGCATCATGTATTCATACACAGTATGTCAGGTTATATATTATATTATTGTGCCTGTATTTGTAACATTTTATTTCTATAAATTATTAAAACGCCATAAACCATTTCCAAATTATAGAGGAATTGCAGATATTACAACAACATTTTTCACTTCCCAATACCAAAAAGAAAAAAAAAATTGTGTACGCTTTGAGATAAATATCTATTTAAATTTAAATTTTAATTTTAATTGCGGTCTTTTTAATGATTCAGGTTACACATAAATGTTGATCCTCCCTATATTCCAAGTAATTATCTGATGTAATTCTGATGTGTTTCACAAGTAGACATGTATTTTTATTGAACATGAAATTTTATAGATACACCATGTAATATTGAAAAATTGAAAAATAAGTGCATTGGACATTTTTACATAAGTGATAAGGTAGAGATAAATGTCATATTTAACATATATATATATACATGTATATATATATATACAACACACACACACACACACACACACACACACACAAACAATATACACATATAGATATGTGACTTTTACATATTAACTACCTGCAACATTTACAACATGGCTTGTACCACAATTAAAACTTGGAGAATTTAGGTGGTATTTTGTGATAAACACATGAAAAGTATAGTTTGGAAACAAGGTTTATGCTGTTGTATGCAGAATGTCATTATACAGATTTCACATTTAAATTCAGTGGAATAGCTCCTTTGATGAGAATATAGGGCTCTATTTTCATGCCAATGTGAGCATGATTTGCTGGTTAATTCTATTATATTGATTTTTTATATATATATATATATATATATATAATATGAAATGTAAAAACTGAAAGTGAAATTGCAATTTACTGTTGGAGCTGGTTTGCAGCTCTGTACCTGGATAAAACTCTCATGTGCAATTGTCCTGCAATATGTAACAATTTGTTACGTACAGTGGGGCAAAAAAGTATTTAGTCAGCCACCAATTGTGCAAGTTCTCCCACTTAAAAAGATGAGAGAGGCCTGTAATTTTCATCATAGGTACACTTCAACTATGAGAGACAGAATGAGAAAAAAAAAATCCAGAAAATCACATTGTCTGATTTTTAAAGAATTTATTTGCAAGTTATGGTGGAAAATAAGTATTTGGTCAATAACAAAAGTTCATCTCAATACTTTGTTATATACCCTTTGTTGGCAATGACAGAGGTCAAACGTTTTCTGTAAGTCACCACAAGGTTTTTACACACTGTTGCTGGTAGTTTGGCCCATTCCTCCATGCAGATCTCCTCTAGAGCAGTGATGTTTTGGGGCTGTCGCTGGGCAACACGGATTTTCAACTCCCTCCAAAGATTTTCTATGGGGTTGAGATCTGGAGACTGGCTAGGCCACTCCAGGACCTTGAAATGCTTCTTACGAAGCCACTCTTTCGTTGCCCGGGCGGTGTGTTTGGGATCATTGCCATGCTGAAAGACCCAGCCACGTTTCATCTTCAATGCCCTTGCTGATGGAAGGAGGTTTTTACTCAAAATCTCACGATACATGGCCCCATTCATTCTTTCCTTTACACAGATCAGTCGTCCTGGTCCCTTTGCAGAAAAACAGCCCCAAAGCATGATGTTTCCACCCCCATGCTTCACAGTAGGTATGGTGTTCTTTGGATGCAACTCAGCATTCTTTCTCCTCCAAACACGACAAGTTGAGTTTTTACCAAAAAGGTAAATTTTGGTTTCATCTGACCATATGACATTCTCCCAATCCTCTTCTGGATCATCCAAATGCTCTCTAGCAAACTTCAGACGGGCCCGGACATGTACTGGCTTAAGCAGGCGGACACATCTGGCACTGCAGGATTTGAGTCCCTGGCAGCGTAGTGTGTTACTGATGGTAGCCTTTGTTACTTTGGTCCCAGCTCTCTGCAGGTCATTCACTAGGTCCCCCCGTGTGGTTCTGGGATTTTTGCTCACCGTTCTTGTGATCATTTTGACCCCACGGGGTGAGATCTTGCATGGAGCCCCAGATCGAGGGAGATTATCAGTGGTCTTGTATGTCTTCCATTTTCTAATAATTGCTCCCACAGTTGATTTCTTCACACCAAGCTGCTTACCTATTGCAGATTCAGTCTTCCCAGCCTGGTGCAGGTCTACAATTTTGTTTCTGGTGTCCTTTGACAGCTCTTTGGTCTTGGCCATAATGGAGTTTGGAGTCTGACTGTTTGAGGTTGTGGACAGGTGTCTTTTATACTGATAACGAGTTCAAACAGGTGCCATTAATACAGGTAACGAGTGGAGGACAGAGGAGCCTCTTAAAGAAGAAGTTACAGGTCTGTGAGAGCCAGAAATCTTGCTTTTTTGTAGGTGACCAAATACTTATTTTCCACCATAATTTGCAAATAAATTCTTTAAAAATCAGACAATGTGATTATCTGGATTTTGTTTTCTCATTCTGTCTCTCATAGTTGAAATGTACCTATGATGAAAATTACAGGCCTCTCTCATCTTTTTAAGTGGGAGAACTTGCACAATTGGTGGCTGACTAAATACTTTTTTGCCCCACTGTAGAGGTAGCAAATATCATTAGATTTTAGTTCCACTGATAAAATCATCAAATAAGAATTTTTCATTTTTAGTGTTTTGGAATGTGATTATTAAACATTGTTCATATAAAGTACTCAGAAACCACACTATAGGACTAAGTTTTAAATTGTAATACTTAATCCCCTGTGCCCCTAAAATCAAGGATGGAAAAGACGCAGTCTAAGGTTAGGTGTATGTATTAAATTTATTATTACTTAAATACCTGAATCCAAAATGTAATTAATAATCTAACTTCAATGTTTAATTAACTCCAATATTCAGTAGCATAATTATCTGGCTCCAAGTTATCTGGAGAAGGTTGCTATACTTTAGAGGACCTCCTATTTACAATACTAATTTCTCCAGCCTTTTTAAACACTATCAAGGCATGATTAACGAGAAGTAAACTAAGTGAGAGAAACCTAGGTGCCCTGATGGTCTAATACCACAATTTATGAGGCTGTGAAACCTGAATGAATAGTGAGCAGAGTTGTGGCTACCTAGGATATGGCCAGGTTTTCCTTCTGGTTTACTCTCTATACTTCAGATCTGCATAGAATGTGGGATCACCTGCAAATTTTCAGTAGTACTGTCATTGTTGGTTGTGTAAAAGATGGACAAGAGGCATAGTACAGAATCTTGGTTGACAGCTTTATGTTTTGTGAAGCAGTTTTTGTCACATATACATTACTGCACAGTGAAATTCTTTCTTCTCATATCCCATCCTTGGGGGTTGGGGTCAGAGCGCAGGGTCAGCCATGAGGCAGCACCCCTGGAGCAGGGTGGGTTGGAGGCCTTGCTCAAGGGCCCAACAGTGGCAGCTTGAACCCCAATCTTCCGGTCAGTGACCCGAAGCCTTAACCACTTGAGCTACCACCGCCCCTATTTGGCATATTGATTGAGACATGTTTATAAATAGGTGATGATTTACCAAAATCATGTGGACATCTGAACAAATACACCCATATGTGCTTATTGAACATCCCATTATACATTAACTCCATCTTTGCTGTTGTAATAGCTGTGTTTGTCAAACTTTGTGGCTTAATGGAATGCCCACATATGGATGAGAAGGTCAGGTGTCCATATACCTTTGGCTATAAGGTGTGCTGAACTCTAAGCAATAGTTGGAATAGCAGTTGTAACTCAAAAGAAATTAAATGTTACTCAGTATTGTTAACTGAAATGTTAATGAATTTGGTGTCTTCTTTCTTATGGCCTGTTTGAGACTTTGTGCCATGTAGATCCAGAAATGTCTATGCCTTTTTAGGGAGAGGTCACCAGTTATTTCACCCAAACAAATTTGTCTTGTTGCTATTTTTTCTCAAATGGTACTTGAGTCAGTTTCATTAGGGGTTGGGTTGGGATTGGTTTGCATTTCACTATCACTACAAAGTGAGACATTCTCTCTTTTATGGTATTTTTCATGAATCCTACCATTACTGATAATCAAAATAATGTGGGCAGTGATGTTTACACTCCACTCCCATCATATGACACTTCTTGGCAGAGTGTTTCCAAAAGTGTGTCCTTTGGTCTCTAGGACTCCCTTATGTGGGAACAGATCTTTCATGAGCCCCTTTGTAATATGAGTCGCTGTATCCCTCCATGTTGGAAACACCTTGAGAATTTTGCAAACATGATGAATATTTCTGAATATATATGTGACTTTGGTAGTGTGATATAGGTAGGTGCCTAAAAAGGCCTCTCATTTTCATCACTAGTGTCTGTGTTCACACTGTTATATCAAATAATCCATTGATATTTTTACATTAACTGTTAAACAGCATGCTGAAGAGAGCTAGTGGGAGCCTGAAGCTCTGTCAGTGATTGCCTATTACCAGAGTCTTTTTCACTCACCTTCACACACAGTGGCTTCTATGACATTGTTATTGTCACAATTTCTTGAAGATAGATGGTCCTAACAGCCCTTCTACTTCTTGCTGTCAGTTTCTCAAAGTCAAGTCATTTTTGTCCAGTCACACACATAGAGGTCATTTGCTGACTGTTGAAATAGGTCTAGGAGGGGCCTGAAGGAATGGTCTTCTATTTCTCCAGGCTCTCTAGCATGGCCTTTAGAGCCATTATATTTCATTTGTGTTTAAAAGTTTGTCCTTTGAATCATTGTTATCTGTAGCTGTAACAACAGATGACAGGTTTTATTGCAGTGTTTGTGGATGTCTAAGTTGTCTGGGTATGTATGTCTGGGTATTGTCATGTAATTTTTTTCCCAGCTGATGCCTGGATTTGTTAAATGATGTTGAGTTCTTAAGGGCAGTCAATGCTGCTACTAGGTTTTGCTTGTCTTTACCATTAGCCTTATCCAAAACTGTGAAAGCATTCAAAATCGTCATATCTCCATTTGTTATTGTCAGCTGGTGCTGACATTTGATGGCAATCCTCTGTATCTGGTTATCTCAGTTGGCTTCATTTGGACATCATCTGAGTCACTAGAATTATTCCCTTCATCTAGCTCTGGCATGGTGAAGAGTGCCAATTTTGAAAAGCAGGTGCTGTATGTTTCATTTTTCCCTTTCACCCATTTCATTTCAATGCTTCAACCACAGGGGACAATGATGTTCAACCTTAAATCAATTTATATTTGATGCTGATATTAGAGATAGTGTAATAAACACAGAGACTTGAAGCGTGATTCATCCTGTATTTTACAGTCAGTGCTTGCCATTGAATCAGTTCATGAACTGTATTTTGTTTATTAACAGTAAATGGCAATTCTGAATTTGTCCTTTTATCAGTGGAATTGAATGCTCATAAATTTGTAATTGTATCATAATTAACTATGTATGATAGGCCTTATAATCAAATGCATTGTTTTAATGGGTTGAACATCTGGTTTATTTGCTACAAATTAAATAAGAATCAAATCCCTGTGTCCAGTAGTTTTATCTAGGTCATTATCTACATACCACCTCCAGCAACAAATTCACAGTTTTAATGTAAATAATACTGTAGTAGGCCATCTAACCAGATGTAAAGTGCAAAACAGACTAATATTATGTTATACTAATATTATACTTATCTGTATTCTATCAGCATTGATTTTTCTGACTATTATGTAAATGTATTTGTTAGTTTAATACAGTAATGTTATTTTGGGGTTTTAATGGATTTGGATGAATTTTTTAATCATGTTTCACTCTCACATACATAAAAAAGGATGAGTGCATGCTTTTGTGGTGCATCTTACAGCTTTTGCAGGTTTAAAACATAATTAAATATAAACTTATGTGGGCTGAATAGTTTACCTTTAGTTGCCATAGCTGAATTGTTGTTGTTTTTTTTTTTAATATTTTTAAAATCATTCAGATAAAATCAATAGGACTGGTGTGTTAATTAGTAATTTTGTACTATTTATGTTGGACAGGGAGTGACATGTAGCAAATATTAAAAAAAGAGAGACAAGTGGTATAAGGCTCTACTTGAACTTAGAAAAATACAATTTTATTTTTTGTGCTAGAAGGGTGTACTGGGGGAAGTAACACACAATTTTGAGCCACAAAGGCTTTAAAAATATTACTGTGTCAGCAAATGTTTGTGTTTTTTTGTCCCTCCATCCACATGTTTATGGCACATTAATTACCATGTAAATAGCTACATTGCACAGCCACAAAAAATTTATTGTGACCAACCAGAATAGCAACATTTATGCTTGTATTAGCATGAAAATAGAACCCTTTACATTGTTTCATCATTTATTTTTCATCTGTTTTTAGATATATTAAATGTCCACTGTAAAAAACACTATTTATAAAATATGAGACAGCGAATCTTCTTACCTGTCTCTTTCACCCAGAAGTTCCTTATCTGCATTTGCAAAATAAGGTACATGGATTTTAAAAACACAAACACACTCTAGGAATGCACCAGAATATCCAGCTATTGTATATTAACAGACAATCTTATATCCTTTGTGCTGTTCCATTGATTGTGGAACATGATTATGTCACTTTGGAAAATGCACTGTTGTTTAAAAGCATGGTGACAAAAAGTAAATGAATCACACCCCCTGCAACAAGCAAACAGGTATTTTTTGTAATTCTAGAAAAAAGCATATAAGATTCTTCATAAAAAAAACAGCAAAAAGAAAGAAAAAGCAAACATATTTTGTATAACTTCACCATAGACTTGTTTTGTGTATATTTTGTACATGCAGACACAAAATTCTTAACGTGTACTTGTGTTAAGAACACCTCTGTGAAGCATTATATCCTAAGCTTTTACATAGTTAGTACTAAGCAATTTCAATTGATTTGGATCCCATGATATAGAGATAGAGGACTTTAAAGTGTTTTGTATATACTGTAATCCTGACTATAATCATTTTCTTGGCAGGAATATAGTAACTATTGTCTGCTTATTCTGTGAATATTTGTATTTCTTTCCATTATGTATTACCAAATGCAATGATTAAAGCATGCAACACCGTCAATAAATGATTTCAAGGGGTATATATATACCCCTCGAAATGATTTCACACATATATATTCTCTATAGCTTTAAAATCACTGAGCAAAAGAGAGCAGTCAGTCAGTTTTGACCTGGGTGAGAACATCTACATAATGGCAGGATGTTTCTGGTATGCAGTGATTAGTACCAAAAGTGGACAAATGGTGAACAGTGAGTCATGGATGCCATAGCCTCATTGATGCACATTGGACACAAAAGCTAGCCCATCTGGTCTGATCACACAGAATAGCTACTGTAGCACAAATTGTTGAAAAAATTAATACTGGCTTTGTCAGAACACACAGTACTGCATAAGCCACAGACCAATCAAAGTGGCTGTACTGACCCAAGTTCTCCACCAAAGGCACGTACAATAGGCATGTGAGCATCAGAACTGGACCATGTAGCAATGGAGGAAGGTGGCCTGGTCTGATGAATCACATTTTTACATCATGTGGATGGCTGTGTACATGTGCATTGCTTAACAAGGGAAGAGATGGCACGAGGATGTACTATAGGAAGAAGGCATACCTTCAAAAACAGTTCACATAAACCTCCTATTTTAACAGGGGTGTGTAGACTTTTTATATCCATCAATGGTGGGCAGTAACGAAGTAAATGTAATTTGTTACTGTACTTAAGTATCTTTTTCCAGTATCTGTACTTTACTAAAGTATAAACATTTTTGAGACCACTATATTTATCGTACTTTCTACTCCACTACATTATTCCACATCTCTCGTTACTTATATTAAAATAAAAGCAGTTGTCCAATTACTGCGGACGCATTATTTTTGAACCAACGTCTCTTTTTGGTTTCACAGTGTCACAGCCTGAAATACTGTAGCCTACAATGGAAGAAAACCCTGACCCTTTTTCACCACCTGCACACCCATGACCCATGGTCTTACCTGCAGGATTTGTTTTAAGTTGTGGAACAGTAGAAAGACTCTTTCATATTCAGATACCTGTTCTGCCTTAGTAACATATGATTTCTTCTTACAAGAATTCAACACGTCCTGTGATAATCATAATAGCTATTTTCTTTAATATGAAATCTAATGTTAGCTCGTAGCAATAAAGGATTTTATTGTGTATGTGAATAAATCTGTCATTATCTTAATTATGTCATGTATGGCTAGTTATGCTTTAGTTAGCTAAGTAACCTAATGTAATCAGTAACTCTTGAGCAGCAGTCTATATTAATGTTACTGATGTTATACATCAACCCAATATACCAATAGCCAGTTACCAAGTAATATTTCTTTTAGTAGGTTTTTTTTTAAAAAAGCAGAATAAGATTACTGCACAAATACTGTAACTGTCCATCACGCACCAAAGCATTAGTTACTAAATACTGAAATACTGACTGTGCTAAATTTGAACTTTTTTCCTCTGAATCTGTAGAGCAGAAGTGTCTGTCTGTTAAAGGGAACCTGCTTAGATCCTCACTTGTCATTTGTTTAAAACTGGTTCCCAGGACACAGGCGTGTCCAGCACACATGAGTTATTCTGTATGAGCTACCAAGACAGACTGTCCTCCTGTAGTGCTTACTATTTTTTACAGACCCTTTACATTCTACAGACCCTGTCATTATATATGGGTCCTTTTTCTTGTGTAGTGTCCATGCACAAATACCTGTGCCGTGGGATACCTGTAAACACTGGGACATGGACACACACACACACACACACACACAAATGTATAATTTCAAAATCTACATGATGAAGTGTTTTATCTGCTTTAATTTGTTACTATTTTAAATATAACATGAATCTTAGCAGGAAAACCTAACTGATCTTAAGTCCTGATATTTTACAGCTCCCATGTTCCCCTTGCGCTCCTTGATTCAGAATAATGTTAACTGACATCTGTATCACGATCATTTCTCAGACCTTTTATTAACAGGCATGTGTGAGTAGATTGACAGATTCTTCTCACATAAAATGAATAGTTAATTAAAATAAATGACAACATTATAGCTAGGATAATTGTAGTACTTTTTTAACATTTTAAACTAGTGTATCTCTACTTTCACTTAAGTACAGGAGATGTGTACTTTGCCCACCACTGATATCCATTGTATGTATGTAACAACAGTACCAAAACATCTTTCACAAATAAAGAAACTATTACTTGCAATAACTATCTTATAATATTTCCTCATATTTTCTTTATTTTTAATGAAGCTTTTGGCTTCATTAACTTTTCAGAAAATTAAGAAAAGGTAACTGTGCACACTATCAGAATCATCTTTAAAGCTGGAAGCATGCTGAGACCTTCTGGGGTCCTTTAAGTCAGCCAAATGATCTTGCATGAAGATTTTCTTTTAATTGCATTCATTTAAGAATTATAAAAACAAAAAATAATTGCCTAAGTATAATATATTTTTTAAATTAATAAAATTATTTTAATTATTTAAAGCAAAGATAAACTCTGAATACAGCAATGTGAACTGTACATTATGTACAACAGTACAGTATGTGTGTATATGTACAGCAATGGCTGTGTATATATATATTGTTTGTACAGAGGTATGGAAGAAATATAGTTTTATTTTGGAGCTCAGTAAAGCAGAATTTAGACCAGGCTATGGAGCAAACCAAAAAAAAACAAAAACAAAAAAAACAATAGTGCTGGTTTGTACAATGCTATGGACCTTGCTCATTATTCCCAGTGCACAGTTTCCTATTTCCCTGTATAATTTCTGTGCATTGCAGATATACTGCATATAGATGCACTACTGTTATCTTTTTACCAAGAAAAGACTGTGAAAAAGAAGAAATTTGCCCTGACCCGTCGAGGCATGGACTCCACTAGATCCCTGAAAGTGTGCTGTGGTATCTGGCACCAAGATGTTAGCAGCAGATCCTTTAAGTCCTTTAGTTGCAAGGAGGGGCATCCAAGGATCGGACTTGTTTGTCCAGAAACATCCCACAGATGCTCGATTGGATTGAGATCTGGGGAATTTGGAGGCAACAACTCAGACTCGTTGTGCTCATCAAACCATTCCTGAACCATTTTTGCTTTGTGGCATGGTACATTATCCTGCTGAAAGAGGCCACAGCCATCAGGGAATACCATTTCTATGAAAGGGTGTACATGCTCTGCAACAATGCTTAGGTAGGTGGTACGTGTCAAAGTAACATCCACATGGATGACAGGACCCCAGGTTTCCCAGCAGAGCATTGCCCAAAGCATGACACTGCCTCTGCTGGCTTGCCTTCTTCCCATAGTGCATCCTGTTGCCATGTGTTCCCCTGGTAAGCAACACAGACGCACCTGGCCATCCACATGATTTAAAAAGAAAACATGATTCTTCAGACCAGGCCACCTTCTTCCATTGCTCCGTGGTCCAGTGCTGATACTCACGTGCCCATTGTTGGTGCTTTTGGCCATGCACAGATGTCAGCATGGGCACCTTGATTGGTCGGCGGCTATGCAGCTCCATATGCAACAAACTGAGATGCATTGTGTATTCTGACACCTTTCTATCAGAACCAGCACTTTTTTAGAAATTTGAGCAACAGTACCTTGTCTGTTGGATCGGACCACACGGGCCTTTGCTCCCCACGTGCATCAGTGAGCCTTGACCGCCCATGACCCTATCACCGGTTCACCACTGTTCCTTCCTTGGACCACTTTTGATAGATACTGACCACTGCAGCCCGGGAACATCCCACAAGGGCTGCAGTTTCGGAGATGCCCTGATTCAGTTGTCTATCCATCACAATTTGGTCCATGTCAAACTGGCTTAAGCCTGTTCCCTTAAGCCTGCCTATTTTTCCTGCTTCTAACACATCAACCTTTAGGAGAAAATGTTCATTTGCTCACCCACTAACAGGTGCCATGATGAGGAGATAATCAGTTATTCACTACACCTGTCAGTGGTCATAATGTTAAAAATTTTATATATATATATATATATATATATATATATATATATATATATATATATATATATATATATATATATATATATACACACACAAACTGTATATATATATATATATATATATATATAGTGTATGTGAAAAAATTTGGGCACCCCATGAAAGCATGTGTTTTTTTAACATAGCTAGACATATGGGCATTTGATCTTCATTTTAACAATATTGAAAGATTCAAGTAATATAACTAAACAAATAAAACCAAAGAAAAGTCTTTTTTTAAATGATCTGTAAAATGTAATTACTTATGATGAAAAAGTAAGGACACCCCCATATTTATTTGTACTTAAAAAAGAGAAATGGATAGGTGCAAATTATTAGGACATTGTTACAGAGCATTTTGAAGGAGGCTTGCCTTATTTAAACCTCAGACATTTAGCTTGGTTTGCACTTAATTGTTGAAGTGAGCGGTATCACCATTGAATGAGGCTTGCCTTATTTAAACCTCAGACATTTAGCTTGGTTTGCACTTAATTGTTGAAGTGAGCGGTATCACCATAGTGAGATCCAAAGAGCTCTCAGAAAGAAGTTTGTTGATGCTTGTGAGTCTGGTAAGGGATATAAAAAGATCTCAAAAGAATTTGTAATGAGCCATTCCACTGTCCAGAAAATCATTTACAAGTGGAGAACATTTAAAACAACTGCCAAAATGGCCAGGTCAGGCCATCCAAGCAAATTCATCTCAAAAGCAAACCGCAAGATGCTTAAAGACGTCTCTAAAAACCCTAAAATATCATCATGGGACCTACAGCAAGCTTTTGGTACAGTTTATGCCAAAGTGCATGAATCTACAATCAGAAAGAGACTACACAACTTTAATTATTATGGGAGGTGTGCAAGAAGGAAACCTTTGCTGCCTAAAAAAACATGAGGGCAAAACTGAAGTTTCCCAAAGAACACAGAGACAAAGGCCAAGACTTTTGGAATAATGTGTTTCAGAGAGATGAGTCTAAAATTGAATTTTTTGGACATCATAACAGGGCATGTTTGGCGTAAAGCAAATACAGCATTTCAGCAAATGAACCTCATACCAACATATGAAACATGTTACGGTTTGGGGAAGCTTTTCTGCAGCAAGACCTGGCCACTCACCATCATAGAATTCATCATGAATTCTACATTGTATCAGAAGATGCTTGAGGAACATTTAAGACCATCTGTCAAAAAATTTAAGCTAAACCTTGCAACATGACAATAACCCAAAACATACCAGTAAATCCACCAAGGACTGGCTGAAAAGTAAAAAATGGAGAATTCTAGAATGGCCAAGTCAAAGCCCAGATCTAAATCCTATTGAGATCCTGTGAAACCCCCCAAACATCACACAGCTGAAAGAATTCTGCATTGAGGAGTAGGGGAAACTTTTTTCCAGTCGATGTCAGAAACTGGTAGATGGCTACAAGAAATGCCTCACTGAGGTTATTTCAGCCATTGGGGGAAACACTAGCTATTAGGGCATCCTAACTTCTCTTAACTTTTTCCTCAGGTGAAATACAAATTTTAGCTGATTTCTTTTGTTTAATATGTGAAAACAAAGTGATATTTTGTTGTTTACATGCAATTACATCACTTTCATCTACAGGTACAAATTAAAACAAAATCAGAAATTGACATGTTGACATTTCTTAATAAAGAACTGAATATTCAATGGGGTGTCCTACTTTTTTCACTTGACTGTATATATATTTTACCCGGTTTGTAATAAATATACAAATTAAGAAGTCCATTCCATCCCAGGGTGATTTTGTCCCATTGCATGATTTATTTATAAATGTAGATGTCTACTTTTTTAGTATATGCTCAGTAAAAATGTCCAATTTACATTCATGCATTCATTTATTTTCTGAGTAAGCTTTCAGACATTGGATTGAATATAAGCATGGGATTGAAATATAAGCATGATATTGTCTCAAAGGCATTGTCTCAAAGACAATGGGCCAATGTGTCAGGCCTTCACTGGCACAATGTCAGCTGCCCACAATTGGCTGGTGTGTTTGCCCGATTGGAAACTGATTGGTCGGATCACATTATTGTATGAGAAATAATAAATATTTTCTATGATCAAAAAAATCATGTACAATTTATAAGCAATTAAACAGATGTTAGAAACAACTTCTGAATGTCTTTTTTTGTTTGTTTTTTATTTTCCTGAAGAGTGCATGAGAGGCTTCCGCTATTCACCTGATCATCTGTGTTGCACAGACAGTGAGACAATTTTTGTCATTTTGGCTTTTACACAACCACAATTGATTTGATATGAAGAATTTATCAGTAGGTCAATTAATTAAGAATTAATTCAAGGGGTTTAGCAAAATTGTTGTTGTTCTTCTTTTTTTTTTTTTATTATTATTATTATTATTATTATTATTATTATTATTATTATGAATTATAGCAATTTATACATGCACAAGACCTCCTGCCCTTCATCACTATAATCATCAATGGTCTCATAACATCTGGTCATGCACAAAGGTTATTCCCATCCTGCAGAAACCTGCTCTAGATCCCTCAGACACTGGCAACTACATAATGCTATCACTTCTCTCTTTTCTTTTTAAAATACTTGAACACACTGTTTACAATCAAGTATGATATGTTTGGTAGGTGTATGATTTAATTTCTTAAGAGTTGAGTATGATGTTATGAAATAGATGTGAGAAAATCCATACCCAAGTTCTAACTTTGCCTTAGAAGAACATAACTGCCACGTTTTTGGAGTCCATGGCATGAAGGAAACAGACCCAGTGCAGAGATAGATAAAAGACAGGGGTTTATTAACGTAAAACACAAACATAAACACAAGACCGACATCACACATAAACGCTACACAAAGATGACGACCAGCCCCGAACCCTGGCAAAAGGCCATTATAAATACATAACATAATTAGGATTAACATTAGGGATAGGTGAACAACAATCAGGAAACAATAGGAGAAGGCGGGGCTAAAACAAAACACATGACATGACAAACAATGACGTAACATGACATAACCCCTGCTGAACCCCCCCCCCCTAGTGGCCCAACACAGGGCTTACACCCGTAACATCTCCCCCCTCTCAAAGGCGCGGCTCCCGATGCGCCAAAAATTTCTTAAGACAAGTGTTTGTACAAATACAACAAAAACTTTAAATTTCATTTTATCAAACTTTTCAAATTCATTGCATGAACAATAGGATTCTACCAAACCAAACTCTTTTGTAGTGAAGCTGTTGACTTACATTAAATTGCAAATTCTTTAACTATTTCTACAGCAAGAATTCATTTTCACAGAACTGTATTCTTTAAGTGCAATTGGTGTCTGAAGCAGAATTTTAGAGGAGTTAGTCATGTCTAGACTACTTTGTTTTTGCTCCTGAAACTTAGCTTCTATTGGTCTGCACAAGTGCATCAATATCAGGTGTCATGTCCTGACTAGCAGCCAATCTCAAGATAGTGAGCTCAATTTAAGATAGTTTAAAGGATTTAAATGACTTCAAGTTTTCCTCCACTTGAACCACCAATAGAACCACAGTTCTATTTTGCAGTAGATAACATGCTTGTAGTTTCCCTGATAAGCATAAATGTATCTTGACCCATACCCATAGGTCACGTTTTTTGTTGAGACTGGAACCAAGAACTTTGAACAGATCAGAGGATACCTCCGTGAATTGAGTGATTCCAGAGGATTTCTTTTCCATGTCATGGATGGCGAGCCTAGCCCATAAGATATTGAACAAGTTACTTCAAGTGCGGTAGGACTAACCGTATCCACACACTGTAATGGACCAGATTGAGATTTGAATTACCACGTGATGGTCCTAATTGGAGCACTGAGACTTTGTTAGGCCCGGGTCTGTTTTATTTTTTTTATGTGCACACTCTTGTTTTCTTTATTTTACTTACATGTTGGGAACATTGATGGATATTTTATTGTAAAAGTTGTAGTGTATTTTGCATTCTATTTTTGATATTTGCTTAAAAGCATATATATTTAGTAAATATAAATAGTTAATCTTTAATAATGCGTCTTGTGTGTCTACCTTACTGCATCACTCAACTCTTGGCTCTTGCCGAGCCTAAAATCCTTCTGAATCTGGCCTACTTATTAAGCTTAAGTAACACCCCATACCTTATTGAACCCGATAGCGCCACCTTGTGGGCTACAGGTAAAACCTGGTGAGCCAGCCAGATGCCTTGAGTTATTGAGTGGTTGTAGTGGGACAGTTTACACGGAGCCATTTATCATTTAATATTCATATTATCTATCATTTAATAATCATATTTGTATTATTTTGATTTTTTCCCCTTTTCCTTTATATAAAATGGAAGTTATTGAGAAGTTGGGTGTTAAAGTGCCTAATGGTAGTATGGTTCAATAAACAGGGTTCTTACTGTAGATGATAGTACATCAGAGTTTAACACTAACCTCATTGTAGAATATAGCTCTGGAGCAGCATTGCAGACGTTAGGTTACTTGTTGCCACTTGCTCATCTATCGTCTGACGATCCAGCTGTTACATACTGTGTACGTGCAGTAGCTGAGGTGTAGACCCAAGAAATAGGGGGCATTGTTACGGATACTTACCTGAGAGAGTTGAGGGGAATAGCCAAGCTAAGTGGAAAAGGTTTTGAAGATGTGCTCAAGGAGGTGATGTCCAAGATAGAGGAATCTGTTGAATTTAATGAGCCTCTCAGTAGTTCTGATCACAACATGACAGACAACGATACTGTAATCAAAACCAGTCAAAATGTTGCTTCACCTCAGCCTTGGACTAACAGGCCTTCAAACATAGACATTATTTGGACAGATAGTAACCATAGTTTGCCAGTTTCTAACCATAGATTAAGAACCTCTTTACATCTGAATCCAGATGATCTCAATCTTCCAGAAGTGCAGAAAATGGTAATAGAGCATATAGTGAAGAGGGAGGAAAATGTTTCATATTCACAATCTGCTGTGAGATTAAGAGCTTTCTCTGGGAAAACCCCTAGACCATACAGTGAATCCGATTACGATGGTTGCCGTTCACATGTTGATTTATTGGTGAAAGACATTTCAGTATCTTATTGGGAGAAAACTCGAAAGCCTTTTTCCTCCAGCTTCTGATGTCGTTAGACAGCTTGGTCCTGATGCTCCACTGAGAGGATACCTGCAGCTGTTAGACTCCGCTTTCGGTATTGTGGCTGATGGTGAGGAAATGTTTGTGCAGTTCATGAATACATTACAAGATCCTGGAGAGAAGCCATCCACTTATTTGCAGCACCTGCAGGTGGCACTGAATCTCACTGTGCGCAGAGGAGGAGTTGCAGTGCAAGATTTTGACAAACACCTGCTCAAGCAGTTTTGCAGGGGTTGTTGGGACAACAGCTTGCTTGCTGATCTTAAATTAGAATTAAAAAACCACAACCCTCCATCCTTTGCAGAGTTGTTATTGCTATTATGCACTGCGGAAGACTGCCAAGAAGCTAAAAATTCTAGAATGTGGCGGCACCTCAGTGCCACAAGACAAAAGGTTGTATCTCATGTACAAGTTGCTCATGAGAATCCACTAGAGGCCCCGATGGAACGAAATTCAAGCAGTATTAATGAGCTAAGAAAACAAATTGCAGATTTAAAGAGCCAACTTACTGTGTTCATGAAACAAAAGAATGCCTCCTCTTCTAAGACGGAACCGACAAAGAAATCTGAAATTAAAAAACCTGACTGTGCAAAGACAGAATCAAAACCCTCTCACCCCAATTCAAAGCCCAAACCTTGGTACTGTTTTCGTTGTGGGGAGGATGACCATGCTGTTGCCAATTGTGAATCTGACCCCAACCCTGTACTAGTAGCTGCAAAGAGAAAGGAACTGCGAGTGTGACAGTAATTTTGGGAGAGCCAAAACAGTAGTGACAAGTCTTTAAACTGAAGTCAGTTCCTGTCATGGGACAGACAAGAACTGAGATGGATCAACCATGTCCCACCAAAATGAAATCTAACGTGACTGCTAAAGGGCGACCTCTGTTAAAGTCTCAAACATCTCACACCAAAACCAGCCCTTTCAAGTTACCAAAGGGTTTAGTCGGAGCAAAAAGCACAGCTAAAATTAAGATAGGAGGAAATTTCGTGCCTTGCTTAGTAGATACGGGTTCACAAGTTTGTATTATTTTTACGAGTACATTGGATGTACTGTATGAGACTTATTATGACAAAGTCTCTATAATGCAGCATTTTACCCCGTATGGCTATACTACAGTGGTAAAAACCCTTGAGCTTAGACACAAACAACATCATGATGGTTTTCTTTGGTCAGCGACGACGTATGACAAAGACTCGCAATTAGTTCAAGCAGGTCAGACAGTGGTGTTGCGTGGGTGTGTAAATCTGATTACACTATGGTCAAGTCTGCCCTTCTTGAACAGCCTTCTCTGTTGTCATTACCTGAAGCTTTACTAGTGAAAATTTGTCTCATTGATTTACCTGCAAAAGTACCATATAGGATACCAGTTGTTCTGACTAATGAGTCTGACCACAATGTTATCATTCCCCAGAAGTCTGTCATTGGTGAATTATATGCTTTCCACAGAGTTCTCTCACAGGAGCATTCATTGGTTAATTCCAAGTCTGGCACTTTCCATAAGTCTAAATTGAATTTTAATTTCAAAGGTTCACTAATCAGTGCTGAATGGAAAGAACATGTCTTGCAGAAACTTTATAGTATACCTGAAATTTTCGCACAAAGTGACATTGACTTCGGGAGAACGAGTCATGTAAAACACCAGATCAAATTATCAGACAACACTCCTTTTAAACACAAAGCTTGCCCAATTCATCCAAATGATTTGGAAGCTGTATATAAGCACCTCCAAGAACTTCAGCAAGCTGGAGTGATACAAGAGTCCACATCTCCTTTCTCTTCACCCATAGTTGTCGTGAAGAAGAAAAGTGGGAATGTCCATCTTTGTGTTGATTTCAGAAAACTTAACCTGCAGACTATAAAGGATGCTTATGCATTTCCAAACTTGGAGGAGACATTTTCCACTCTGACTCGATCTCAATGGTTCTCAGTTCATGATCTAAAATCAGGGTACTATCAAATCGAGGTGGAGGAATTGGATAAGCCCAAAACAGCTTTTGTCTGTCCCCTTGGGTTTTGGGAATTTAACCACATGCCACAGGGCATTACAAATGCCCCAAGTACATTCCAACGTCTTATGGAGAAATGGAGCAGCCCTGTATCAGGAACAAGAGGGCAGTATGAGAGTGATTTTTTATGCCAGTAGAGGTCTGTCACGAAATGAATCACGATACCCTACACACAAATTGGAATTTTTAGCCCTAAAGTGGGCTGTAACAGAGAAATTTAGTGATTCCTTATATGGGAGCCAGTTTACGGTCATGACTGATAGTAAGCCCCTGACGTACATTCTTTCTACATAAATTAGATGCCATGAGCTATCAAAGTTTGGCAGCCCTCTCTGCATTAAATTTTAGCTCCAATACCAAACAGGTAAACTCAATGCGGATTCTGATGGTCTCTCTAGACGACCACATGGAGAGCTTTTAAATTATTTAGTCGCACAAAAAGAACAAGAGCATGTACTTCAATTTAAAGAAACACACCTAGCTGATCAAAATACTGATGTTAGCTCGGACGTCATACAAGCTATTTGTGAGAAACATATGCTTTGTGAGAGTCCAGGAAGTGATGGTGCTCTGACATTGGTACACTCTTTAGCAGTATCTGTAGAGGTTTTGCCTGACAGTTTCTCGAATGAAGATCACTGCGGTGGTCTACCTGTCATTCCCACTTTGTCCAAAGAGCAGATATGAGACCAACAGCGAGCTGATCCTTGCCTTAGGGAGGTTATAGCTCAATTGGAAACTGGGGAGAAACTACTTCCGAGCATTCGACAAGAGCTCCCCGATATTTCTTTGCTACTCAGGGAATTCTGTCGTCTTGAGTTACACAACCAGGTCTTGTACCGGAGATGACAAGAGAATAATCATCAAGTGACCTATCAACTTGTTCTTCTTGAATCATGCTGAGATATTGTCCTTCAGAGTCTTCATAATGATATGGGTCACTTAGGCATTGAGTGCACCCTTGACCTAGTAAGGACCAGGTTTTACTGGCCAAGTATGGCAATTGAGGTGGAAAGGAAGGAATCATCCTAGGGGAAACCCATTTGAACCTTTTAATAGAACACTATTAAATATGCTAGGAACTTTGGGAGACAAAGACAAGTCACAATGGCACAAATTTGTGAAGCCTTTGGTTCACACGTACAATTGTACAAAGAATGATGTGACAGGTTTCACGCCATATGAGCTGATGTTTGGTCGGCAACCCAGATTGCCTGTCTGGCCTTTAACTTGCCTCCAAAAGATGTTAAATACAATTCAAATTCTCAGTACGTGATTAATTTGAGGTTCCAGTTGGAGGAAATTTACCGATTGGCATCACAAAATGCAAACCATATAGCTGACAAAAACAAAACTAGGTTTGATAAGCACGTAACAGCTTCTGTGTTGCAAGCTGGAGACAGAGTGTTGGTAAGAGCTGTTTGCCTCCGAGGTAAACATAAGCTAGCTGATAGATGGGAATCAGACATTTATGTGGTCGTGAAACAAGCTGGAGACCTCCCAGTTTATAGCATTAAGCCCGAGAACAAAGATGGACCTTTACAGACTGTTCACAGAGACCTTCTACTACCATGTGGTTTTGTCTCTCCTGTAGAGGATAAGCCGGTATTGCCAAAACCTGTACGCAGGCCGACACGACAATTCAAGGAACCTGAGAATGAGGGTACCTACTATGATTCTGATGAGGGGACAACATGAGTCCAAACAAAGTCTCCCATAGAAGCCACTAAATCACAGTGGTGTATGAGACAGTTGCCCTGCTCCAGCTATTGTAAAAGCAATGCCTCCCATCAGAGAAACCTTACAAGATAATGACGAAAGCCCAACTGACAATGGCAAAAGTGTACCTGATTGTGACCAAAGTTCATTTGAACATGACAGAAATGCACCTGATTGTGAACAAAGCTCAACTGCTGATGAAGGAAACCTACCTGTAGGTGATGGAAATTTACCTGATGATAACCGAAACTTACCTACTGATGGTGAAGATCTGCATGATTCAGAGGAGATCGGAGATCTGATCCTGCTTTAGTAGAGTAAGGAATTTCAGTGGGGAAGTCGCAAGCTTGTGAAATTGACAATTCAAAAGGTGGTAAACCGAAGGAACAGCAGCCTAGAAATTTACTAGTTACCAAGCTAATTATTCGATGCTACATGCTAGTGTTAGCGATAAAATGTGGCATCCATTTTCCTTAAGAGTCATGTACATTTATATTGCATTGATGCATTATGAATGTTACATATTTGTTTTGCACCTGAACTTTGTGATATTTTGCATTTGCATATTGTGCATTTTGCATTGTGACTATTTTCCTTTGTTGTTATTAGTTCAAATAGTTCTTGCACAAATTAGAGCTGTACCACAGGCTATGTTAAAGAAGTACCCATTTCGTGGTAGATCAATTTTATGTATACTTCTAGTGTTACATAAAATGTTAATTTTAGTATGCAGTAATTCAGTGTAAAAATTGAGTTGGTAAATTGATTTTTGATGAGAATTTTGTATTCAAGATAGTTTAAAGGATTTAAATGCCTTTAAGATTTCTTCCACTTAAGTTCTATTTTGCAGTAGATAACATGCTTGTAGTTTCCCTGATAAGCCTAAATGTATTTTGACCATACCCATAGGTCAGGTTTTTTGTTGAGACTGGAACCAAGAAGTTCAAGCAGATCAGAGGATACCTCTGTGAATTGAGTGATTCCAGAGGATTTCTTTTCCATGTCATGGATGGCGAGCCTAGCCCATAAGATATTGAACAAGTTACTTCAAGTGCGGTAGGACTAACTGTATCCACACACTGTAATGGACCAGATTGAGATTACCACGTGATGGTCCTAATTGGAGCACTGAGACATTGTTAGGCCCGCGTCTGTTTTATTTCTTTTATACTCTTGTTTTTTTATTTTACTTACATGTTGGGAACATTGATGGATATTTTATTGTAAAAGTTGTAGTGTATTTTGCATTCTATTTTTGATATTTGCTTAAAAGCATATATATTTAGTAAATATAAATAGAATAATAAAATATAGATATCTTTACTAATGCGTGTTGTGTCTCTGCCTCACTGCATCACTCAACTCTTGGCTCCTGCCGAGCCTAAAACCTTCTGAATCTGGCCTACTCATTAATCTTAAGTATCACCCCATATCTTATTGAACCCAATAGTTCGAGTCTTATTCCCTGCCCTAAACAAAGTTTGATTGGAGGAAACATTTTTGGGTTGGCCTTGCCTGAAAGGGTTAAAACCTTATGACACCATTGATCAAGTCAAGTCACCAAGGGTCAGCCAAGTCGATCTGAGTCACCAGATCTTCTGCATCTGTAAGACTGCTTCAGGCAAAGGCCCTAACTCCAGCCTCTGGCCACCATGAACAAACAATTCACTCATCACACATTCATCTGCAACCTGTTTATGAGACGCCGTCTAGTATGCTCAGTCACTATTCTGACTTGACCAGACCACCAGTGAATCAGTGCAACCTGGGAAGTCACTTTCAGAAATGACTAACAAAGGATCACAAACAAAAACACAACTACATTGCCTCTAGATTCTCACTGAACTGGTAAAATTGAGACACAAAACTTAAAGACCTTAACGAACTAACAGGAGTTTAAATTGTTAACTGATATTAAATTGATAAGTTGATGTTTCTTCAAGGTTATGGTCTGAGAAATGATATACAGTGCAAGAAACTTTCATTCATTTCTGTAAATTCATTTCACTTACTTCATCCTCTGTCCAAAACGCTCCTTTGTGGACCTGTGTGTGTTAGGGTATTTTTTTTTTTTTATTAGAAAAGTGTAATAGACTTTTTAATGGAAAGTGTTTTGTGTTGCATGCTTACAAATTTATTGACTTAACCTGCTGATTTTTTTTTCTTGTTTATAGTGTTTTCACTATATTTAGAACATAATTACTGTCAGCTACAGAGGTAATATCCAATTCAGAAATAATAAATACACTAAGTTCAACTTATTGGAGGATGAATAGTTGCGGAAGTATTAAGTTTGCAAAATTTTCAGATCTGAGCAGTTCAATGTCTTGCTACACATTTTAGTGGACAAGTCACTTCAATCTACGTTCAGCTAATTTCTTACATATTTTGGTGGAGAATGTGTGCACTGCAATATTCAGCTAATTTTCCCTACATATTTTAGTAGAGAATGCAGGAGGTCAATCTGTAGAGTCACGTAATTCCATATCACTAGCGTCCTACATATTTTAGCAGAGGATGCGAGCATGTCAATCAATAATGCTAATTTTCCTACATAAATGGTGGAGAATGTGGGCACATAAATCTACATAGATAATTTCCTACAGCAGCATGGCAGTGGTTTGCTTCCTACCTGGATGGACAGCCATCTCAGGTTACATGGAGGGAATTGACTTCTCCTCTGAATAGTTGATCAGCTGATTAGACTCTCTACTGGCATCCTACAAGACTCAGTAATCAGTCCTCTTCTTTCTCCCCTTTATACTCATTCTCTTGGTGAAGCTGTATCCTCACATGGGTTCTCATACCAGTGTTATGTGAATGACACTCAACTCATCTTCTCCTTCCCTACTTCAGACACCACTATTTCTGCTCAGATCTCAGCATGTCTGGCAGACATCTTATCATAGATGGCAGCTCATTTGCAAAACCAAAATGCTATTCTGAGATGGTGCACACCAAGGAATTTGCTGGTTGCAATGATCTCCACTGTGGATCTGTCGATGCTTTCTAGAGGATGGTCGCTCTGTGCATTCCTGAATTCAACAACTGTTCAAAAGCCATGAAATCAGTAAAATAATTAGCATTTATACTCTCGAAACCCTAACTGTCCACTGTAAATTCCATTAAAATCTTCAGTACCACAAATTGAATTCCATTTCTCACTGTGTTGGACTGGAAGCAGATATCTTAGACACATATTTTGAAAGATATAAGCTGGTAACAACTGACAAAATTTTTACAGAAAATGAGATATTGGGATTTAAAGAAGACACACCTCTACAGTTAGAGATGTTCTGGAACAACATTGTTCCAGAAAATGACTTTAATGTCAATCAAACAGGATTTAAAAGACAATAAACCCTTCTGAGTAATGATGGTAACCATGGCATACAATTATTTTTAGGCCACAACTACTGTTACCCTCTACATAGGTATGTTGGGAACATCTGAGCCTGACTGGAACCTCAAAACAACTGTCTTCTGAATCAGTGCTGTCGAACTAAAACAAAACTGTATGTTCAAAAATGTAAATAATTACATTTACCTCTCAGTACAAAACAATGTATTTACAGTACAGAAATATTTTTAGAGAAAAAAAAATACAGAAATTCATCAAAATGGGGTTAGTCATGTTCCAAAGGTTGTAGTACATTTGTAGTTACAAGACTGACTTACTACAGGTGAAAGCTTGACAATATCACCCTTACTGTACATACAGTATACAAACATTTAATTAAAAAAAATTAGTGTAATTCAACAAAAAAGGGGCATTAGTGGCTCAGTGGTAGGTTTCTCGCCTATCATGCGGAAGGCCCGGGTTTGATTCCCAGCCAATGCCCCAACCCCAGCCACTGAATGCAGTGCCGGTCCCAAGCCCGGAAAAATGGGAGGGTTGTGTCAGGAAGGGCATCCGGCGTAAAACATTTGCCAAGTTGTTGTGCGGACCAGTTGGTCCGCTGTGGCGACCCCGAACAGGGAGCAGCCGAAAGCAACTTCTAGTGTAATTCAACAAAAGAGTTTTTTCATTTTCCATAGGTTGTAGTACCTTTTTAGTGGCCAGACTGACTTACTACAGCTGACAGTTTGACAGTATCACCCTTACTGTATGTACAGTACACAAATATTTTCTTTAAAAAACTACTGTAATTCACCAAAAGTGGTTTTTCATGTTCCATAGGTTGTAGTACCTTCCATGTCGCTAGACTGACTTACTACAGGAGAGAGTTTGCTAATATATCCCTTACTGTTTGTACAGTAAGAACCAATGTTCCAGTGGTTGTAGTACCTTTCTTGTGGCCAGCTTGACTTACTACAGAATAAAGTTTGCCAATATCTCTTACTGTATGTACAGTATACAAATATTTTCTTTAAAAAACTACTGTAATTCACTAAAGGTTGTAATACCTTCCATGTGGCCAGACTGACTTACTACAGGAGAGAGTTTGCTAATATCTCCCTTACTGTTTGTACAGTATACAAAGTTTCTTTAAAAAATTACTGCAATTCACCAAAATGGGTTTTTCATGTTCCATAGGTTGTACTACATTTGTAGTTACAAGACTGACTTACTACAGCTGAAATTTTTGACAATATCACCCTTACTGTACATACAGTACACAAATATATTCTTTAAAAAATTACTGTAATTCCCCAAAATGGTTTTCATATTTCAAAGGTTGTAGTACATTTGTAGTTACAAGCCTGACTTACTACAGGAGAAGGTTTGCCAATATCTCCCTTACTGTATGTACAGTATACAAATATTTTCTTTAAAAAAAAATACTGTAATTCACCAAAATGGTTTTTCATTTTTCAAAGATTGTAGAACATTTGTAGTTACAAGCCTGACTTACTACAACTGAAATTTTGACAATAATCACCCTTACTGTATGTACAGTACACAAATATTTTCTTTAAAAAACTACTGTAATTCACCAAAAGGGTTTTTTCCATGTTCCAAAGGTTGTAGTACCTTCCTTGTGGCCAGACTGACTTACTACAGGAGAGAGTTTGCTAATATCTCCCTTACTGTACGTACAGTATACAAATATTTTCTTTAAATTATTACTGTAATTCACCAGAAGGGTTTGTTCATGTTCCAAAGGTTGTAGTACCTTCCTTTTGGCAGGCTGACTTACTGCAGCTGACATTTTGACAATATCACCCTTACTGTACGTACAGTATACAAATATATTTTTTTTAAAAACTACTGTAATTCACCAAAAGGTTTTTTTCATGTTCCAATGGTTGTAGTACCTTTCTTGTGGCCAGCCTGACTTACTACAGAATAAAGTTTGCCAATATCTCTCTTACTTTATGTACAGTATACAAATATTTTTTTTTAAAAACTACTGTAATTCACTAAAGGTTGTAATACCTTCCATGTGGCCAGACTGACTTACTACAGGAGAGAGTTTGCTAATATCTCCCTTACTGTATGTACAGTATACAAATATTTTCTTTAAATTATTACTGTAATTCATCAGAAGGGTTTTTTCATGTTCCAAAGGTTGTAGTACCTTCCTTTTGGCCAGTCTGACTTACTACAGGAGAGAGTTTGCTAATATCACCCTTAGTGTATGTGCAGTATACAAATATTTTCTTTAAATTATTACTGTAATTCATCAGAATTACAAATGTTGTAGTACCTTCCTTGTGAATAGACTGACTTAGCACTGGAGAGAGTTTGCCAATATCACCCTTACTGTACGTACAGTACACAAATATTTTCTTTAAAAAACTACTGTAATTCACCAAAAGGGGTTTTTTATGTTCCATAGGTTGTAGTACCTTTCATGTGGCTAGACTGACTTACTACAGAGAGAGTTTGCCAATATCACCCTTACTGTATGTACAGTACACAAATATTTTCTTTAAAAAATGTTCCAAAGGTTGTAGTACATTACTTGTTACAATAGTTACTACATGTGAGATTTAGGTTGTCTTGAAAAGTGTTTTTTGTGTGAGTATGCTGTAAGTTACCTTTTGCTGCTGTAAGATATATTTTCTGGCACCTACTCCTGTTAATTTGTATGTATCAATATTTTCATATCTTGTGTTTCTCATTCGCTGATGTAGCCACCTGACATGGCAGCATACTATGTCTCCACCACTTAAGCACTTTACATGATAGTCACCCTTATGGTCTTGTCTTCCCTCCAGAATCCAGGTCTTTTGGTCATGTTCCTGATGTTCTGTTGCAAGGTGATTGTCTCTAGAGAACAACCCAAAGTAATTGTCCTTTTTGTTAGTTACTATGTAAGATAGAAAATAATTGATGATTTGAATGCTGTTGTTTCATAATCTCAATCACAATATCTCAATCACGTGTTTTTGGTGGAACCTGATGAAAGTTGAATTAAGATGTACTTGTATTATCATAAACCTCTTTTAGTGAGTGTGCAGTCAAGTATTTTTTACTGTATTAGTTTTTCTTTAATTGATGTGACCAAATAAATTTTCCAATAAAACAAATGTGTGTGTTTTCATCTTTTGATTAAATTAGTAAAAGTGTTTTCAGGACTACTTTTGGGAAAGCATATTCAAACAATGTAACATTTTCTTATGATGTACTTATTTATTGCATAGTGAAATGGGTTAACATACATATATCTTAATGTTTTATTACATATTCAATTCTTATGTTTACCACAACTTTACACATTTAACACAAATTCAATTCAAATCATCCACATAATTTTTTGAGGAAAAGAGTACTGACATCATGTGTTCCATTACGCATTATCACTTATGTATGTATGTATGCATTTATTTTTCCACCAGTTTAGGTTGAACCTGCATACATATATCTACACACACAAACACACATGTTGTGTTTCAAAGTTTTATGGGCGACTCTCCATAGGCATAATGGTTTTTAAACTGTATATTCTATCCCCCTACACTAAGCCTACCCCTAAACCTACCATAACATAAAACTATATGCATTTTTTTAAGTAAGGTGGATATACTGTGTGTACAGGAGACCAGGTGGAAGGGTAGCAAGGCTCGTAGTATAGGAGCAGGATTCAAGCTGTTTTATTATGGTGTGGATAGTAAGAGAAATGGGGTAGGTGTGGTCCTGAAGGAGGAGTTTGTGAGGGATGTCCTGGAGGTGAAGAGAGTGTCAGACACACAGTAACAGGCAATTACATGTCAGTGAAGATGACGATGATACCTCATGGGAGAAAGCTGATGAGATTGAAAAACCATTACAGGACAATGACACTGACAAAACAAACATCAACATTACTGCTCAATCTTGTGCTGTTGATCAGGAAACTGTTGGGACTGCAGTTAATGTGAGTGATATTTCTGAAGAAGTAGTCAGCAACGAAAGTGACATACATACTACTTCAATAGAGTTGAGTGAAATTGTGACAGATTTTGCCAAGGAAAGAACAGATAGTGAACATGAGTCACTAACAGTGAAATATGCTTTTGACTCATTGGTTACAGCAACAGGAAATGTTGAAAAGGACAGTGAACCAATGAAAAAACCAAAGATGATTAGAAACGTTTGTTCTGTTCCAAAAACCTTTAAGAGTTCACTCAACAAAAATAAACGGAGAGCAATAAAACCAAAAATAGGTTCAGTGCAATTAAGGAAACCGTGGACTCATATCATATATGAGGCATTCAACAAAGTGAACCCTAACTGTGTACTTGCCTTCAAGTACCAACATGCCAGATTGATGCACAGTAGGAAAAGGAATTCTGCTTTTGTAAATATTTGTGCAGTTTGCACATTTCCAACATGCAAAGCTCAGTATATCTTTTTGATGAATAGAAAACCTACAAACACACAGAGAAATGTTTTCATGACTGTTTATCGCCATGGACAAATCTGCCATTTAAAAGAACACACTCGAAAACGCCAGGCATCCAATTTCTATAGAGGAAAAATGGCAAACATCATACATAAAGGAGTGAGCCAAGTTTACTACAGTAAGCTCAGGAGGAGTCCTCTGGAAGAAATTATGGCAGGAAATTTAACGAGGTCTCTTAACAGAGACATCTTAAAAATAATTTCCTTTGAGGTAAAAAAGGCTGCATCACTACATGACAATGTCTTGTTAGAAATGCATCTAACGCAATGAATTATGAAGGAATGTGACACCAGTTAGCGTCATTTGGCAGGTTACATTCAGAACTTCCATGTGGATCCTTTCAGCTGTCACATGTACACTGAAAAGGGAATTTCAATCTTAGTGACACATATGAGGAAAAAGTCACCAGTAACCCTTTATTTGGATGCCAATGGCAGTGTTGTGTCTAAAATACCAGAACAAAAAAAGAGAGTGTTGTACTATGCCCTTGTTTTGTCAGGCCAGGGCCATGGAACACCAGCTTTGCCCATTGCTGAAATGATGTCAAATGACCACACTGTGTCATCTATTTCTTTCTGGCTCATGCAGTTTGTGCACAGCCTGTCAAAATTCACTACACTGACAATAAGCTATTTGGAAACAGTATATAGTTGGGTACTTATGCAAGCTGTTCTACTGGATTTCAATAAAGAGAGCATTCTGTCATACAGATGTTCTGATGTTTGTCAAGGCAAGGATAATGGGATGGACAGCAAAAGATTCACTCTGATACACCTTTGTTCAGCCCATGTGCTGAAGGCTGTGGCCCAGGCCATTTGCAGGCATGTGACAGACAAGTGACACAGGGAGTTTGTGATTTTTGTGTTCGATCTTTCAGGCTCTTTGAATTGTCCTTAATACAAGGACAAATACTACTTCTGTAAAGGAGAGTGTGAAGGCTCTTCAAGGACTCATTCAGTGCTTCATCCTGGACATAAACATGCCCAGATGAACACTGTCCAGATGAACAATGCAGAGGATAAGGATGAGCAGTTTAGAACAATTATGGGAAGGTCTTGCTTCTTAACTGTGTTTAGAAGAGCATTTCATGCGGCAGCAAAAGCAGTCACTGAAGAGGAAGAGTCTTTAGAAGAAAACCTGTACTACAGTCCAAGGATCATTCGATCACTTTTTAACACATACATGGCTATCTTTCCCATGTGGAGTGCAGTCATGCTGGGTGACCTAAAAAGACATGCAGCAGACAAAGACATTACATCAGCGGAAGATGGAGGACAAAGACAAGACAACAAGACACGAGAAACGAATTGCCATGTACAAGGATGGTTTGTGTCGGAACTCAGAGTCCCCTCTGAGTGGACACTCTTCTGGGTGGTTCTGAAGTCTTCTTCAATTACCTATATTTACCAAATACTTTGCTAAATTATAAGAAAGAACTTCTTCAGGCTTGAATGAGAAGAAGCAAACCAGCTTTATTGGCACTCAAAAAACCACAGCTTCAGGCCCGATGCAGTCAAGTGCAATCAAGTGCATGCCTAGGCCTGTCTATCATAGTTAACAGGTTACAGTATTTACAGAAATTAGGTATTTACTGATTTATACTTTAGGAACCTATTTATTATATCCCCTATATCAGAGTACTTGAGGGCTTGCTTTGTGGGGATACCTAGCATTTATTTAGAGTATTAAGATTCTTTTGCTCCCAATATTTAATTATTTTTTTATTCATTTATCCTTGTTTATTGTTGGTTTTATTATCTGAGGGTTTAAACTTATTTGCTCTGCAGATTCTGCAGTTCAGTTAGGTTTAGTGTAGTTTCCTCCCATATTTCTATCACAAACCCCCCTTTTTGTATTTCCCCTGTACATCACTTCTGTGCTTGACTGCCATTCGGTGATTTTTTATTTTGTTCCATGTTTTGGGTAATACCAGCCACTAGAAAAGGTTCATTCACCGTTTTGATTTAACTTGGGCTTGAGCCCTGACCCGCCTCACCTATAAACACAGCCACCTGCCATTTGCCTCCACATCATCTCGCCTCTCACACTCCACTTCCATCTCTGACCCCGGCTTGAGTTTTCCCACGGAACCTTACAGCACCCCTCCACCTTACCTAGGTGAGTCATTTTACCTATTTACCTATTTACCTACTCCTTATGCTCTCTCTCTGTGGTATACTTTGATTTTAGTACAATAAGGTATATGTGCACTTCTATTAATATTATATTAATTTCTCATTCGGTTGTTTTGCTTCACCAGACATTTTCATATCTTGTTATTGTCCTATCTGAGAGTTGTTATGACGTTCCCCTCTCCTATTTCCAGGGTTGCCGTACATTTGTTTTGAGAACGTGCACGTCGGCCTTGCTGATTCTCCCTATACCATGGTGCGTAGGCACAGACGCAGGCCAAAGGCCTCTCCACCGAAGCCTGAGACGCTGCCTTGAGAGTGCTCACCTCTTAAGATTCGTGGCAAATGAACTCAGCCGCTTCCTGTCTGATGTATTGGATAACCTTCCTGTTCTTGCTGAGGTCTCCACTCAGCTGAGTGGACCTGAGCCTGATCTTGACACCCAGCCTGCCCCTGATGATGAGCCTGATCCTACTGCTGAACCTGAACCTGATGCCCTTAATCCCACTGGGTCCCCTTCCTCCTCTATTTGCTCGGATTACTTTCCCTCTCCTCCTCCTTCTTCATCCTCCTCTGCTTCTTCATTCCACCCTTTTTCTCCATCCTACTCCCCAACTTCTCCTACTCTCCACTTGGCTGATATCGCGGCTGAAGAATAAAGCTGGTAGCTGCTAATCTCTCTTTTTCTTCTGTTTTCGTAATGAACCTTTGGGTTCCCATAAAATAATGTTTATTAATGTCTAATAAACTACTCACTACTTGATTATGAGTCTCTATATTTATTATTATTATTTTTTTATCCATATGCTATTGTTAGCAAGTTTTAACTGTCATCTAAAGGTTATACTGCTTTGATATTGATTTAAGCTGAGGATAGTAAAGTGAGATTAATGGATTATGGATTAAAATAAATAAAGAACAGAGTTGCTTAATCTGAGTAATTTGTTAAGGATTAAATGATTATTAAATGATTACTGATTAAAGTAGATTATTATTAAATGCTTAAATGATTAGAGTAGATAGTAAATCAGTTTAAACTTATTTAAAGATTACTAGATTAAATGATTAAAGTAAATTAGAGTAACAAAAGATTTAATAATTGAATTGAATAATTGATTTATTTTTTGTAATTATAGTTAGCTAGAAGTAGAATTATGAATTGATTAGAAATTGATTCATGCAAAAGTATGATTCTTCAAGGAAATTTTCAACATTTGCCATTGTTAAGCAACACATCCTAATGAAAGCTCGTAGACTGCGGCCAGGCAACTTTGTACGCAAACTGTACTCTTCTTTGCCAGGAAGATACATTGAGCATACAATGCAGCATGGCTTTTATCTAAAACCTCTCCAAAACCTCTGAATTTAAAGGATATTAAATTTGCAGAGGAATCATGGGTCAAAAAAGAGAAACAGACTGCTTCTAAGATGGGAGAGTCCAGGTTTTACTCCATCCCAACATCAGTACCACATCCTAAAAGGATGCAGTCAAGGAAGGCCAAAAGGCATGTCACAACTTCTGTGGATCATGCAAGTGAAAAGAAATTCGAAGTCTCAACCAATCAAAAGCAAGATATCTCAACAATTACAGTACCAGAAAAGAATGCAAAACAGCAACCTACTACTACAAAGCTTTGAGAAGCTACATCTGTTCCCAAAAAGAAGCAGCAAAGGAAGCCCAAAAAGCATGACCATACAGCAAATGAAAGTGAAACACAATCCAAAACATTCAGCTTTGAGAAGGTAGACTTGATACTTACACACATAAGGATGTTGCAGCTACTTTGGAGAAAACACTACTAAATGTACAAGATGAAGCATGCAAAATTTACAATATAATATAATTATATTAGTCTTAAAATAGTACACTACAATATTCTAAAATGATTCATGTAAAATCACAGCTTGTCTTGACTGTGTTATTACAGCCAGAACAACTGTGGGAAAAGAAAGAATGTGAAGTGGTTGTAGCTGTCCAAAAAACGGCAGACAACAAGACTTGGATGTCTCTGAGACAGAGCAACTTCATCACATTGAAGCCTCACAATCTATTGAATGGAGAGGTTAGTGCAACTTTTCTGTACTTGAATGATGAATGATTTTCAAATGAATGGAATTTCACTACTGGACCTACAAAAATCAAACTGTTTAATATTTTCCAGACAATGGAGTACTATATTCATGCCTCTATGAATAAAAGTGCAAGGACAAAGAGACTGTACATACTAAACCACTACATGATAGGGGTAATCCTGTTTGGAGGACAACAGCAAATTACACGCCAAAGCCTGAGGAAAGTAAATAAATTTCAGAGAACATTCATTCATTGTCTACCGCTTATCCGAATTACTCTCGGGTCACGGGGAGCCTGTGCCTATCTCAGGTGTCATTGGGCATCAAGGCAGGATACACCCTGGATGGAGTGCCAACCCATCGCAGGGTACACACACACTCTCATTCAATCACGCAATCACACACTACGGACAATTTAGAGATGCCAATCAACCTACAATGCGTGTCTTTGGACTGGGGGAGGAAACCAGAGTACCCGGAGGAAACCCCCGAGGCACGGGGAGAACTCCACACACACGGCGGAGGCGGGAATTGAACCCCCAACCCTGGAGGTGTGAGGCAAACGTGCTAAACACTAAGCCACCGTGCCCCCAGCCTAGAACATGGCCCATACAATTTTTATTGCAGCAGATCATGTTGAAGTACAGACTCACAGGTCAAGCACAATCTGAATGAATTGTTAGAATTTATGTTGTACACTAGTGGGATTACGGTTAGCATTATGTTTGTTTAGGGTGAAGTGTTTCTAGTACTGATAAGACTACCCTACACATTACATACAGTGGTGTGAAAAAGTGTTGGCCCCCTTCCTGATTTCTTATTTTTTTGCATGTTTGTCACACTTTAATGTTTCAGATAATCAAACACATTTAAATATTAGTCAAAGATAACACAAGTAAACACATCATGCAGTTTTTAAATGAAGGTTTTTATTATTAAGAGAAAACAAAATCCAAAACTACATGGCCCTGTGTGAAAAAGTGTTTGCCCCCCCTGTTAAAACATAACTTAACTGTGGTTTATCACAACTGAGTTCAATTTCTCTAGCCACACCCAGGCCTGATTACTGCCACACCTGTTCGCAATCAAGAACTCACTTAAATAGGACCTGCCTGACAAAGTGAAGTAGACCAAAAGATCCTCAAAAGCTAGACATCATGCCGAGATCCAAAGAAATTCAAAAACAAATGAAAAAGAAAGTAATTGAGATCTATCAATTACAAAAACAATTTAGTACATTCTGCAACTTATGTTTAACCATACATGCATACATTTATACATACATGCATTTAAATAAATAAATAAATAAATAAATAAATAAATAAAATCTCCAAGGAGGAGTACTGTTCATACTGTGGATGGAAGGAAGCAAAATCCAACATGAACACTTTTTGGGTATGTATATTGAACTAAAATGTGATTAAACATTCTAGCAATACAACTGTGCATGTGTTTATTTTTTGAAGATACAATGTGAACAGTGTCGAAGATGGTTTCATGCATGCTGCCTTTCTGAATCAATGAAAAAAATGGGTTGTAGTGTGTAGATGTAACAGCAGTTCCAATACCTACTTGTGCCTAACATTCATTCATTCATTGTCTGCCACTTATCCAAACTATACTCGGGTCACGGGGAGCCTGTGCCTATCTCAGGTGTCATTGGGCATCAAGGCAGGATACACCCTGGACGGAGTGCCAACCCATCGCAGGGCGCGCACACACACAATCACACACTACAGACAATTTAGAGATGCCAATCAACCTACCACACATGTCTTTGGACTGGGGGAGGAAACTGGAGTACCCAGAGGAAACCCACGAGGCACGGGGAGAACATGCAAACTCCACACACACATACACACACACACATACACACACATGGCAGAGGTGGGAATCGAACCCCAAACCCTGGAGGTATGAGGCAAATGTGCTAACCACTAAGCCACCGTGCCCCCCTATGCCTAACATATTTACCAAAATGTATTCAGTATAGTGGCCAATACATGGTATATAGTATATACTCTGTAGTAAGTCAGTCTGGCCACTAGGAAGGTACTACAACCTACGGAACATGAAAAACCCCTTTTGTTGAATTACAGTAAATATTTGTGTACTGTACATACAGTAAGGGTGATATTGTCAAAATTTCAGCTGTAGTAAGTCAGTCTTGTAACTACAAATGTACTACAACCTTTGGAACATGAAAAACCCCTTTTGGTGAATTACAGTAATTTTTTAAAGAAAATATTTGTGTACTGTACATACAGTAAGGGTGATATTGTCAAAATTTCAGCTGTAGTAAGTCACTAGGAATGTACTATAACCTTTAAAACATGAAAAAAATCTTTTTGTTGAATTATAGTAATTGTTTTCTATGAATAATTGTGTACTGTATGTACAGTAAAAGAGATATTGACAAAATGTCACCTGTAGTAATGTACTACAACTTTTGGACCATGAAAAATTCATTTTGGTTAATTACAGTAACTTTTATTATTGACAATACTTGTGTACTATAAGTACAGTAAGAGTCATATTGGCAATATCTGACCTTGTATCTAGGAATGTACTACAACATTTTGAGTATAGAAAAATAGTATTCATTCATTCATTGTCTGCCGCTTATCCGATCTATTCTCGGGTCACGGGGAGCCTGTGCCTATCTCAGGCGTCATTGGGCATCAAGGCAGGATACACCCTGGACGGAGTAAAAATATTATTGGTAAATTAAAATATTTTTTTATAATTTTACATTTGTGTACTGTACATAAAGTAAAGGAGGTCAGGAGTTTAAGTACTTGGGGTCAACAGTCCAGAGTAATGGAGAGTGTGGGAAAGAGGTAAAGAAGCGAGTGCAGGCAGGTTGGAATGGCTGGAGAAAGGTGTCGGGAGTTCTGTGTGATAGGAAAATATCAGCGAGAATCAAGGGGAAGGTGTACAGGACAGTGGTGAGACCGGCCATGCTGTATGGTTTAGAGACAGTGTCACTGAGGAAGAGACAGGAGTCAGAGCTAGAGGTAGCAGAGCTGAAGATGTTGAGGTTCTCTTTGGGAGTGACAAGATTGGACAGGATTAGGAATAAGTACATCAGAGGGACAGCTCATGTTGGACGTTTGGGGGACAAAGTTAGGGAGGCCAGATTAAGATGGTTTGGACATGTTCAGAGGAGGGAGAGTGAGTATATTGGCAGGAGAATGTTGGACATGGAGCTGCCAGGCAGGAGGCAAAGAGGAAGGCCAAAGAGGAGGTATATGGATGGAATTAACGAGGATATGAAGCTAGTGGGTGCAAGTGTTGAGGATGCAGAAGATAGGGATAGGTGGAGAGAGATGATTCGCTGTGGCGACCCCTGAAGGGAAAAGCCGAAAGAAGAAGAAGAAGACATAAAGTAAAGGAGGTAATGGCTACTTACAGTAGTTTATGAATATAATTGTGTATATATATGAAATAAGGTATTGGAAATATGTCACCTGTAGTAAATCACTATGAGTAATACAAGCTTTACAGTTTGACATTGTGTTATCTGTATGGTAAAAGTCGCTTTAATTTAAATACATCGGTCGTTTTAAACCTACTCGGTGGAATTTTGGGACGGTCCCTTATGCATCAAGCGCTGCAATAATCAAAGTAAAATAACATCAAAGCTTTCTCCGGTTTAAATTTGTTGCTACAATATGCTTAGGCAGTTTTTAGAAAAATTATTTTCATGTCGATATAAAGTTATTAAAAAAAAAACAATATAAAGCATATTGTTAAAACTAATCGTGTTGGAGGTATCTTTGTAACACTGTCGACTCTATAGAACAGTAGCAATCGAAAGCAAATGTCTGGTAAATATCGAACCTTTTGTGACGTAAACTTTGATGAGGTCATGTGATGTCACATGCATGGAAATGCCAAAATTATCTAATTATCTGTAATTAGTGGAATCACAAATTTACCCCAACATACACAAGTGACATTACAAAACATTCAGCAAATTGAGGAGAACCGCTTGATGAGTATTCTGATATCACATGACATCACATCACATCAAAAAAAAGGAATCACAAAATTATCGCAACAGGAATGTGACATTTCAAAATGCTCAGCACATTGCAAAGAACTCCGCTGATGACATTGCTTTCACCTGCAAAAGTATTGGCAGTGACCTCAAGCTGAAGCAAACTTGGGTTCTGCAGCAGGACAATGATTCAAAACACACCAGAAAAGTCCACCTCTGAATGGCTGAAGAAAAACAAAATGAGGACTTTGGAGAGGCCTAGTCAAAGTCCTGACCTCAATCCGATTGAGATGCTGTGGCATGACCTTAAAAAGGTGGTTCATGCTCGAAAACCTTCCAATGTGGCTGAATTACAACAATTCTGTAAAGAGAGTGGGCCAAAATTCCTCCACAGCGCTGTAACAGACTCATTGTAAGTTATCGAAAATGCTTGATTGCAGTTGTTGCTTCTAAGGGTAGCCCAACCAGTTATTAGGCTTAGGGGGGAAACACTTTTTCACACAGGGCCATGTAGTTTTGGATTTTGTTTTCTCTTAATAATAAAAACCTTCATTTAAAAACTGCATGATGTGTTTACTTGTGTTATCTTTGACTAATATTTAAATGTGTTTGATTATCTGAAACATTAAAGTGTGACAAACATGCAAAAAAAATAAGAAATCAGGAAGGGGGCCAACACTTTTTCACACCACTGTATATGTATTGACAGAATTTTTTAATGAAATTATTAAACTATTTTATCCGGGGCATTGGTTTCTTAGTGGTAGGTTTCTGGCCTATCAGGCCCAGGTTCGATTCCCAGCCAATGCCTCAAAACCTAGCCACTGGATACAGTGCCGGTCCCAAGCCCAGAAAAATGGGAGGGTTGTGTCAGGAAGGGCATCCAGCGTAAAACATTTGCCAAGTTGTTGTCCGGACCAGTTGGTCCGCTGTGGCGACCACGAACAGGGAGCAGCCGAAAGCAACTATTAAACTATTTTATCCCCATTTATCCCTAATGAGCAAGCCTGCGGCGATGGTGGCAAGGAAAAACTCCCTGTGATGCTAAGAGGAAGAAACCTTGAGAGGAACCAGGCTCAGAAGGGAACCCATCCTCATTTGGGTGACACTGGACAGAAAATAATGTAAATGTGCATAATATCCTATCTACAACAGCAACCAAGGGCCCAATGAGGAACTATTAGGTCAATGTAGTTTCTGAGTTCATTATAGACACTAATTCCTTGCTGTCAGAAGCTGGCAGTTGTAATGGCAGATCTGTGACGGTGTTATAGTCCCCAAGTGGCTCTGTCCACGGCTGTCTCCTGGTCACAGGCTGTCCACAAAGATCCATCCACAGCATCAGTAAGCATCACCAAGCAACAAGACTCCGACCAGGGGTGGAGTCAGTGGTCACACTGGAACTCAGAACACTGGGAGCTCGGGAGTGGGATGTATAGCTCGACAGAGAAAGATATTAAGTATGCTTGTGATCATGTGATGTTTAAAGACAATGTGTTCATAACAACTATCAAAGCAGTAGTCACACTGAGATTTCAATTAGAAAATCTTTACACTGGGAAAATATTTGTCTTTGGTCACATTAGTACAAATCAAGTGAACATTTCAAGTTATAGTTTATATAAAACTACAAAACCCTGTTAAAACTGCAGGTTTTTTTTGTGGTTTAAATGACAAATCTGAGATAAATCATGTCAGACCCTTGTCTTCATTTAATGTAATACAACCACCAACAAAATTTAAGTAAAAACAAAAACAAACAAAAAAACAAACAAACAAAGAAATAAAAACATTTATGAAAAAAGTTTACATATACATAATCGAATAGTGTTAGCTGTACATAAACAAATGATGCAAACTGTACTTAAAATGTGTTAATGCATATCAATTAAATTGTAAATTAATGTCAATGTCAGTCTTCTATCTCCATTACTGCAGAAACTCTCTGAATGAGCTCTACTCTGTATTGATCCATAAAGTCAGCACCTAAATTACAAATGTAAACATTGCAAATTTTAACAATGTACACAATATTTATATAGTAATTTTTTTTAGAAATGCGTTTCCCTTACATTGCTAAGACAAAAAATGGTAGAACACTAAATAAAACTTACATTTGCAATAACTTTTTGCATGGACATTTTGATGTGTAAGACTGTTGTGTATCATAATTACAGTGGGCAAGTTAGAAGTAAAATTTGTAGGCAGCCTTACCTGTTGTATCTGATTTGGGTGAGGCAGCATGTGTACCTATTTTGACAAGTAAGAAAATAAGACTTTGACACTACATAATTAATGCAGACCTAGAGCATATATAATTAATTTAGTAACTGTGAAATCACTTGACTTGACTGCCATTGATACTCTATATACACACTAACAAGCAACAGTCAACTATTCATTAATTCAGTTAATCCTCATCCAAAACTGACTACAACTGAGTTCCCATTTATTCTCAATTCCACAAAAAAACAAAATAAATAAACCATAAAAAGCAGCAAATAATTACAGAAAACCCTTAACCCATAGCACAATAGCCTTAATAACCCATATATACCAGCTGTTTCTGTATGTACATGCTAATTCACTAAGACCAAACACTCCTGTTCATTTTCATCCAAAACACCTAAAGTGACTTTATCAACCTCGATATTACAGAGCATCTCAAATGTAGGATGATAAGTGGGGCCATAGTCACACTCAAACTTCTCAATCTAAGGGATAGAGTCAGTGGTCACACTGGAACTCAGAACACTGGGAGCTCAGGAGTGGGACGTATAGATCGACAGAGAAAGATCTTAAGTATGCTTGTGATCATGTGATGTTTAAAGACAATTTAGGTTAAGTGTAAAGTGCAGGCAGGTACTCCAGCAGAACTAGCTATGACAGCCTAACTAAAAGGGAGAGCCAGAAGGTGACAGACATGAAGGCTTCCCGGGACATAAAGCATCTGACCACTTCACAGTCAGCAAACCTGAGTGACTTGCGAGGGTAGTAAGGCAACAGCATCCAAACATCCTAGTACACCGAACACTCTATGCACATGAACCTTCCAGATCTGCTCCTTTACCTAAGAAAAACTATATATTGAAAGCTTGACAAAACAAATGTGTCTTCAGCCTAGACTTAAACATTGATACTGTGTCTGAATCCCGAACACTAATTGGAAGGCTGTTCCATAACTGTGGGGCTTTGTAAGAAAAAACTCTGCCCCCCGCTGTAGCCTTTGCTGCTTGTGATACTACCAAATAACCTGCAGCCTTTGATCGACTTTAGCTCCTGCGTTCTGGACTAACTGAAGCTTGTTTTGTGCTCCTACTGGAACATCCAGACAGTAAAGCATTACACTAATCCAACCTAGAGGTAACAAAAGCATGAACTAGTCTTCTGCATCATGAAGTGACATCATATTTCTTATCTTAACAAAATTTCTAATATGAAAGAAGGCTACTCTAATGATATTATCTACATGAGCTTCAAATGAAAGACAAGAGTCAAAAATGGAGTGGCCAATAGTTGGACAGCTGACAGGGGTCGAGGTCCGGTTTTTTAGTCAGGGGTGTAATAACTGCTAGCTTAAAAGATTTAGGCACATAGCCAGTGCTAAGGGAAGAATTTATCATTTTTAGAAGGGGTTCGGTAACTACTGGTAATATTTGTTTAAGGAAAGACGTGGGTAAAGGATCTAGAATGCAGTTTTGAAAGTTTTGAAGATGAAATTAGTGAAACTAGATCATGCTCTTTTAGGGGAGTAAAACCTTCTAAGCTCTGATCAGAAATATTTATATTATCTAAAGGATTATCTATCAAATAATTTGGTGTTCTACAGTGGTTTTACTCCTAGTTACTTTTGCTGTGGTACCAAATAAAAATTTAGGATTGTTTTTGTTATCTTCAATTAGGGCAGAGAGGTATGCTGATCTAGCATTGATCTATATGTTATGTTGTCTATGTAGCACCAGGGTCCTGGAGAAACGTTGTTTCATTTTACTATGTACTGTGTCAGCTATATGTGAGAGAGGATAGAGGGCTAAAGTCATTTAAAAAACTTTCATTGGTTTTGAATATTAATGACATGTAATTATAAAGTAATTATCAAAAAGGTCAAAGGTTAATGACTAATGAGTATTTAATGATTTCCATGTATTGGTAATATAATAACCCAACTTTGGATTTCCGTCTAAAACGTTGTGGAGGGCTAAAGTCCATACTTTAATTGGATTTACAGCCACACACACACATACATAAACACACACACACACACACACACACACACAAAATTATAACTTGAATAGCCCATACAGAGACACACGCGCATGCACATGTAGCTGGTTTAATAATTATAAGTTGTCGAGTGAACTTCAATCAAAACTTAATCATTTTGTTTTTAATTTAATGTATGTTTTGAGTTATAAGGTATAATGTACATAATTCTTTATAAGAGGAACCTTGTATGCAGAAATTTGTATTACGGGGAGCTCATATTGGTGACGCACATGATACCTCGTGCGGTGCAGTGGTAGCAGAGCTACAATTGCTGCTGACGGAGTTAGAAGTGTTCTCTCTCGCTCTGCTAACGAGAGTTGTGAGTGAAGGAGAGAGGTGTGTGTGTCCAAAAAAACTCATTGTGCTTGGTGTATTTCTGCAGAATAAATGTTCTGGACCTCATTCATCAGGACTGTCCTTATTGGGTGGAAACACAATGAGAGTAAAACCACTACATAAATTGGTGCCATGACCCGGATCAACTAGATCAGCCGCAGCCAACTGCCGGGGGATGTGCTATGTGTTCGTGAACTCTGAGTGATGAATGAGGAGGTTGAGGAATCGGTTCCACCATTGTTCCAGTGTGTGTAACAGGGAAAAGGGAAACCTCTGCAGATAGATACACCAAACTGTTGGTTTCTCTTCATCACACCTGCCTGACATCTTTGAAGTTAGTTCTTTTTTTGTGTCTATTCTGTTATCGTTGTAAGTTGTACTATGTCTGAGGTAAGGAAAGATTCTGATATGACACCGTACCTCGGGAGGAGTAGAGGACTGATGAGGATGGGAGAGTCTGCTATTACTAGGCCTAGAGCATTAGTTTATAGTCCCTAGTCACCTGATATGCTAACAAATTAACTTGTTGGGTTGACTACCTCTACTCCTATCAACCATAGTGATAATGTTGCACAGCAGTTGCATGATCTTATTGGTGAATTGGGCAGTCAGATAGGGGATTCTATTGTCACCAGGCTGTTAGCTAGTCAAAATCCAGTCATCCCTTCCAGTTCAGTCTCGATTGATGCTGTCACACCGGAAATCTCCAATACAGGTCAGGCTCTTACCAATGTCAGCCTTATAGTCAAACCAGATATTAGAGAAACCCCGATGTTCAGGGGAGATGGAACAGACAAATACACGGTTCAGGAATGGATCGAGTTGATGGAATTATATCTCTACAAAGTGGATTGCTCTAACACAAATGAAGTAGATGAGATACTGAGCCACCTATTAGGCAGGGCCAAGAGTTTTGTTAAGGTCAGACTTAAGAGTAGCGCTAATGAAACCATCTCCTCTGGGACATTGATGATGTGTTGATGATCTCCTCCTATGATGTGTTAAGGCATTACTTCAGTGAAAGTCCCGGATCATGTCAACCTCTGGCTGACTTTTATGTGACGCAACCGAAAGCAAATGAGTGCCCTGTCGATTATTGGGTTAGACTAAATGTAGCTGCAGAGTTAGCAGACTATTTGGAGCAAGCATAAAAAACATGAGTTCTGAAATTGCGATGATGTTCATCAGGAACTGTCCAGAACTAGGTCTCTCTAGTGTGTTTAGATGTAAACCCATTGGTAAATGGACAGTCACGGAAACATCAGAGGGATGTCCAGGCAAAGAAACTGCTATTTCACATGAAGTTAATGCGGTCCAAGTCACAGCAGCTAAAACATCAACTGTCCCTAGGGGAGAGACTTTGAGTGCAGATGCATCTGTTTATGTCCCCGAAAGTCCTTTGAAGGCTGTCGAATCTGCATAGTCAGAGGCTGGCACTTTGGAGCGTGTTTTAAGTATGCTGGAGAGGGTGCTGGAGCGTACAAGTCAAGCTGCTGTTTCACAGCCAAGAGCAACTCAGTGGCACAATATTTCTCCATGTAGAGTCTGTGGTGGTAGGAACCATTCCACCCGTTCACATTGTATGAGAGAAAGGAGATGCTTATCATGCCTGGAGACTCTACATCAGCAGAGGCAATGCCACAAAGTCGTCGACCCTGCTGCACAATCTGCTTCAGATCCATATGCTCAGGGAAACTGATGCACTCACATTTGGGAGGGGACTATGTGAGTGTACAGCATCAAACCCTCACTATGAATGATGATCATTTATTAGTTTACAATGAATGTCGCAAATCTGTTTCCAGTGAGAGTGTTGTCTTGTTTCAGAACATCACCAAATTGGAGAGGGCAAATAGTCTGTTCTATACGTCAGTGTTATTAAATGATAAGATCACAGTCCAAGCTCTTTTAGATAGTGGATCCATGGCATGCAAAATTAATGATGACACAGAGCATGAATTGTTGAGAGAAGGGATGCCTGCACAAGTTGACCAGACACATCTGGACATTCTTCTTGTTGGTTGTGATGGTGTTAAAGTCAAACCAAGTGGAGTGTACCAGTTAAAGATGAACGTGTATGGCAAATTAATGGGTGTGAATACGCTAGTAGTGCCAGAACAGAAGGATCAGTTCATTCTGGGAACTACTGTCATTAAGTTCTTACTTACCCAACTCAAGCAAGACCCTGGTTATTGGAACATCATGAACCGTCCTGAGACTACTCTACAATTCTTGAACTTGCTGTCGGGCATTAACAGGTGGAAGGGTGATAAAGTTCCTGATATTGTGGGCACTGCAAAACTGACCCAGGCGTGTGGGGCAAGCTCCCATTGAACGTTCCTGCTTCTATGGGTAGTACTATCCTGATCGAGCCGGCCAGGGCACAGACCCACAAGAAAAACATAATGGTGGGAAGAGTCTGGTGATGGATGAGTCCCAGTTAGGATCATAAATCTGCTTGATAAGCCTATAACACTGAAAAGGAACTCCAAAATAGCTGATGTCTTCCCTGTTGTGGCGGTTGAGGACCTTGGCGCGCATTCTGATCACGAAAACAAGGAGTTGGTGAGTGTGCAGAGCCAGTGCACTGTTGGAAGCACCACCAGTGATGAGGACAGTTGCATTGGCTACAGACTTCGTGAAAGCTTGCAGAAACTCAATCTTGGTGATCTGTTTATTGACTCATGCGAAGTGTCTCCTTACTGGAAGAGTCAGCTAGTGCAGCTCATTAAGAGGCATGAGGATGTGTTTTTGAAGCATAAATTGGATTGTGGGAAGGCTAAGGAGTTTGTTCATCATATTCATTTATTAGATGATCGTCCTTTCAGGTTTCCATACCGCCAGGTTCCTCCATCTCAGTACCGAAATCTGAGGAGCGTGCTCTCAGACATGGAGGAACAGGAGATTATACGCAAGTCCTATAGTGAGTGGGCTTCGCCACTTGTGCTAGTATGGAAGAAGACTGGAGATCTTAAGGTGTGTGTGGACTACCGTTAGCTGAACACCCGGACTGTCAAGGATGCTCATCCCTTGCCTCATCAGGCAGACTGTTTAGCAGCTTTGGGAGGTAATGCTATCTTCAGTGCAATGGACTTGACCTCTGGGTTCTACAATATCGTTGTGTCAGAGGAAGACAGGAAGTTCACTGCCTTTACGACTCCTATGGGTCTGTATGAATTCAATCGTCTGCCGCAAGGACTCTGTAACAGCCCAGCTAGCTTTATGCAACTCATGACTAATATCTTCGGGGATCAGAATTTCCTCACGCTCCTCTGTTATCTTGATGATCTCCTGATGTACACTCCCAATGAAGAGGAAGCCGTTAAGCGGCTTGAGCTCATGTTTACTAGGCTCAGGGTACATGGACTAAAGTTGGCCCCTTAAAAATGCCATTTTCTGAGGAAGAGTGTGAAATTTCTGGGCCACATCATTGACGAGACCGGAGTAGCGACAGACCCAGATAAGGTCAGTGCTATATCAGCTGTGTCTGAGGCAGACCTTATGATGCCAGATGGGGTGACGCCCTCACAGAAAAAGATCAAGTCATTTCTGGGGATGGTGATGTATTATCAAAAGTTTATCTTGAACTGTTCCAGTGTTGCAAAGCCATTGTTCAACCTAACAGCTGCACCAAAAGGGAGAAGGGTCCCTTTAAGAGGTAATGTAAATTTTAAAAAGCTGAGCCCTGGTGACTGGACAAAAGAACAGAAGTTGAAGTCAGCCCTGTTGGAATCCATTGTACTTGCTCACCCAGACTTCAGCCAACCATTCATCTTGTCTACAGATGCATCCTTGGATGGGTTAGGGGCCGTTCTTTTGCAAGTACCGGAGGCTCTATCGCCTTTGTTAGCAAAGCCCTCACTCATGCACAAACTAAGTACCCTGTCCATCGGCTGGAATTTTTGGCTCTGAAGTGGTCCGTCTGTGACAAGTTCAGTCACTGGCTGAAAGGACATAACTTCACTGTCTGGACGGACAACAATCCATTAACATATATTCTGACAAAGCCAAAATTAGATGCATGCGAGCAGAGGTGGGTGTTGAAGTTGGCTCCCTATAGCGTTAGTATTCGGTACATACCTGGCAGCAGAAATATGGTCACTGACTCCTTGAGTAGGCAACCTTTCGTCCGTCAGAGTGTTGGTCAAAGGCTGATATCTGAGCCATATGGTGCTCTGTTGGGAGAAGCAGATCAAGTCCATCCAAAATACTTTTAGAATGAGTGCAAACACCTGTAATGTTGAACATCTCCCTGTAAGACTTTGGAGCACTGTTCACTTACTTGTGCTGAAGTGTCAGTCATCTTCGATGTTCACACACAGTGGGACTTAGGCATGGATGACAGAGCAGCCCAGTGGCTCACTCAAGGTGCTCATCAGTTGTTGTCTCCAGGCCTCAGTCCACTACCAGTGTTCTCTTTGAGGGAGTTGCAGGAGAAGCAGCAAGATGACAAGGTTCTGTCTAGAGTTCTGTTCCATGTGAGTAGAGGGAAGAGGCTATCCAGGTGGGAAAGAGCCGGAGAGACATTTGAGGTGCTCAAAACCCTGAAACAGTGGGAGAAACTTAAGATGCTTGATGGAGTATTGTACAGGGTGTCTAAAGATGTCTTGACAGGAAAGAAGAGATGGCAGTATGTTGTTCCAGCTTCGCTGGTGAGTCAAGTTCTTCTGGGTGTTCACGAAGCTGGACATCAAGGTCAGAGCAGAACTTTATCCTTTGTGAGACAAAGGTTCTTCTGGAACAGTTTAGAGCGGGATGTGCGTGAGTATATTAGATGCTGCAAACGTTGTGTAGTGAGCAAAACGCCTGAACCTGAAGGAAGGGCTCCTCTGGAAAGCATTAAAACATCAAGCCCACTAGAATTAGTCTGCATAGATTTTTGGTCTGCGGAGAATTGCAGTGGTCATAGTGTGGATGTCCTGGTTGTAACGGACCATTTCACCAAAATGGCCTATGCTTTCCCTTGTAGTGACCAATCTGCAAAGCAAGTGTCGAAGATTCTATGGGATCGGTTCTTCTGTGTTTTTGGCTTTCCAGAAAGGATCCATTCGGATCAAGGCGCCAACTTTGAGAGCCAACTAATTCATGAACTCCTGGAGGTTGCTGGTGTGAAAAAGTCCAGAACGACTGCGTATCACCCGATGGGCAATGGTCATGTCAAACGATTTAACAGGACCCTGGGTAACATGATCAGGGCATTGCCACCAAGGAGTAAGCAAAAGTGGCCGAAAATGTTGCAGACATTGACCTTCGCTTATAATTGCACGGCCCATGAGTCGACTGGCTACGCACCCTTCTATCTAATGTATGGCAGAATTCCCAAGCTCCCAGATAATGTCATTACGGACTATGATACATACATGAAGCATCTGAGGAATGACTTGAAGGAAGCTTTGTCTCTTGCTCAAAGGAATGCTGAAGCCAGTCAAAGGCGGCAAGTGGACCTGTATAACAAAAAGGCAAGAAGATGCAGAATTGATGTTGGTGACCAGGTTTTGCTGGCAAATAAAGGAGAATGTGGACGGAGAAAGTTAGCAGACAAGTGGGAGTCCACACCTTATCTTGTTGTTGCTCTTAATCCTTAGTGTCACACTTATCGTGTCCGTAACACCCACACTGGCCAGGAAAAAACTGTTCACAGGAACTTGTATTCACAGGCTAATTTCCTGCTGATTGAGGTTGAAGAACTTGAACCTTTATTCAGTGATGACAGTGAACCAGTTGATGACTGTAGTGTAGTATTGAATGACGTTGTAATACCCAAGTCTGTATGCAGTAATGCAGAATGAACTGCTAGTTGCTTTGCAAAGACTGTAGCATCAGGTGATGTCCCAAACAGTGTGTCATTTAAGTCAGAGAGTGTTCTTTCATTGGTTGTGAATCATGAATCTGCAAGGACAGATTTTCCTGCAGTACAAGATGAACCCTTGGGTTGTAATGATGTCACTAGTCATTCAAGTGATGGAGGAACTGATTGCAGCTTAGCACCAACTCAGTCAGACAGAGATTCAGTCAGTGATGAGGTAATGACCTTTGAATCTGAATCTTTGAACACATACACACAGATACATGGACTTCAGAAGTAACCCCCTTTCCCACACATCTTTAAACATGGTGGTGAACAGAGTGGCCGAGTGAACTTCCGGCTAAAACACTGTGGAGGGCTAATGTCTTTACTTTAATTGGATTTACACACACCCACACAATTATAACTTGAATAGCCCTATACAGAGACACACACGCATATGCACACACACACACACACACACACACACACACACAAACACACACACACACACACACACACACACACACACACACACACAGAGACACATGGACTCCGGAAGTAACCGCCTTTCCCACACATCTTTAAACATGGTGGTCAACAGAGTGGCCGAGTGAACTTCCGGCTAAAATGCTGTGGAGGGCTAATGTCTTTACTTTAATTGGATTTACACACACAAAATTATAACTTGTATAGCCCATACAGAGGCACACACACATGCACACACACACACACACACACACACACACACACACACACACACACACACACACAAACTCCGGAAGTAAACACCCACCCCCAGCCTCATCCAACCACCCACCCCCACAAGGCCAAATATGCTCCACTGTAGGCCCTGTATGCTCCACAGACCATGGTGTCTCTGCTGTAAATGCTGAGGTTTTTGATACTTAAAAAGAAGTTTAGAACACATTCTGTTGGATAGATTCGTCTTCATGGTATCTAAACTCTTCAGACTGCAAGAGGAAATATTGATCTAAATATAAAATTATTATAATAAAATATATAGAAAAGCTTGTTTTTGATCATTATTTTTATATCAAGATTTATAGACATGATTATGAAATAATCAATAAGTAAATCAATATGATATTTAAAAAATATCTCTACAAATGCATCAGTAGTACAAGTATTGAATTTTTTTCTTATGAAATGAAGGAGGGGGGCACGGTGGCTTAGTGGTTAACACGTTTGCCTCACACCTCCAGGGTTGGGGGTTCAATTCCCGCCTCCGCCGTGTGTGTGGAGTTTGTATGTTCTCCCCGTGCCTCGGGGGTTTCCTCCGGGTACTCCGGTTTCCTCCCCCAGTCCAAAGACATGCATGGTAGGTTGATTGGCATCTCTAAATTGTCTGTAGTGTGTGATTGTGTGAGTGAATGAGAGTGTGTGTGTGCCCTGCGATGGGTTGGCACTCCGTCCAGGGTATATCCTGTCTTGATGCCCTATGACGCCTGAGATAGGCACAGGCTCCCCGTGACCCGAGTGTAGTTTGGATAACCGGCAGACAATCAATGAATGAAATGAAGGGGAATAAAACACCTAAAATAATTTATGATAGAGTCATGTAACGAAGCTTGTTACTGTTACCCTCTAAAATTAACTTTTCTGAGAATAACACATCTCAAAGTGTTTATTTCTCTTATATAACTGTAATATATACAGTGGTGTGAAAGTGTTGGCCCCCTTCCTGATTTCTTATTTTTTTGCATGTTTGTCACACTTTAATGTTTCAGATAATGTTTCAAATTAATAAAGGTTTTTATTATTAAGGGAAAACAAAATCCAAAACTACATGGCCCTGTGTGAAAAAGTGTTTGCCCTCTAAGCCTAATAACTGGTTGGGCCACCTTTAGCAACAACAACTGCAATCAAGCATTTTTGCTAACTTGCAAGTCTGTTACAGCGCTGTGGAGGGATTTTGGCCCACTCATCTTTGCAGAATTGTTGTAATTCAGCCACATTGGAGGGTTTTCGAGCATGAACCACCTTTTTAAGGTCATGCCACAGCATCTCAATCGGATTGAGGTCAGGACTTTGACTAGGCCTCTCCAAAGCCTTCATTTTGTTTTTCTTCAGCCATTCAGAGGTGTACTTGCTGATGTGTTTTGGATCATTGTCCTGCTGCAGAACCCAAGTTCGCTTCAGCTTGAGGTCACAAACAGATGGCTGGACATTCTCTTTCAGGATTTTTTGGTAGACAGCAGAATTCATGGTTCTATTTATCACAGCAAGTCTTACAGGTCCTGAAGCAGCAAAACAGCCCCAGACCATCACACTACCACCACCATATTTCTAGCAAAACTGAGACGAGCCTTTTTTCTTTTTGCTCAGTAGCGGTTTTCTTCTTGGAACTCTGCCATGCAAATCATTTTTGCCCAGTCTCTTTCTTATGGTGGAGTCATGAACACTCACCTTAACTGAAGCAAGTGAGGCCTGCAGTTCTTTGGATGTTGTTGTGGGGTCTTTTGTGACCTCCTGGATGAGTTGTCGCTGCGCTTTTGGGGTAATTTTGGCCACACCTGGGAAGGTTCTCCACTGTTCCATGTTTTTGCCATTTGTAAATATTGGCTCTCACTGTGGTTCACGGCAGTCGCAAAGCTTTAGAAATGGCATTATAACCTTTTCCAGGCTGATAGATCTCAATGACTTTTTCTCATTTGTTTTTGAATTTCTTTGGATCTTGGCATGATGTCTAGCTTTTGAGGATCTTTTGGTCTACTTCCTATTTAAGTGACCCATATATACCAGTTGTTTCTGTATTTAAATGCTAATTTACCTAATTTACCAAAACCTAATTTACCTAATTCAGTTCCTCATCCAAAACTGACTACAATGAGTTCCCATTTATTTTCAATTCCACAAAAATCCAAAATAAAAAAAATCCATAAAATGCAGCAAATAATTATAAAAAACCCTTAACCCATAGCCTAATAGCCTTAATAACCCATATATACCAGCTGTTTCTGTATGTACATGCTAATTTACCTGTAAGCAAGACCAAACGCTCCCAGGCTTCCTGTTCATTTTTATCCAAAAGACCTAAAGTGACTTTATCAACCTCGATATTACAGAGCATCTCAGATGTAGGATCTGGGGTAGGAAGTGGGGCCATAGTCACACTCAAACTCAGTCAAACTTCTCAATCTAAGGAAACAGGTAATGCAGAGATTATTTCAGAATGAATGTCAACCAAGTTCAACTATGATTCTTTGAAAAGGACCAAAGTCTTCTGTATGATAGTATGAGCTGTACCGTACCTTGGGTTGGAATACATGATCATGATCAGTATTTTTACAACATGGCTGCTATTTTTTCAAGGAGTCAGTTTACATTTGGAGCTTGTCCCAATGTTTGTGATGCTCAAATGCTGTTTCTTCACCTTCAAAGAAAACAAAATTAAGTAGTATTCACTTTAAATGCTAAAATCTAGAAATACAATTTTAGCAAAATGTTGTGTTTATCATTAAATTATCTAGCAATACCTTTTTTCGTTACTTCCTGTGATGACCAAAACATGTAAATGATAATTATGTAAATAATTAGCACTACTTATTAAAGCCGATTACCTCTTCAACTGGCACAATTGGCAAAAGGTGCATATGCAGTTTACTCATCCTGTGCTTTCCATTAATTTTTTTATAGAACAGTAGTACTTGGGCTGTGATGTGATAATATTCTTGGAATAGCAGTGCTCTTAAGAGACTGAAGAGGGAGAGACCTTGAATGTCTATGATGACATGCGTGTTTGTTAGTTTTAGTGGCTGAATGAGCTCCATATTACCAACAGTCACATGTGCTGCACTGAATTTAACCTCATCTGTACCTGTAACATATAAACAACCAGAACCAGGCATGTTAGATAATTTGTGTTAGATAATGACAACATGATTTGGATATTTAACCCCAGTAGTCTATGAATTTTGCCTAATTAGGCTCAGAATGGGGGATCTGATTTACAAAATTCATTGTTGTATGCACTTTGCCATAACTTGTTAGTTACATGTGCAAATTAGTACTTAGACCTTAGATACAACTGATAACTAAAGTATAAAAACACTATAACAAATTTAACAAATTAAAACTATTTGTCAGATCTAAAATACTAAGCATGATAAAATAGTTTACATATCACACATCATAATCATTCTCTTGAACAGGCTTTAGGCCAGTAAAAATTAGTTTTGATGATTTGGATCTTTTTGTCTGACAGTGGACTGAGAGGAACAGAAAAATACAAACTTTTGCTATGAATATAGTTCTGCCTCCAGATATTATTCGAATATACAAAGGCACTGTTTAATTTTTGTTTTTGATTACAAACCAATCTATGTACAGTGTATGCTGTTCTTTATCATTTGAAGCTTAATATAAGTCTTTTAAAGTCATGTTTAATACATCACTATAAAATGGCATACAATATTCACACACATAGTTAATGTTAGTGAGCAGATTTCATTCATAGTTAAAAATATTTTATATTTAACCATGAATTTATAAAAGATAGCTATGAGTCAACTTACAGATCTCACAATGTGGAAGATGCAGATGACGGATAGAACCTTCATGGCAGGCAATACTGTACAGTGGTCTTGCAGGCTGCTGTTGTCCTAATCCATCCAAGAAACAGCTGTCCCAGGACACTATTCTGTACAGCACTTCCCCTTTTCCATCCATCTCAAACACAAGTTTGGTCAATTTGCACATAAACTGACCAGCACAAGGGCAGAGAAACCTCAAAATAATATGAAAATAATAGGAATAACAAAATGTCCTGCTATAATATTGTCAGCAATCAAGAATTTGTTTGTTTAAATGTATGGGTTGACACATAAAACATTTCTTCTCAGAATAGAAGAATATAATTCATCTTCAATATACATACAGATAACCTCTTATGCGTTTGCAGAAATGACTAGAGTTTCTTTATTTTTGTGTTTGTGAATCTACTTGTCTCCTATGCACTATAAATAAAATTACCTAAAAATAAAAATGAAAAAAGCCTGGATATAAAATATGTTTCTGCTGGATGGCGTGCTATGGCATTGTACAGATTTGTCCACCCTTGGAGTTAAAGACTCCATTAAAATGTTACATAAGTGATAAATTCATAAAAAAATTAGCCTTTACCTGTTTTCTGAAACTTCCTGTGAAACAACAAAGGGAAACCTATTAGATAGAATGCACGGAAAAACCTTTGAATTACAGTCAGAATAATGCACTGAAGTCCTAAATATATATTGCATGGTCTTAAATTTGAATTCACATGATCTGTTTTTCATCTGTTAGTGTTTTTTTTTATATTATTAAGTCTGTGTTTAAAAATAAAAATGTCACATTGTCTCAAAACATTTGATAATTCAGATCAATCTTACAGGGTAAGAGCATATGTCCACTTTTCTGTAAATGCCTTCCTCTAGATTTTGATTGTGGTTTTCCTGATTCTCTCCAAGGTTTAGTTGCAGAAGAAGTCCTGGAAGAATCTACAGTCACCATCACAGTCACCTGACTTGAACCCAATAGAAACCTTTGGTTGGATTTGACCCATTGCTCATGAGGAATGGTCTAAGATGTGTGTAAGTTTTAATATATAAAACTGTCTACAGCCTGTCTCCTGCTTTTTCCCATAGCCCTTAGTAGATGTGGAGGTAATCATTCCAGAATTGGTTAAAAACTATGCTGTGGATAAAGATGAGTACAGGTAACATGTCTCTTTAACTCCAAGGGTGGACAAATCCGTAGCATGGAATCCAGCAGAAACAGATTTTATATCCAGGCTTTTATTTTTTTTTTTTAGGTTTTTATTCATAGTGCATAGGAGACAAGTAGTAATTCACAAACACAAAAAATAAAGAAACTCTAGTTATCCTGTTCTCCATATACGTTCTGTGTATACTTCAAGAGTAAGTTAAACTCTCCCTCATAAACTTCCCAGACACGGAATGTCCTTTTTCATACTTTAATAAGGGCGGAGTACAACTATGAAATAAGAAGAAAACAAACAACATAAACTGACATTCAAAATATGTATATAACAAAAGTACTTATTACAAATATCTTGTAATCTAGATATAACTTCCTGCTTATCAAATAACATTAAAATAAAATATCAGGCAAATAAAGTGATCAATATACAGTATCAATGGTTCTCATATGGCCCAGTGAAAATTGCATCTAAGATGCACTCAAATAATACAAATGACAAAATAATCCAATGCAGTTGAAGATAGCATAAACAATAACAATAAAACATACCGACGAAGCTACCAAAGGCCAAGGATGAATGCAGATGTACAGATGCACCTCAATAAATTAGAATGTCGTGGAAAAGTTCATTTATTTCAGTAATTCAACTCAAATTGTGAAACTCGTGTATTAAATAAGTTCAATGCACATAGACTGAAGTAGTTTAAGTCTTTGGTTCTTTTAATTGTGATGATTTTGGCTCACATTTAACAAAAACCCACCAATTCACTATCTCAACAAATTAGAATATGGTGACATGCCAATCAGCTAATCAACTCAAAATACCTGCAAAGGTTTCCTGAGCCTTCAAAATGGTCTCTCAGTTTGGTTCCCTAGGCTACACAATCATGGGGAAGACTGCTGATCTGACAGTTGTCCAGAAGACAATCATTGACACCCTTCACAAACATTCCTTGCCAAAGAAGCTGGCTGTTCACAGAGTGCTGTATCCAAGCATGTTAACAGAAAGTTGAGTGGAAGGAAAAAGTGTGGGAGAAAAAGATGCACAACCAACCAAGAGAACCACAGCCTTATGAGGATTGTCAAGCAAAATTGATTCAAGAATTTGAGTGAACTTCCCAAGGAATGGACTGAGGCTGGAAACCAATTCATTGTACCCATTTACCAAGAAATTTTGGAGCACTTCATGCTTCCTTCTGCTGACCAGCTTTTTGAAGATGCTGATTTCATTTTCCAGCAGGATTTAGCACCTGCCCACACTGCCAAAAGCACCACAACTACAGTTTAAACATTCATTCCTTAATCATTGTTAACTTAAACAATTACTGTAACAGAACACTCCCCGTCTGGCGCAATTAAGTGCCACCCCTAAACAACTGCATTTAGAACATATTACTTTAACTTGGATTTAGGAGGAAGGAGTACCACAATCTCGGATACTGGCCTTAGAAAGAGCTTGGTACCATCTCGTTTAGGAATCCTTATTTCCACTTTCCGTCCTTGCTTGGGAAGACCTGCGTAATAATTCCCAATGGCCATTCATTTCTTTTGGTTTGACTGTCTTTCAGGAGCACAATGCTACCTGGTTCAACATTGGGTTGTTCAGATTGCCATTTCCTACATGTCTGTAATAAGCACAGATACTGTTTCTTCCATTTATCCCATAATGTGTTTGCTAGATGTTGGACTTGTCTCCACTGACATTGGAAAAGATCTTTGCTTCCAATGTCACCAGCAGGAGCAACAGGGGTGCCCACTTTCTGTGTGAGGAGAATGGAAGGTGTAACAAGAAACTAGTGGTCTAGCATTGATGATGGCGGTTACTTCAGCCATGAGAGTAGTGAGCACTTCATGAAAATTTCATGTGTCCTAACTGAAGGAACATGGAGTCTAGTATCTTCCTTGCCATCCCTATCATTCTTTCCCAAGAGCCACCCATATGGGAGGCATGAGGGGGATTGAATATCCAAGAGCAACCCAAGTTGACAAGTGAAGATCACTGCCCATCTTTTGTCATGTGCTAGACCTCCTCTTGTCTGATGTGCATGGTTGGACCATGGGCCAAACACATCCAGGCCTAAAGTATGTTGGTGAATGGAGGATCTGTACACACCCAGTCTGCTGGAAGAGAAGCCATCTTCTGAGTTTGGAGGTGGCCACGAAGTTTTCGACAAAGGACACAATGATATAGGATATATCACAAGTCTCTTGCCCCCAATGATCCGGCCAGCTGCATGGATAGCTCGGTTTGATGGTGATAATGACTTACCAATAAGGCTCCAACATGGTGCTTGCCAGGAATGATTAAAGGATTCTTTTCATCCTGATCGAGTTTTGCTGCTGAAATGCGACCTTCAACTCTCAAAAGGCCTTGATTGTCAATGAATGGATTCAGTGAAATTAATTGACTAGTTTTCGGAAGATTCTTCCCACTCGTAATGTATGCAATTTCTGTTGCATAGGTTTCTTCCTGGATGGCATGAAGGATGACAGTTTTAACCTTTGAGAAGTTTTCTGCTGAGCAAGCTGTTAGACAATAATGCCAACCTCTAAGTCATGAGGATTCATCAGTTGCCGGTTTATGGAAAACATTGGCAATGTGAATGAGGCATCCGATAGACCGGATAAGTGATCGCCAATTAGAGAACCTGGAAAAAACATTGTGATCCCAGATTCTTGCACACAATTGTAGTGCTCATATTGGTCACTTCGGGTCATACCTCCACATCAAGTGCAGAATTTATGAGCTTGAAAGTTTCCTTCTCTGGAGGGCTAGGAGAGCCCGCAAGGAACCTGGGGCCCATAAGCCATGGGCTGTTCACAAAGCGCTCTGCAGAAATGGACCTTGTGGCTATGTCTGCTGGATTTTGGTCAGAGCGTACATAATATCACTGTTCAGGCTGACTGGATCTTCTTATCCTTAAGACTCGGTTGTTGACATAGACATAAAAGCGTCTAGTCTGATTATGTACATATTCTAACACCACCTTGCTGTCAGTGTAGAAAGTGATGATGTCAAGATCCATGCCCATCTCAGATGAAATGAGTTCAGCTACTTCCACTGCCAAAACTGCAGCGCACAGCTCCAACCTTGGAATGGTATGTTCAGGAAGTGGAGCAAGTTTAACTTTACCCATCACAAAGCTCACATGATTGTCCCACTCAGGATAAGAGAGCTTGAGATAAGCAACTGCCGCGATAGCTTTGGTGGATGCATCTGAAAACACACACAGCTCTATGCATACAGCTTCTGAGGGCGACTGTTCGGAGTAGGTCCTAGGTATCTAAAGGTGTCTTAGCTCTTGAAGGGAATTGCACCAGGCATCCCATGCCTCTTTTATGTTCTGGGGTATTGGAGAATCCCAATCAATGCTCCCCGATGTTAAATCTCGGAAAAATAAATTTGCCTTGGATGGTTACTGGGGCCGCGAATCCTAAAGGGTCAAACAGACTATTGATGGTCGACAAAACTCCTCTGCATGTAAAAGGCTTCCCTGCATCAGGTACTTCAAAAACGAAATGGTCTGTTTTGAGGTCCCAGTTTAGTCCCAAACTGCGTTGTATTGGAAGGTTATGTTTTTCAAGATCAAGGTCTTTTAGATCGCTTGCATATTCTTGTGATGGAAACGCCTCCATGACCTCTCTCCTGTTCGAGGCAATCTTGTGTAACCTCACCTTTAATCTTGCGAGAATGTTCTGTGTCCACTTCAGTAGACTCACTGCTGCTTCTACTGTGGGAAGGGACTTTAACCCATCGTCTACCTAGAAATCATGTTCTATGAACTGTTGCATTTCAGAATCCTGCTCTTTTACTTCCAGGTGGGCAGATTTTCTGAGACCAGAAATGGCTACGATGGGCGATGGGCTATTCCCAAAGACATGTACCTTCATACGGTACTCCACAATGTCTTTGCTGGGGTCATTGTCTCGGAACTATAAAAATCTCAGAAAGTTCCTGGTCTTGCTCTTTAACAATAAAACATCTGTTGGATGTCTGCAGTTATGGTGATTGACTCTTTGTGTAATCTAAGAAGTACAAGAAAGAATTATTAAGATCAGGACCTGTTACCAACATGTTGTTGAGAGAGACACCATTGTATTGGGCACTAGAATCAAACACTACCCGGATTTGTCCAGGTTTCTTCGGATGATATACACCAAAGATGGGGAGATACCACCTTTCCTCTTCGTCTTTAAGAGGTGGAGCCACCTCTGCATGCCCATTCTCAAAGACTTTCTCCATAAAGGAAACAAAATGTTCTCTCATCTCTGGTTTCCTCTCAAAGTTGCGCAAGAGTGACGAGAGTCGTTTCATTGCATGCATCCTATTGTCAGGAAGATGCTGTCAGGGGTTTTTAAATGGCAGTGGTGCTACCCAACCATTGTTTTCATCTTTCTGAAACTCTATTTCCATAATGTCCAGAAATTGGTGATTCTCAATAGACAGAGCTACTTTACCATCATCTCTTGTACATTGAAACACCATATCACCCAAGTGGTCTGATTGATGTGTGAGCATTCTGCTGCAGCATGGAAGGTGAGAACCATTGTATCTGTACTTCACCTGCAAGACATTAGGGCATGGTTCAAACAGTGAAGAACGTCCATTATCCAGACTCTTGGTGTAAAATGTGCTAATGGCGGTTGGCTTATGGACATTTCCTAAGCGGACGTTGCCTACAGATCAAGGTTTTGTGTGAATGGCAAGTTATGTGAGCCATTGATTGTTTTATGCACCTTATGCACTCTGAGCATATCCCGTCCAAGGAGAAGTAAGATGTGAGCATCTGGATCGATATCCGGGATGAGATGTGCCACTGATGGTGGGGGTAATGGAGAGCAGCAGAAGGTGAAGGAGTCTCTGACCAGTCATTGGGAATCTCATTACACTCTATTAGACCTGGAAGTGGAAGACTAGTCTGTCCATCCATGGATTCATCAATCCCAGCACAGGTTTGTAATGAATATGGTAAGCTAGGGTTTTGGATGCGAAACATATCAAAGAACTCAGTCTGAGCCATAGATCTGTTACTCTGGTCATCGATTATAGCATATAGCTTCACTGTTTTACTGTGGCAACCACTAGGATTTTTGTTAGGATAAGACAGATTTTTGAGCATGATCGATCAGTCAGATCACCACCACAGACTTGAGGGCAATGTAATGAGATTGCAGATGCTGATACAGGATCCCCCTCCCCGCCATGCTCTGGATGGGGGCTTATGTCATTAGTCATAAGTGCTGGTTCTGGGTGAAGCACAGTGTAGTGATTCTCGCTACCACATCTGCGCATTTAATATGGGCCTCACAATTTTCCGCGATCTGCCGTGAAGACATGCAGCATCTAAAACAGATTCCATTTTCTTTCAAGAATGCTTTACGCTCTTTCAAGTCTTTCAAGACTGTTAGAATGAAATCCTCTCTTTTTGTATCTTTCCTTTGGTAAGCTATGCCCCATGTATTATGTACTCACTGTGTGACTTAACTTTCAAGTATGTAACCTTAATTATACCTTTGGGAATACACCTGACAACTGTGTTATCATGATTAATCACCTTATAATTATCCTCTGAAGCATTTTCTGTAAAGAACTATCATTATACTCATTATTTACTACAACTGTCCGAATACTTATGAACATGCCCTGTGTGCATGCCTCCCTTGTGAAATGTGTGCTTGTTCTGCAAGAATGACCCTCCCACATGTGTGTGTGTGTGTCACAGTATAAATACTTTTGTGCTTCTCATAATAAACCGGAGATATCTTGGTAAACTGAGACTCTAGTCTCTTTATTGGGATATCTCTCCAGGCCTGTCTTTTGCGGATCTTCAGCTGCTGGGTGCCGGGGTCTACTGTTTGACAACCTCTGAAAGAACTGATTTATCATTTTGTTCTAACAATACCTCTGTGTTAATTGAAGCATAGTGTATTATTAGTGTATAAAGCAAGTTTTTATTCATACTACCAGATACAAAGGCAAACAATTCCTTCATACAAGCAAAATATAAACAACTGACCCTTTGGGTCTTGGACGTTGCACTTGAGGGAGGCACTGGAGGACTACATTTGGTTCCGGAGGTATTGCTGCAGTTTGTACATACGTGTCCCTGTGACGCAAGTTGCCCCCATTATAAAGGAAGCATAACCATCTGCTGTCCCAAATCTCCCACCACGTACTCTTGGCATGAGTGCCGAAACCAACCAACTGGTCAGCCTCCGATGAGGCTGTTGGCATACCTGGATTTTTGGACACGTAGCTAAGAAGAGACTGGATTTCTTCAAAGTTGAGGGCATAATTAACAAAGGATAACAGTCTAATCTTGCTGGGTCCCTGGGTCGTAAAGACCCCTGCAGCCTCTTCCTGGTGAAGGTTCTTCATCAGGTAGATTATGTAACCCATGTCATTTTCAAGCAGCCACCGAAGAACTTCCCCTTGTACTTTATAAACTGCAGGATGTATTTGCCAAAGACTTCTCTTTTGTCAGAGGTGTCCGTCCTCTCTGACGGACTACAGTGAAAGCGTTTTGCCTGACAAGCTCCTCTTTCTTTGGTGCCGACTTGTCCTGCAGGGATGGGTTGTGTTTGATCAGCCTGGCCTCCTCAGTTGGCTCCTAAAGGAGATATCCGAGCGGTCCCTTACAGAACACGACCTTAACGCATCCTGGGAAAAACACAGCTTTTTTGTGCATGGTGATCTGTAAGACAGAAAAGGTAGTAACTGTAAGATGTTAGTATGTCTGTTTTAAAATAAAACCTTATAATAATCACTATAAAAAATAAAAGGACTTTGTTTATGCACCCTAAGCACCCTGGCACAGTAGCACAAAACAAGTGAACATTTCAAGTTATAGTTTATATAAAACTACAAAGCCCTGTTAAAACTGCAGTTTTTTTTGTGATTTAAATAACAAATCTGAGATAAACCATGTCAGACCCTTGTTCTCCTTTAATGTGATACAATCAACAAAATTAAAGTAAAAACAAAAACAAAAGCAAAAAAAACAAAAAAAAACAAACAAATAAAAACATTTATGAAAAAGTTTACATATACATAATCGAATAATGTTAGCTGTACATAAACAAATGATGCAAACTTTACTTAAAATGTGTTAATGCATATCAATTAAACTGTAAATTATTAATTTATTATGTATTACATTAAATGTCTGTGGAACTGATGTTTTATTTAAACCAAGTAAATTAAATGAACTTTTCTCAGTGTAGAGATTTAGATAATGCTACTAAATTATGCAGTGTGGAAGATATGTCCATATGAGGTACAACATCATAACAATAAATCATTTATTCATTCATTCATTCATTCATTGTCTACTGCTTATCCAATCTATTCTCAGGTCACGGGGAGCCTGTGCCTATCTCAGGCGTCATTGGGCATCAAGGCAGGATACACACTGGACGGAGTGCCAACCCATTGCAGGGCACACACACTCACACACTACGGAAAATTTAGAGACACCAATCAACCTACAATGCATGTCTTTGGACCGGGGAAGGAAACCGGAGTACCTGGAGGAAACCCCCAAGGCATGGGGAGAACATGCAAACTCCACACACACACACGGCAGAGGCAGAAATCGAACCCCCAACCCTGGAGGTGTGAGGCAAATGTGCAAGCCACCATGCCCCCCAACAATAAGTCACTGGAGCACAAAATACTAGAATAAATGCATTTTGATGCTATTCTACATACAAGATATACTCTTATATTACAAAATAAAACCCAATCATAAAAATATATCAAATACAGTAAGTAAAATTAAAATGTGCCATTACAATGTGTGCAGGGCCCACAAACCAAGGATCAATCCACACTCAAATCCTCCACTAAATATGGCTCTCTCTCCTTAAGGACTTTATAGGCTTCTGCTTTCACAACTCTCCCTACCGCATCAAGAGAACTGTATTCTGCATGAATTTTATTGTACTTTTCATCACTAATCATCTTCTTGCTTTTTAGACAGTCTGCTATCTCCATTACTGCAGAAACTCTCTGAATGATCTCTACTCTGTATTGATCCATAAAGTCAGCACCTAAAATACAAATGTAAACGTTACAAATTTTAACATACATTGTTAAAATTTGTAATGTTTACATTTGTATTTTAGGTGCTGACACAATATTTATATAGTAATATTTTTTTAGAAATGCGTTCCCCTTACATTGCTAAGACAAAAAATGGTAGAACACTAAATAAAACCTTTGCAATAATGTTTTACATGGACATTTGGATGTGTAAGACTGTTGTGTATCATAATTACAGTGGGAAAGGTAGAAGCAAAATTTGTAGGCAGCCTTACTTGTTGTATCTGATTTGTGTGAGGCAGCATGTGTACCTATTTTGACAAGTAAGAAAATAAGACTTTGACACTACATAATTAATGCAGACCTAGAGCAAATATAATTCATTTAGTAACTGTGAAATCACTTGATTTAACTGCCATTGATACTCTATATACACACTAACAAGCAACAGTCAACTATTCATTAATTCAGTTCCTCATCCAAAACTGACTATAATGAGTTCCCATTTATTTTCAATTCCACAAAAATCCAAAAAAAAAAAATCCATAAAATGCAGCAAATAATTATAAAAAAAACCCTTAACCCATAGCCTAATAGCCTTAATAACCCATATATACCAGCTGTTTCTGTATGTACATGCTAATTTACCTGTAAGCAAGATCAAACGCTCCCAGGCTTCTTGTTCATTTTCATCCAAAAGACCTAAAGTGACTTTATCTACCTCAATATTACAGAGCATCTCAAATGTAGGATGGTAAGTGGGGCCATAGTCACACTCTAACTTCTCAATCTAAGGAAACTGTTATGGGTGGTAGGCCCTGTGTTGGGCCACTAGGGGGGGTTTCCAGCAGGGGTTGTGTTATGTCTTTGTTTACGTTTACGTTCATGTCATGTGCTTGTGTTAGCCCCGCATTTCCTATTGTTTCCTGATTAATGTTCACCTGTCCCTAATGTTATTTGTAATTATGTTATGTATTTATAGCGGCCCTTTGCCAGGGTTCGGGGCTGGTTGTAGTTTCTATGTAGCGTCATTATGTCTTTATGGTCCGTGTTAGTGTGGTGTCATGTCTGTTGTCTCCGTGTGTATTCTGAGTTAATAAAACCCCTGTTTGCTGTCTATCTCTGCGCTGGGTCTGCTTTCTTCATGTCTTGGATCCCGGAAACGTGACAGAACGACCAGACTTCACCGAACAGACCCAGCGCAATGGCGAGCGAGGATTTTTTTTCCAGTCATAATGTTTTGCCCGGGTTGTGGATCATGCTCCGGCCTGGATTTTGGGATTTTTTTGGGTTTTTTTGTTGATTCCGGCCCGTGCCCCGTTTATGTTCTCGTGAGGAATGTCGTCCCACGACGAGGATTTCAGTGGGAGGCATCGCCTCACTCATGGAAAACGGAGGAGGGTCCCGGCTAAAAAATTTTTTGATTTTTGGGGGATTTTTTTTTTGTTGGTTCGGCCCCGGCTCCGCCCAGGTTCCCATGAGGGGCGTCGTCCCACGACGAGGATTTCCGTGGGAGGCGTCGCCTCACTCATAGATAACGGAGGGGGTTTCAAGTCAGGTTTTTTTTTAGACTTTGTCTTGGGGTTTTTGTTGGGTTGGGTTTTTCCTTTTTGGTTCCGGTTTCTGCGAGGGATTCTGTTTCATTCTGGGGTGGCGAGGGAGATCGTGTGGATGTAGCTGTCAAATTGGGGAGTTTCCAGCTTCAGCGGGACAGGGATCGTCACTCGGCGCCGTCGTTCGTCGTTGGACGTCGCTCGGCGTCGTGGCTCGGCGGTGGACGTCACTAGGCGCTGCGACTCGGCAGTGGACGTCTCTCGGCCCTGCGGCTCAGCAGTGGACGTCGCTCGGCTCTGCTGCTCGGCTGTGGTCATCGCTCAGCGCCTCCGCTCGGTTGTGGACGTCGCGTGGGGCCCTTTGGCCTTGCTGTCGGGCCCCGTGCTCCCCCCAGCTGTCTCGCTCCTGCTTCTCGCTCCCCCCACTTGCCTCGCCTTGATCTTCGCTCCCCCCACTTGCCTCGCCTTTGTTCCTCGCTTCCCCCCATTTGCCTCGCCTTTGCTCCTCGCTCCCCCCCCCATTTGCCTCGCCATGCTTCTCGCTCCCCCCTACCTGCCTCTCTATGCTCCTCGCTCCTGTTTGGGACCTACGGACTGCCCAGACTGTCGGGGAGGGTTATGGTTTGGCGCATCGGGAGCCGCGCCTTTGAGAGGGGGAGATGTTACGGGTGGTAGGCCCTGTGTTGGGCCACTAGGGGGGGTTTCCAGCAGGGGTTGTGTTATGTCTTTGTTTACGTTTACATTCATGTCACGTGCTTGTGTTAGCCCCGCCTTTCCTATTGTTTCCTGATTAATGTTCACCTGTCCCTAATGTTATTCGTAATTATGTTATGTATTTATAGCGGCCTTTTGCCAGGGTTCGGGGCTGGTCATCGTCTCTATGTAGCGTCATTATGTCTTTATGGTCCGTGTTAGTGTGGCGTCATGTCTGTTGTCTCCGTGTGTATTTTGAGTTAATAAAACCCCTGTCTGCTGTCTATCTCCGCGCTGGGTCTGTTTCTTCATGCTATGGATACCGGAAACGTGACAGAAACAGGTAATGCATAGATTGTTTCAGAATGAATGTCAACCAAGTTCAACTATGATTCTTTAAAAAGGACCAAAATCTTTTGTAGGATAGTATGAGCTGTACCGTACCTTGGGTTGGAATACATGATCATTATCAGTATTTTTGCAACATGGCCGGTATTTTTTCCAGGAGTCAGTTTACATTTGGAGCTTGTCTCAATGTTTGTGATGCTCAAATGCTGTTTCTTCACCTTCAAAGGAAACAAAATTTAGTATTCACTTTAAATGCTAAAATCTAGAAATATAATTTTAGTAAAGTTTTGTAAAATTTTGTGTTTATCATTAAATTAACTAGCAATTCCTTTTTTTGATACTTCCCATGATGACCAAAACATGTAAACGATAATTATGCAAATATTTAGCACTACTTACCTCTTCACACAAGTGGCAAAAACTTCCTTTCGGACTTCAGGATAGGTGGTTATCTGTGGGCTCTGATTATAAACTGAAAAACAACGTCCTATTTCCTCCCTTTGATGTGTTTGTTGAGTTTATTAGGCAACAGGCAAGGATGAGAAATGACCCAAGTTTCAGTTTTGCATCTTGTGTAGATACTCTTACCAAACAAACTTCATGGAAACAGCTTAAACAGAAGGAGATTTCAGTCCACAAAACAGATCTCACCAATGGTCTTCTGTAACAAAGACAGACTATCTAGCAGTGACTGACAAGTTGTGTCCTTTACACAAAAAGGCACATCCTCTTTGCAAGTACCGTATCTACCGGAATAGTCTTTGTTAGAACAAAATGATAAATCAGTTCTTTCAGAGGTTGTCAAACAGTAGACCCCGGCACCCAGCAGCTGAGGATCCGCAAAAGACAGGCCTGGAGAGATATCCCAATAAAGAGACTAGAGTCTCAGTTTACCAAGATATCTCCGGTTTATTATGAGAAGCACAAAAGTATTTATACTGTGATACACACACACATGTGGGAGGGTCATTCTTGCAGAACAAGCACACATTTCGCAAGGGAGGCATGCACACAGGGCATGTTCATAAGTATTCGGACAGTTGTAGTAAATAATGAGTATAATGATAGTTCTTTACAGAAAATGCTTCAGAGGATAATTATAAGGTGATTAATCATGATAACACAGTTGTCAGGTGTATTCCCAAAGGTATAATTAAGGTTACATACTTGAAAGTTAAGTCACACAGTGAGTACATAATACATGGGGCATAGCTTACCAAAGGAAAGATACAAAAAGAGAGGATTTCATTCTAACAGGTATATTTTAAGAAATCCAAGTACAGTAAAAACGCTAATTCTTGCTAATTCTTCTTTCGCCAACAGAAATGGAAGATGACGACGAGTTAGAGAGTGCAATGCTGAACATCTCCCCCTCCAAGCTACAGTTGCAGTGTAAGTATTTTTGTCATACTGACTGAATGTCATGAATAGATTGTGTTATGTCTTAAAAAACATGCTGTATATGTTAATGTGTTGTGTGTTAATCACCTAGCTACAACACCACCATCATCATTGTCATCATCCTCAGTTGCTGAACTGGGACAGTCTTCTGGATCCGGAAAAGGTTTTTACACATTAGGCTCAGCACTGGAGCACAGTTCTGTTGAATTGCTATATGAAATGCTCTCCAAGACTGAACAAAAAGCCTTTCTTATTTTGTCAGTGTTTTGGCCATGTTCTGGCCATGTTCCACTAACAAATGACTTTGCCGTTGGCAATATACTAACTGTTCAAGAGGCTATGAATTGATTCCCCGACCATGATGAACTGATATCAACCACAATCAAGGTAAGTACTCATTTTTTTTATTGTCAAGTTTTAAATATTTCTGTCTATTAACACACGATGATGCATGTGCATGTAAGTTACCTTTTCACGGTTTGAAATGATTAACATTCATTGAGTAGGAATAATGTTTTCTGTTTATTTCTACTATTAAGATAAGTAGGTGAAGTAAAAATGGGGTATTTTGAAAATTTTATATTATTATGCCTGACAAGATTTTGTATTTTGCAGTGCCATCTGCTGCCCTCTCCGTACCACCCCCTGACACCAAGCAACTGCCACCAGTTGATGGTAAATTATTTATAATTATATATTATTTATTTAGAATTCGATTTTAATTCTGCTTATATATTCAGACATTTCTCTCAATTACTGTGGTACTAATCTTATTTTCTTCTTTGATTTTGTATCTTTTCCTTCCCTAACACCGGCCTCGCTTGCTCAGAAAACACCAGTGCCCCTTCCCTGGTGTTTCTTGTGCCAGAATAATCAGCTTCTGCACAAACTAAGAGACCGGTTTCAACTGCAGGTGTGTTTTGTGTCAGATTATTTGAGCTAATTGTCATATTCACCTACCTTTTCTGTTTAGCATTTAAAATCATATTTAATATTTATAATCTTGTATACAAATAATTGCTCATAGAGGAATGGTACTCTGTTTTAGCAGAGAGCAGCACCATAGAAAGCTCCAGTGTGCAGGACACCTATTATTGAGGAATGTGGCAAAGATTGTAAGGGTGTCTTTCACTAGACTGGACATGACTTATTGAATCCATCATGTTGTGCTGAATCTGTTCTAATTTTAGAATGGATTGTTTATCCATATTTTATTTTTTTTTAGAAAATCTCTCATCTTCAGAGACCACTTCATACAGTGTTCCACATATAGCTGAGGCATCACTTGGTAAGATTGGCGGTGTGCACATATGTGTTGTTTATGAAGTTGTTTTTCTTTGTTTATTGTCACACTTTTAAATGTCTTTTTAATTATTATTTATCTTCCCAGACTCATTCACCTCTGCCTTATTTTGTGTCTTTTTTACTGGCCATGAGTGATTGCTAGAGGTCAGTAGCTGTAATTAGAAAATCTTTATTCTTTTGTCTTTTTATTTTAGCTCTTCCTAGATGCCCTCCTCCACAACCTCTTGGCTATGATCATGATGTCTGTGAGTGGAAGTCTTCCCATCAGCATAAGATCTGGATGAAGACAGAGCTGGAATCCATGGGTCTATGGCCAGGCTCACCTCCGGTGAGCAACCCCATGAAGACAGTGTCATTGTGGCGTTTACCTCCTCAGCCAGAACTGATTGATGCCATCTCTGATCTACCATCCCCCAAATATTTCCAGCTTCATCCATTTGGAAGCCTGAAAATGACACCTTACATTTACATTTACATTTCTGGCATTTGGCAGACGCTCTTATCCAGAGCGACGTACAAAAGTGCTTTAGTTCTCAGTCAATGAATACATTAACACTGGTTCAATAAGACACAAACTTGGGATGCCATTAGCCTAAACTGAGTTGTTTTTTTTTGTTTGTTTTTTTAAAAAACAACATAATACCTAAACAGGGAAAAATAGGAGCTAGCTTAAGTACTTCAGAAAGAGGTAAGTCTTCAGTTAGATGGTTAGATGGTTAGACTGAGGAATAACTACACTTTGCCATGCATTGAGGGGTGTAGGCAGACTCAGGTTACATCTGCTGGAGTCGGTAGGCCTCGTGTGATTGTAGGCATCACAGGTCAGTACTACCTGTTCTCGTCACAGTTGTGCTGCAAAGTCTGCAAAAAAACGATGGTATGCAGACAACCCACAGTGGCTGGAAAAGCTTCCCAAAAGATTTACTAACATACTGCCGGCGGTTCCTACTTATAAGCCATCTGTAAATCTCTATTGGATGAGCTATGGTGTACAGGTAAATCACCCACGGACATGGCCAACTAGGTGATGGAAATGATGCACCTCAAATATGTGTGCGCAAACTTGGCCTTGTCCTGGACTGTGAGGCAGGAAAGTACGGTCAGAATTGCATCACTTTATTCATTAGAAAGGAGACTCCGCTTGCTCCCTTTGATGAATACGGTGATGCAGATGGATGGAACGGCCTCTGTGTTTCTGCGCACTTACGGACTTACGGACTGCCTCCTTCATGAGTACCAGCACCAGATGGAAGCAATAAGAAAGCTTCTACAGGGAACATTTGGGCAGGCGTTCCACTCAGACCACACCTGGAAGGTGGCCAGGAAAGTGACTTTCACATCTGGCACTATGTCATCGTATGCCATCATGAACGAACACTGGATGGTGATATCATTGGTTATGGTGCATTCTGAGACGGAAAAGTCATTGGAACCCATGTACCAGGGGCTGGCGCATAGGTACAGAATGGCTGGACTGGAGAAGGCACAGTACCAGTGGGTAGACAGTTGAGACATTACGTGTCACACAGTTGATAACTAGATACAAAGATGTGAAACGATGATGATTAAGTACATAATCTTGATTGATTTGTGTTGGGCTGATTGATTGATACAGCAGAATTAATGTCAATAGTAATGTAAGAATAGCTACACATTTCTGTTGTGTTTTCAGGGATTGCTGTGCAGCATTTAGAGTGCCAGACCCCGAAGAAATGGAACACCTGAACTGGGATGCTTGGCAGACAATGGATAGCGTTATTGCTGAGGCAACATCTGGTGATCTACGAAACACATGCGTCAAGGTCCCACTTCAATAAGAATATAACAATCAAGCTTGACCTTTTCCATTGTATGAGACGTTTCCTTCGTGAGTGTACATCAGAGCATCACACGTTGTACAGCTCCTTCGCTCCTTCCTTGTCTGCCGCTTTCTGTGTGGTAGATCAGGAGGAACTGCAGAAGCTTAAGAATGCCTATGTGTTTTGTGGGATTCAGCCTGCCAACCCCACCAAGCAACACATTCGGGAAGCACAAGCGCAAGACCACTCAAGCTTTCAGTCTGAAAGCTCAGCTTTCAGCTGAGCAAGGAAGCACGCCCACTGCTCAGACTTCAGACCATCCTGGTGATCTTGATGTGACTCCAAGTCCTCAGCTAGAGTCAGGTAGACATTTTAAAGAAGTGCAAACTTACAAGATATTGTTATATATATTTATTATCTGTAGTAACATTCTTGATGCTCTTTTATTTTTCTTGTAGAATTGCCACCTGTTCCGTTGCTGTCTTCATTTCACAGTGCCCATTTGGAACTTCAGTCCGAACAAGGTAAACTTTTAACATCTGAACAATATCAAGGACCTACTGCCTTTGTTTTTTTCCTTATCCATAAAACTAAATGCTTAACTTATAGAATCCACTGGTAAGCTGCCTGTGCTGCCGCTGTCCTCATCTCATGGTGCCCGTGAAGAACCTGGGTCAGAGCTAGGTAAATATCAGATGAACAATTTCTGTTATCAAACACTGTTAGAATTTAGTTTAGGGTGCAAAGATTGATTCTACTGTATTTCTTTTATGTAGGAACAACATACACACTATAACGGTGATCTGCCACCGGTGGAAGCAGCTGGATCCATGCACAAAGCTGGAGATGGGGAGGCGAGAGAGAGAGTATCGGGGGCAGGCAAAGAGTTTGTAACTGTGAAACCAAACCGAACAGGCAAACTAATCCAAAGGGGAAAGGTAGAATCAAAGTCCATAATACAGTCAGAAGTCAAACACACAGCAAAAGATCCAGAGGGCAAAAGCGCGGTGGAAATCTTTGGTCAGAGATGGATCTAAGATATCGGCCGTGTCCACCCAAGAACACTCCTTGGGTCCATACCCCTCCCAGTCCACCAGGTACTGGAGCCTGGACCTGACTCGCCTGGAGTCCACGAGAGCATATACCTGATAAGCCGGAGACACATCAACGTCCAGGGGAGGGGGAGGAGCACTGGTACCTGATTCCCCCAAGCCAGGCGAGAGTGCCGGTTTGAGGAGCGACACATGAATGATTGGGAAGATTCGGTAAGACGCAGGGAGCCGAAGCCGGTAACACACCGGATTGACCTGGCGAATGATCTCAAAGGGACCAATAAACCTGGGGCTGAGCTTTCGGCAGGGTAGCCTGAGTTTCAGGTTCCGGGTGGACAACCAAACGCGCTGTCTCACCCGATGGGGGGGTGCAGATGATGGCAGTGATTAGCCTGAACTCTCTGTCTGCGGATGGCCCTTTGAAGGCATACATGGGTGCGCTCCCATACCTCCTGACTCAGGCGTGACCATTCATCCACAGCGGGGATGTCGGACAGCTGTCCGGACCAGGGGAACTGTGGGGACTGGTACCCTAGCACACACTGGAAGGGCATCAGTCCAGTGGAGGAATGGATAAGAGAATTCTGGGCATACTCTGCCCATGGAAGGAACTCACTCCAGCGCTGCTGCTCCCTGCTGCAGTAAGACCTGAGGAACCTTCCTATCTCTTGATTCAGGTGCTCCACCTGGCCTTTGGACTGGCGGTGATATCCGGAACTCAGGCTGACATTGATGTTGAGCCACTCACAAAAGGCCCTCCATACCCTGGAGGTGAACTGCAGCCCCCAGTTAGACAATATGTCCTCAGGAAGGCCGAAATTCCGGAATATGTGCTGGAACATGGCCTCTGCTGTTTGCATGGCAGTAGGTAACCCCTTGAGGGGGATTAGTTTACAGGCCTTGGCGAACTGATCCACCACGACCATAACAGCAGTGAATCCTCCAGAGATGGTTAAGTCGGTGAGAAAGTCCACAGACAGGTGGGACCAGGGCCATCGGGGTGTAGGTAAGGGCTCCAGCAACCCCTCCAGGATCTGGCGAGGGACCCGAGACTGGGCACAAGTAGCACATGCTTTGACAAACCCCTCTACATCCTGTCTCAGCGAAGGCCACCAGAACCTCTAACGTGTGAGCTGGGTCGACCTGTGGATCCCCAGGTGGCCAGAGCTGGGAGACTTATGCACCCATTGTACAACCTGCTGGCGAAACTGAGGGGGCACATAGAGCTTGGCCGGGGGACAGTTAGCTAGTGGGGGGTCGTCGGTGTGGGCTCGCTGAATCTCCTCTACGAGGCTCCACCAGACAGGGACTAGAATGGCGGCAGCAGGGAGAATGAGGTCAGGCTGCGGAGGCTCCCTCTGCTTCACAAATCGCCTAGACAGGGCGTCTACTTTACTGTTCTTGGTCCCGGGGTGATAGGTCACCAAGAACTCGAATTGGGTGAAGAACAGTGCCCACCTGGCCTGGAAGAGGATTTAAGCGTTTGGAGCTGCGGAGATACTCCAGGTTATGGTGGTCGGTGAGGACTAAGAACGGATGGCGCGCCCCCTCCAGCTAATGTCGCCACTCCTCCAACGTGGCCTTGATGGACAGCATTATGACCTGGAGCACGGGATTCAGGCCCTCGCGAAACACTGACCACAACGCTGTGTCATTCCAACCCGATTGTGCTGCCAGGGTGCGAAACTTAATGGCATAATCCACGGCTGAGTCAGATCCCTGTCATAGCTCCATCAACTGGAGGGAAATGTCCTTACCTCCCGCGTCCCACACCGCAGAAGCCCAGTCCAGCACTCTACCCATTAGCAGTGACAGCAAAAAGGCACACTTTGTTCCACAAAGGTCTTCAAAGCTTACAGTGCTGAAGGACTAACAAACTCCAGAATGCCATTTGAAGACTTTATGGAAACTGAGTTCTTTCAGAGAGAACTTGCATCCACAAAGAAATGGGTGGAGGAGAAAAGACAGCAAAAGCGCAAGAGGCCTGAAGCTCCCCATGTTGTATGTCTGTGTAGGTTCTGTAAGATTGAACTAAAGCAGGGTCCAAACAGTCCACATATACATACAGACTTCCCTGGAATTCCTGGGAAATGTATATACTGTCCTTCAAAAGTATTTTCCATTTATCATCAAGGGATGGAAAAAGAAATGACTTGGAAGGAATTTCAGAAGTCTGCCTTTTATGAAATTGAAAGACAGATGGGTGGCAGAAAAAATGAAAATAAAATAAATGTTCTGTTGTAAATATATGTTTATTTGTAGTAAGTACCTAACTTATTTGTATATATGTATTTTGTATATATTTTGTATTTATTTTAATGTGTATTAAGTTAGTGTTTAAATTTTGTAATGTATGAGTGCAGTCTCTAGTGTGTTATTTCACTTGCTCTTTAGTGTTTAAAATGTCAAATAAATAAATTGATAAACACTGATTTCTTTGGTGTTGTGTGTCTATTTACAGAATTCATTATATATTATTCATAAATGTGTGTTTATGTAAACATTTTCATGAACTGCATGCTGTCTTTGTGCTTATAGTTCAAAGTTGTGTGCAGCGATTTTTGTAGAATTGCAGCAATTGTTTCACTCAGTGGAAAAAATTTCATTCAGTTGCATCGAGTAGGATTTGAACCCCGTTCCTGACAAATGTTTTAATAAATGTAAATTGGCTGTGATGTGAATTTAGCACCTGGGACAGCAACAGAAAAGCTTCAATTTGATTGGCTGGCACTGAATGCCAACTATACACTTACCCTGGTGTGAGAGGCTGATTATCACTGAGCCACAGGGGGATGGTGAACCCAATAGTGAGACGCACTTGTGAGAGTTGAAATGCAGTACATTTTAATTCAGTTCAAACAACCAAAAATCAATAAAGAGAACAAAAACAAAGGGAAACTAGGAACTCTTCAGAAACAGAAATAATCCAAAAGGCAGTTTTGAGAAAACTCCAGGCAAACAAAAATACATGCAGAAGAAACTCCAGAGGAGAAAATACAAAAACAAAGGGAAAAAGTAAATCCAAAGACTTGAGACAAAACGGACAAAGCTGAGAGACGAGGACACTTAAATACACAGAACAGAACAAGACATGTGAGTACAATAACACTAATTACACAGGCAAAATCAGGGCAGAGGAGCTGCACAAGGACCTCTAGAGGTCAAAACCTAGTCCAAAATACTGAGAAATAAAGCTTCTTGACAACGTTGAGTGAACCATTGTGCAGAGGAAACCTCAACTTCCACTTCTTGGTCTGGGAACAGTGGAGGAACATAACCAAACTGGCATTCAAAAGGGGGACATAACTTTGGCCGAGCACCTTAGGGTGTTGTGGGTGTACTCAGCCCACACAATGAAGGATGACCAGGAGGACGGGTTATTGGCTGCCATGCACCTAGGGTGGTTTCCAGATCCTGGTTTACCCTTTCTGTTTGCCCATTCGACTCAGGATGGAACCCAGATGATAGGCTCACCATCACCCCTAAAACCAGACAGAAAGCTCGCCAAAACCGGGAGGAGAACTGAAGATACAATGTCTTGAGGGATGCCAAACACTCGAAAAACATGGTCACTGATTAATACTGCAGTCTCTTTAGCTGTGGGTAACTTAGAGACTCTAGAGAGTCTAGAGACTCTGTGGCCTTGAGAATAGGGTCCGGGGTACTCTGGATCAAGCAAGGAGTTAAGTCTAGGGGCTCTGTGGGATCGAGAACATGGTCTAGGGTACTCTGGATCAGGCAGGTGGTTAAGGCTAGGGATTCTGTGGGCTCGAGAATAGGGTCTGGGGAATCTGGGGACTTGAGAATAGGGTCGGGGTACTCTGGATCAAGCAGGTGATTAGGTCTGGGAATTTTGTGGACTCGAGAATAGGGTCTGGAGTACTCTGGATCAAGCAGGTGATTAGGTCTGGGGATTCCGCAGACTCGAGAATAGGGTCTGGAGTACTTGGGATCAAGCAGGTGGTTGGGTCTAGGGACTCTGTAGGCTCGAGAATAAGGTCAGGGGATTCTGTGGGCTTGGGAATAGGGTCTGGGGAATCTGGGGACTCGAGAATAGGGTCAAGGGTACTCTGGATCAAGAAGGTGGTTAGGTCTGGGGATTCTGTGGACTCAAGAATAAGATCAGGGGTACTCTGGACAGGGGAAAGGTCCATGAAGTTCCCCGCTGCACCTGAATCTACCAAGGCCTTGAGTTCATGCTTTTGGGTACCCTAAGTGAGTATGGCGGGGAGATCAAAGACCCTCTTGAATTCTTCAAATTCAGGCATGGTTCAACACAAGGGGCTGGCACTTGAGGACTTGGTAAAGAGGTTCAGGGACAACAGCAGAGGCAGCAGCTTGGGTAGAAGGCAGCCGATCAAAGATCTGATGGATAGAGGTAAGGACCTCAGACAGTAATTGTGAATGCTTAACCTTCAGGGTCTCCCATTGGGCTAATGCCATTTCATGATGTTGAAACGAATTCTCAAGCCGAGCGAGGGTAGTTAAGACCTTTCGGGTACTGGGCGTCTCTGGGTCCATAGTATGGCTTGGTTTTTCTGTCAGAGCCAGGGCTTGAACTTGGATCTCCAGTGTGAGAGGCTGACTATCACTGAGGGTTCCACAGTGGGGTGGTGAACCCAATAGTGAGATGCACTTGTGAGAGTTGAAATGCAGTATGTTTTAATTCAGTTTAAACAACCAAAAATCCATAAAGAGAACAAAAACAAAGGGAAAATAGAAACTCTCCAGAAACAGAAATAATCCAAAAGGCAGTCTTAAGAAAACTCCAGGCAAACAAAAATATATACAGAAGAAACTCCAGAGGAGAAAATACAACAACACAGGGAAAAGGAAAATCCAAAGACTTGGATTTGGCTAAAGTAGGTTGACTGACTAAACTAAAAGCCAAGCAATGAAACTGAAAGACGAGGATATTTAAATACACAGAACAGAACGAGACACATGTGAGAACAATAACATTAATTACACAGGCGAAATCAGAGCAGAGAAGCTCCATGAGGACCTATAGAGGTCAAAACCTAGCACCATAGTCCAAAATACTGACAAATAAAGCTTCTTGACTTAACTTTTGTTGCTATTGAAAAGGTTTCTGAAGGTTGGGTTGATTTGGTGAGAGGGTTGGAGTTTTCTATGGGTCCGTGTTATGCTGGCTTTACATTTTCAGTGTTTGTTGTTCCTATGTTGTTCTTTGGTTTCTTTTTTGTAATTTTCTCCATTCCCAATTTCCAATTCAAATTTTTTGATGTTTGTCTCATTGGGTAACAGAGGTTATCTTCTTGCAAGAAACCCATTTACATAGTGTAGACCAATTCTGCCTCAACCATAGGTTTCAGGCAAAGGCAAGAGGTGTAGCTATTTTGATTGGTAAGAATGTACCTTTTGCACCAAATGATATACAAAAATGGTCGTTATATAATTATTTTGTTTTCTTTATGCAATAAAAATATAACTTAAGCTAATTTCTATGCCCTTAATTACAATAATGTCAGTTCTTCAAACATGCTCTCTCTCTTAAATTTGCATTCTCTTATACTCAAGCTGTCTTGATCCAGTGATGCAGCGCTCATCATTTAAGCAATGCGTTCTCTATTTAGTTAAAAAATTTCTTTTCTGACTGTCAGAAGCATGGCGGATTTTGAACCCCAAAAAAAGAGAATATTCTTTTTTTCTCAAATTTCCATCATTCTTACTCTTGGATTGATTATTTCATCTTGGATAACACTCTAATTCCCAGAGTTCAATCCTGCACATATCAAAGTATTATCATATCGGAACATGCTCCTCTTATTCTTGACCTGACTTTTTCAAATTTGCCATCACCTAGGAGAAACTGCCATTTCAATATTTCACTCTTGACGGATGAGAATTTTATTATTTTTGCTGCTGACCGATTTTTTTTTCCTAAGAGGAGAACCAGGAATGTTCTTTATGAAAGTGGGGAGAAATCTGGAACTGTATTGACTAATCAGTTGTGGGATCACAACTGATCAATGTATTATTAATTATGTTTATAGACTTTTACTCTATTTGTATGCTTCTGACTCCTCTCCGTAAGTGGGTGGATATTGAAGATTTTCTTGGTCGATTAAATGTCCCCACCTTATTGTCGGATGTTCGTAACTTTTTAGAAGAACCAATTTCACAGGAGGAGTTGACAGCTGCCATTGCTTCCCTACAATCTGGGAAATCCCCAGGACCTGATGGTTTATATAAAATATAAATATATAAAACATTGTCTACACAGCTCGCTCCTTTTTTGAAGATTGTTTTTTGGAGGCTTTTAAGAATGGAACTCTCCCCCAACTTTAAATCAAGCATGTAGCTTTTTATTGCATAAAAAGGATAAAGACCCTTTGGATTGTGCTTCATATAGGCCCATTTCTTTGCTCAACTGTGATGATAAAATTTTTGAGAAAGTGCTTGCATCAAAATTTGAAGATGTTCTCCCCACCATCATTTCTCCTGATCAAACAGGGTTTCTAAAGAATTGGCAGTCTTTTTTTAATACCCACCGTTTACTTAATGTGGCATATTCTGAGCTTCAGTCCATTCCAGAATGTGTTGTCTTTGGACACTGAGAAGGCACTTGACAGGGTGGAGAATTAGAAAAATTTGGATCTGGTCCGTGCTTTCTTTCTTGGATTAAGTTAGTTTATAGCACTCCTTCCACTGTAGTCCTGACCAATAGCCTGTATTCCCAAACTTTTAATTTGCATCATTCATTCATCATCTGTCCATTAAGCCCATTATTATTTGCCCTAGCTATTGAGCCTTTAGCTATTGTTCAATGCGTGTGCCAGCAGTTTACTGGAATTACACATTGTGAGGCCATGCATACAGTAACTCTATATGCAGATGATCTATTTCTTTTTAGCTCTAATCCACAGACTTCTTTACCCACAGCTCTAACCCTACTTGTGAATTTTGGTTGGCTCTCTGGCTACAGGCTTGATCTGCATAGGAATGATTTTTTTTCAGATTAATAAGGTAGATATGCAATTACAGTACTCCAACATACCATTGAAGCTAGTTAAAAATAAATTTACTTATCTTGGTGTCTGTCACTCACCATCATAAACATCTTTTAAATGTAAATTTGCTATGCTTCTTGATTGGATTAAGAAAGATCTAACTAAATGTTCCCCTTTAAAGTTTTTTTTTAATCGGCCACATTAATTCCATTAAGATGTTGGTTCGCCCTAATTTTCTTTATCTTTTTCAGTGCTTACCACTGTTTATCCCTCTGTCATTTTTTTTAAATACTTGGACTCTGTTTTCTCTCTCTTATTTTGAATGATAAGCATCCTCATTTGTGTTAAGTATATCTTCAGAAGTCTAAAGATATGGTGGCATGTCTCTGCCTAATTTTAAGTTTTACTACTGGGCAGATAACATACAAAATACACTGGAGTTATTACCTTCTACCCAATAAACCTCCCTGAATGGACATGGAAATACATACCCATAAGCAAATTTCCCTACCAGCACTTCTTTCTCTCAGATTACAGTTAATTTCTTATACTACTATTGACTGCCCAGTGGTAAAACACTTGCTAAGGATTTGGACATAATTGAGGAAATGATTTGGTTTTAAAGATCATTCTCTTCTTAGTCCTGTTGCCCGTAATCACCTTTTCTTGCCTTCAATGCAGGATGGGTCATTTAGGAGCTGGTCTGACAAAGGAATAAAATGCTTCAAATATTTACACACATGTATTTAATGGCAACTGCATGTGTATTTAATGGCAATTTATTTGCATCTTTTGAACAGTTAGTGAATCATTTTGGTCTTATTAAATCTGATTTCATTAGCGTCTTGCAAATACAATATTATGTTAAGTCACTTCTATCAGATTTTCCAGTGATGCCTCCTGAAAATCCTTGAGTGTGTTTCCTTTCATATCAGCGTGGGAGGAAGACCTTGGCGGACCACTATCAGATGACACATGGAACTCTGTTCTTAAGTAGGTCCACTCATTGTCTGTATGTGCTCTGCAATCACTCATTCAGTTCAAAGTAGTACACAGAGCTCATGTATCAAAAGTTAAATTAGCCTGAATGCTTCCTGGTGGGGGGGCACGGTGGCTTAGTGGTTAGCATGTTTGCCTCACACCTCCAGGGTTGGGGGTTTGATTCCCGCCTCTGCCGTGTGTGTGGAGTTTGCATGTTCTCCCCGTGCCTCGGGGGTTTCTTCCCCCAGTCCAAAGACATGCATGGTAGGTTGATTGGTATCTCTAAATTGTCTGTAGTGTGTGTGTGTGTGTGGGGGGTTTTGCCCTGTGATGGGTTGGCACTCTGTCCAGGGTGTATCCTGCCTTGATGCCCAATGACGCCTGAGATAGGCACAGGCTCCCTGTGACCCGAGAATAGTTCGGATAAGCGGTAGACAATGAATGAATGAATGTTTCCTCGTACTAGCTCTACATGCAATAGATGACTTTATTTTAGACTTTAATTCACATGTTCTGGACATGTCTTAAATTAGACTGTTACTGGCGATCAATATTTAACACTCTCTCTGTGGTTTTTCAGCACAAATTAGAGCCAGAACCTCTTGTGGCATTATTTGCAGTTTTCATGGTTGTCAGCATCAATGTGCAAAATCCTTGCCTTCTGTTCTTTCTTAGCACATAGAGCCATCCTATTAAAGTGGAAAGATACCCTGGATTAGAGAAATGATGCCTTGCCTCTATCTTGAAAAGGTTAGGTACTCATTAAGAGGATCGAAAAAACACTTCTTTAAGATGTGGCACCCTTTCATTGAAAATGTTGACCATTTTAATTTCTTGATTGTTTTAAAAAATATTAATACCAAAACATTTGACGCAATTAGAAGAACTAGGTTACTAGAATTCTGATGACATCACATGAAGTCACGTAAAGTCATGTATACATGAACCCCTAAAATAAGAGGAATCACAAGGAAGATTACCACAACATAAACATTTGACATATCAAAACGCTCAAGAACTGGGAGACACGAATTTTGATAATGTTACGTGATGTCACTTCATTGACAACCCCCAAAAATAAGTGGAATAACAAAAATTGCCGCAACATACACACAACATATCAAAACGCTCAGCACGATATAAAGAACTGCGGGACATGAATTTTGGTGACGTCATATGCACGTCAACCCCCAAAATAAGTGGAAACATAAAATTACTTACAAAAACATTACTAGTATTCTGATGACATCACATGATGTCACATAATGCCATGTGCATGTCAATTCCCCAAATAGGGTAATGCAGGAGAACTGATGATACTTGGCACCTAACTTAGCCTAAGCATGGTTTAAATGGCTAAAACACAGGAAGTGAACTGAGTGACCGGGAAGTGTCAGTATTTTAGTGAGGGTTCCCTCTGGTGGTGAGGAGCAGGATGTGTGACTGAAGGTGTTATACAGGCAGTGGGGTCGATTAAAAGTAAACCAAAGTAACATTGTCATTCCAGCAGGTTTCATGGATGAACTGTAAGTGTCAATGGATCTCCAACTTCCTGACAGACAGACAGACCACAGGCAGTACAGGTGGGTAAACATGTCTCTCTCACAAGCACTGGAGCCCACGAGGGTTGTGTTCTGAGCCCCCTGCTGTACTCACTGTACACCTACGACTGTGTGGACTCTTCCAGCTCCACCAACATCATCAAGTTTGAAGACGACACTGCTGTGGTGGGCCTGATCTCCAACAATGACAAGACGGCCTACCTAGAGGAGATTAAAAACCTGGAGACATGGTGACAGAACAACAATCTCCTCCTGAACGTCAGCAAGATTAAGGAGCTGATAGTGGACTAAAGTACAAAGTAGGAATTACCAGCCCCTCATTATCAATGGGACACCAGTGGAGAGGGTAGACAGTTTCCAGTACCTAGGTGTTCAAATCACGCAGGACATGTCATGGTCCTGTCACATCAACACGCTGGTGAAGAAGGCCCGGCAGTGTCTTTACCATCTCAGACGCCTAAAGGACTTTAAACTGCCCTCAAAGGTGCTAAAGACGTTCTAGACCTGCACCATTGAGAGAATCCTGATGGGAAGCATCACAGCTTGGTTTGGAAACAGCACCAAGCAGGACAGGCAAGCATTCCAGAGGGTGGTGCGATCAGCCGAGCGTACCATCTGCGCCAAGCTCCCTGACCTGGAGACTATATACAGCAAGCGGTGCTGGACCAAAGCCAGGAAGATAATGAAGGACTTTAGCAATTTCTCACAAAATTATTTATATGTACTCAGTCACTTTACTGGAATTGTCACTCTACTTCCTGACATTCATGCTGTACACAGGTGTAGGTATGTCTACATTTAACATTATATATATAACATTATATATATATATATATATATATATATCACATGTGTGTATGTGTGTGCTTTAACTCTTCATTTGAATCTGTTCCCATCTGGTAAGGTAGGATTCTGACTTTTGTGTACTATTTGTTTAACTTGGTTGGTTCTAGAGTTGTTATTTGAACTATTATTGTATAGCTTGTTGATCTTTGCTTCTTAGCTGTCTCGGGTGATTAATCAAGAACAGTTTCGGTCTCCCTTAAGGTGTGAATTGTGGGCAGGGCTAACTAATTTATATTGAAGGTTCTCCGCTACAGACACTTGTGTTTGCAGATTGCCTCGTCAATGCCTCTTACTCACTTAAATAGTAAGTATATTGTCATCTTTTCTTGTTCTCTTGCATCCTTAATCTCACTTTTCATACTTTGACAAGACCACAGACATGTGCCTCAAACCGATTTCTGTTGTTACCTCTTACAGACGCAGGCATTCTCATCCACGAAGCAGAGGTCATGTTTCCAGCAACCTCATCTACCCTCCCCTGTTGTCTCAGTCTCAAACAGTGGTGGTAGGTGGGCTCTGGAACTGCCAATCTGCTGTAAGGAAGGCTGACTTCATCTCAGCTTTAGCCTGCCACTATTCTTTTGATTTTCTGGCACTAACTGAGACCTGTATATCACCACAGAACACTGCTACACTGGCTGCTCTATCCTCTGCCTACACTTCCTCTCACTCACCACAAGAATCAGGCAGGGGTGGTGGTACAGGTCTGCTGTTGTCACAGAGATGGTGTTCCTCACCTCTCCCCTTGTCTCATCTAACCATCTCTTCTTTTGAATTCCATGTAGTTTCAGTTACCTCTCCAATCAACCTCTTCATCATTGTCATCTACCACCCCCCAGGTCCCCTAGGAAACTTCTTGGATGAAATGGACACACTCCTCAGTGTCTTCCCTTCTGACAGCACCCCTCTGACAGTTCTTGGATATTTCAACCTCCCATCTGACAAGCTTCACTCTTCTGGCCTTCTGGCTCTTCTGAATTCATTCTCCTTGTCTTTCAACAGCTGCCCTCCCACACACAAGGAAGGAAACGTCCTGGATCTAGTCTTCACTCATCCTTCTCCAGCTACAGACATGACTGTTACCCCACTTCATATCTCCAATCATCACCTGGTATCCTTTACTATCACTCTCCCTGTCCTGCCTAAACGTAACTCCCAGCACCTCTCTCTCACCTGCCGAAACCTCCACTCTATCTCTCCTTCCTCTGTAGCTTCCTGCACTCTTTCATCTCTCCCTGACCATGAATCCTTTTCCTCCCTTCCCCTGGACTCTGACACTTTGCTCTCCTCCCTTTCCTCAACCATGGGCCTTCTCTGCCCTTTGTCCACGATACACAAGAAGAATTCTACTACTGCTCCTTGGCTGTCAGACGTGCTTCGCAACAATCGGAGAGAACTACGATCAGCAGCGAGGAAGTGGAAGAAATCTAAACTCAACACAGAACTCCTCTCTTATCGTACACTCCTGTCCAAATTCTCCTTGGATGTGACTTCTGCTAAGACCTCCTTCTACAAGGAAAAGCTTGAAACTTCTGCACAAGATCCCCGAAAGCTCCACAACATCTTCTCATCACTACTCAACCCTCCGGCTCCACCTGCTCCATCCTCCCTGACCGCCTAAGATTTCGCCACTTTTTACACAGAGAAGATTGAGAGGATCTGCCAGACCTTCACGTCTCTCCCAACTTCACCTACATCACACAGTCAGCACTCTGCTACTCCTTCACTGATGCAGCTCTCTACTGTAGCATCAGAAGAGGTTTTGCAAATTACTCAGTCCTGCAATCCTACCACCTGCCCACTGGATCCAATCCCTTCAGCTATGCTCCAGACCATCTCACCTGACCTCCTATCCTTCATCACCACAGTCATCAATGAATCCTTAACATCTGGTCATGTTCCAACTGTCTTTAAGAAAGCCAGGGTCATCCCCATCCTGAAGAGACCTGCTCTGGATCCCTCAGAAATCAGCAACTACAGACTGGTATCACTTCTCTCATTCCTTTCAAAAATTCTCGAACGCATTGTTTGTAATCAGCTGTCTGACTATCTCATGCAGAATAACTTCCATGACCCCAACCAGTCTGGCTTCAAAGCAGCACATTCCCCAGAGACTGCCCTTTTGGCAGTCACTGAGAAACTACATGCTGCTAGATCAGCCAAACTGTCATCGGTCCTCATCCTCCTTGACCTGTCTGCAGCATTTGACACAGTAAACCACAAGACTCTTTTGTCCACCCTCAGGAGTCTTGGAATTTTTGGAACAGCATGGGAATGGTTTGCTTCCTACCTGGATGGTCGCTCATATCAGGTAACATGGAAGGGATTGACATCTGCTCCACACAGACTCTCTACTGGTGTCCCGCAAGGCTCAGTACTTGGTCCTCTCCTTTTCTCCCTCTATACTCACTCTCTTGACAAAGTTATATCCTCACATGGATTCTCATACCACTGCTATGCTGATGACGCCCAACTTATCTTCTCCTTCCCTCCCTCAGATGCCACGGCTTCTGCTCAGATCTCAGTGTGTCTGGCGGACATTTCATCTTGGATGACTGCTCATCAGCTGAAACTCAATCCCAGCAAAACTGAGCTGTTGATCATCACAGATGATCCATCCCCAGCCCAAGACCTTGAGATATCTCTGAGCAACTCCATGATTTCCCCTTCAGCCACTGCTCGCAACCTTTGGGTAACCATGGACAATCAACTGTCCTTTTCCTCCCATGTCACTAATGTGACACGCTCATGTCAGTTTCTTCTGTACAACATCAGAAGGATTCAGCCATTTCTATCCACACAGGCTACTCAGGTGCTTGTTTAATCTCTGGTCATTTTGAGATTGGACTACTGCAATTCTCTTCTGGCAGGTCTACCTCTAAACGCAATTTGCCCACTGCAAATGATTCAAAATGCAGCTGCACGACTTGTTTTCAACCATAGTTCAGATATTTCCCAAAGATCTTGAAGCAGAAATCACATTCCACAGACGGTTGGTGAGGTAAGGAGACTCCTTGGTTTCCTAAGTTACTAACGTTCCTTTATTCAAGATTTCTCATATGTAGTCAAGCCCATCTATGAGCTGCTCCATACAATGTCCGAATTCAGTCCAGTCGAAAAAAGATAAATGGTCCACAGTTGCCTTCCCGAACTCATGTGGAGTGGACAAATGAGCACCAGCGAACACTTAATTGACATGCTGGTAGAACTGCCAGTTTTGGCCTACCCAAACTTTGACTCACCATTCGTGCTCCACACTGATGCATCTGAAAGGTGTTTAGAGGCTATTCTCTACCAGTGTCAGGGTGGGAAAATGAGAGTGATCAGGTACAGTTCCACAATGTTATCTCCAGCTAAAAGGACCTATCGGCTTCACACTGGTAAACCTGAATTTCTTGCTTTAAAATGGGCAGAGACTACCTGTTCTACACTCCACATTTCACCAAGAGAACTTGCATGATAAGACGGGGCACGTGGGCATAGAGCGAGTACTTCACCTGGTGAGGGAAAGATTCTACCATTCATGAAAAGAGAGGTAGAGGAGTACATCACAAAGAAATGCCCATGCATAAAGCACAAAAAAGCCAGTGACCTATGTCTGAGCACCCATGGGGAGTATAACATCAAACTCACCCATTAAACTTGTTTGCATTGATTACCTGCACTTGGACTTGTTTTCAACCTGCCTAAGTTCTCCCACACCACCCCGCTGCTGTGTTTCCTCCACTTGCTTCCGATAGCTGGATGCATCAGATTCAAAACACTAACACTTGCCTATGTGGCACCCACAAAAGTTGGTGCACATTTGTGTATTTTGCTTTGTGTACTAGGCTGATGGTCATAAGGTTATGCCTGGTCCGTGTATATGCTAATGCTGTCATGCAAATTTCCATTGATGTTTGATGTGTTGTTGGTGTTTGTGCTTAGTTTATTCATGCTCATGAAAAGGTTTACTTATGGTCGACTCAGCTCACTTAGCTGGTCTGTGCATCTAGCCATTGTCGTTTAAGTAATTTAATGATTATCTAACAGAATGATGGGAAAAGGAGTTTATTTAAAGTATGTTACAATTACAGTGATATAATTAGCATTTCCTGCATGTTAAATGTAGATGAAAAATAATTCAGTTGAATAACAGTACTGTATATTTGGTCATGTATGACACTTAAATGGAGATTACAGTGTTTTGTCAAAAAGAGAAAAACTGTTAAGTTTATTATTTTAAAGCAATTGTTTTAATTCTGGATTAATTAATTAATGTGTTTAGGTGAAATGTAAAAGGAAAGCTTTATTGTTTAAATCAAAATTAATAAGATGAATAAGATTAATAAATAAGATTAAGAAATATACCCACTGGGAAACTTGGTGAAGCACAGGCGTGTTTCTCCCATCTTTCTTTTCTCATGTTTTAACAGGGCTAGTAATCTGTCTACCTGCCCTTCTGACCAGGGCCTGTAACACCTATAAAGCCAAGAATGGATCAGCACCTCCTTACCACAAAGCTCTTATTGCTCCTCGCACTGCACCTGCTCCCTCCGATCTACTAGCTCTGCTCGACTGCTTTGCTCCTACCATTTCTCAGGGTACAAAGTAGGTATGCATCTAGACTCTTCTCTGTCCTGGCAACAAGGTGGTGAAATGAACTTCCCCTAGATGTCTGTAGAGCTGAGTCACTGACTGTCTTCAAATGCCACATGAAGACCTACCTCTTTCTGAAGCACTTAAACTAGTTCTTATTTTTCCATGTTTTTTATGTATTGTTGTTTGTTGCATGTTGTTTAAAAAAAACTCCTATGGTATCCTAAGTCTGTGACCTATTGAACCAGTGTTAATGTATTCATTGATACTTCAAAGCACTTGTATGTTGAGTTGTATGTTGCTATGGATAAGATGACAAATGACAAAAATGTGAGATTCCCCAAACTAGGACGTCCCCTAGGTCGGGGCCAGGCGTTCCGGGTGGAAGGAATTGGATAAGGGGTAAAGGATGTCTTGGCCTGTCAATTATTTTTGGGCCACCCCCCCACCCCCTACGGATTAGACCCCCCTTTTTAAACCACCCAAGAAAGCCCAAAGCAAGCCCTTTCCTGGGGCATCTTGTTTGGGGTTTAGCAAAGAGAAAATAAATGGGGGAAAAGGGGTTTGGGGGGACATAATGTGACGGGTTCACCTGTTAAATTAACGGGTTCCATTTTTTCGGGGGCAATTTTTTGAATACCTCAGGGCCAGGGATAAGTTCATTGGTCCTAAGGTAGAAAGACCCTTTCCCAAATGGGGAACCCATTTTCATCAAAAAATTGCTGAGCATGAAGGGAGTAAAATCCACAGAGAAAGTGCAGAGGCCTATTTATTCTGGGCAAACAAGGGAGATATAGGTAGTCTACCGACATAAAAACAGATATCAGCACATTGAGATCAAGTAAGGAAGAAGCGACAGGTCATGGAACATCTGATTAATGTCATCAAGGTCTTTGGTAAGCATGGCCTTAGTTATCGTGGTAATAAACACGAGATTGCTTATTTCTTAAAGGACTTGACTTTAGATCATAGAATTCTTTTAGAATTAATACTGCTGCTGAGCAAATATGATACTTGTCTGTAAGCACATGTCAGTAAATGCATTGAATGACATCGCCTCATTCATACACGACTCCTACAAACACATGAAAGTGTGGTAGGAAATCCGTGAGGACAGGAGATACAGACATATTGCTCCAATATGAGAAACACAGTGGTGGTCCAAAGACCATGTACTATGCAAAGTTTTTATTTAAGTCAGTATTTGAGTGAGGGTTCCTTCTGGTGGTAAAGAGCGGGAGGTGTGACTGAAGATGTTACAGAACACCCCCTCTATGAACACCTGCTGGTGTTCTCCTACTAGGACGTCCCCTAGGTCTGGGGGCAGGTCGTTCCGGGTGGTTATCATGGAATTCCTGGATAAGTTCTGGGTCAAGGATGTCTTGCCTGTCCACCCATGATCTCTCCTCTGGGCCGTAGCCCTCCCAGACCACAACATACTGGAGTAGACCCCCTCTTCACCTGGAGTCAAGAATCTCCTTGACTAGGTATGCCAGGTAGCCTTCTATGTCCAGTGGGGGCATCTTGGTTGGGGTTTTCATGGGCAGGTTTAAGCAGAGACACATGGAAAGATGGGGATATTCAATGGGATGGTGGGAGGTCGAGTCAGTATGTGACTGGATTCACCTGTTGTGAAACCTTGAATGGACCAATGTAACATAGTCTGAGTTTGTTACATGGGAGCTGAAGCTACAAATTCTTGTTCAATAACCACATTTGGGCGGCAGCGTCGATCAACCTGTATGCATTGGTGCCTAACTGCCTTCTGTAGACGGACATGAGCACTTTCCCAAACATTTCTGCTGTGTCTGAACCAGTCATCTACTGCTGGAATGTGTGAAGTTTCCCCTGTCCAGGGAAATAAGAGGGGTTGAAACCCTAGGATAGATTGGAAGGGGGTTAATCCTGTGGAGGAGTTCATCAAAGAGTTTTGAGCATACTCAGTCCAAGAAATAAACTCACTCCACTGATTTTGCCAACATTGGGGCATTGGTAGGGGTTCAAGGAGGCCAGATGGAAGTTGGCCTAGAGTTGTTGACTGGGCACAGACTCAGCATGATTTTACAAAGTTCTCCATGTCAAAGTCCACCAGAAATCATTCTGAACAATCATAGTCATATGTTTTATTCCTGAATGGCCAGAGGTAGGTGAGTTGTGAGCCCACTGAATGGTCTTGGTACGCAGGGCTTGGGAAACATTCTGTTTGGTCGGAGGGCACATTGGTGGAGGTGGTTCATCCTGTTGAGTTTTTTTGCATTTCTTCCATCAAGTCCCAGTGAGGTATTTGTTGAAATGCACAGCGTCCCCTCTCAAGCCAATGCCTCCATTCTTCCTGAGTGGCTTTAATTGACAGCAACTCCTTATTTCCTATGTCATAGTTGAATTCCGCTGGAGTCAATTTTCATGAATAGTAAGCACAGGGGTACAACTTGGCTGGCATACCATGGTGCTGGGATACAACGGCCCCAATCCCACAGTTGGATGCATCCACCTCTACAATGAAAGGGAGGTCAGGGTCCAGGTGTTTGAGGATGGGTGCGGTGGTAAACCTTCTCTTGAGATCCTCAAAAGCTTTTAGAACAGCATCATCCCAGCAGAGCTTCTTTGGTTTGCCCCATAGCAAAGAGGTGAGTGGAGCAGCCACCATGCTATAATTACAGATAAAACGTCTATAAAACATCACTTCACAGGCAGTGAACAGGGTGGCTCGGAAGTGTCAGTATTTGGGTGAGGGTTCCCTCCAGTGTTGAAGAGCGGGAGGCATGACTGAAGATGTTACACAGGGACTTCGTGAAATGTTTGCTGATTAATGCTGTTAACGTGCATGAATTTGATAATTATATAACCTTTGATTACAGACATTATCCACAAAGAAGATCCATAAGAAAATCCATAAGACGGTTTCCCTAGATTCTGTTGAACCACAATCATTTTGAACCATAAACATTTATTGTTGTTACAGCTCAGAATTTTCCGTCTGGTGGCTTGTCATATTTGTAATCACTGGACATATTTCTTGCCTAACCATAATGTTTATTATTGTGGACAAGTTAAAATGAGAGGGGGATGTGGCCATGTGATATATTTTCAGATTATTCCACTAACCAAAAGCCTGTTTTGTCTCCTCCCCTTCCATATAATGAGCTCTTCAGATGTTAGTCCCTACTGCTTGCTATAGTGGTAAAATGGCCCAATCAAGCAGCTTGCTGCCAATTCCTAAGAGCTAATTTTAGAGGCCAAAGCGATATTGATTGCTTACTTACTGATGGTACCATTTCAGTTAGTGATCTACTGTTATCTATCACTGCACAGTCTTTACCTCATTTGGGTTTGTCTGGCAAGAATAAATTTATATACTTAATCTATTCAGTTTGAGGGCTGTGACTTTTAGTTGGTATAATAATCAGGTTGGAATTCTTTCTGACATGGACATTTTGAATAAGATCTAAGCCAATTTACTTATATCTGCAAATTGTACTGCATCTAGTTTTTATTTTTTATATGATTATTTTCTCCTCCTATATATAATTCAAATTCAAATTTATTTGCATAGCACTTTTAACAATGGAAATTGTCTAAAAGCAGCTTTACAGAAGTATATAACTTCTTTCGGCTTTTCCCTTCAGGGGTCGCCACAGCGAATCATCTCTCTCCACCTATCCCTATTTTCTGCATCCTCAACCCTTGCACCCACTAGCTTCATATCCTCATTAATTCCATCCATATACCTCCTCTTTGGCCTTCCTCTTTGCCTCCTGCCTGGCAGCTCCATGTCCAACATTCTCCTACCAATATACTCACTCTCCCTCCTCTGAACATGTCCAAACCATCTTAATCTGGCTTACAGAAGTATATAAACATGGAATAAAATGCTTTAATTTAATGCTAAAGTTGATATAGGGAAGAAACCTTGAGAGGAACCAGGCTCAGAATGGAACCCATCCTCATTTTGGTGACACTGGACTGGAATGATGTAATTGTAAATGTAAAAGACTTCTGTGTAGCCTAGTTGCTGTTCCTGGTCCACATCAGCATTCCAAACCACAATATACTCTTAAACATGATGCAAACAAGCTGACAAGCTACGTTGCTTTTGTCCTAGGATTTCATTACTAAATACTGTACTTCTATGTCCTCTCCCTTGTGACCAATTTGTAAACCTGATAAGAAGTTGACTGCTGATTATACTGCATTAAATGTTGTAACTCATGAAAGTTCTAATTATTGCTAACCCTTCACAATTTTGAATCAACTGTCTCCCACAAACACTGGTCATATCCAACCAGAGCTAAGGACCCATATATGTTTACTTTGTTTTGGAAAACAACAGTAAATAGTACATGGATAGACTAACCTCAAGGCTAAAGTGATAGCGTGTCCATTTATCAGGGTACTGTGCCCAAGGGCCCTGATGTCACTTCCTGTGTTTGAAGCGCTTACCGAGAGTTTCTTGCCTGTGTCAGCGTTTTAATCTTAGTTTATACCATCTAATTTTCTCTTTTGCCTGAATATTTTACTTGCATATTTCAGTTAATTGTTCTTTTTTTTTCGCGAGAAGCTTTCTGTTTTTTCAAACAATCGGAGGAAACCCACTTTGGAGCTCTTCAATATCCTTCACTTAAAGGTACGTAATCATAAGGTATGGCAAACTTTCAGCTTGTACAGTGTGTGAGCTGCAGGATGTTCAATAATTCTACTTCAGTTGTTAGTGTTAATTTTACTTGCGATAAGTGTATGCTAGTTAGCTCTCTGACAGAGAAGATATTAGATTTAGAGGTGCGCCTCCAGACACTAAAGAGGGTTAGTGATAGCAAGAGTAGTGTAGTGTCTTTAGGGGGAAGTCAAGCTAATAACCTCCCAACTCTGGCATTAGAGCCCTCACAGCGGGCCGAATGGGTGACGACTCGGTGGCATAGTCGCAAAGCCAAGGCTAATGCTAAGGCTTGCCCACGGGAGCACCACTCCTCTGTGCGTCACATGTCTACCAGGTTTGTTTTCCTCAGTGACACACCCACTGAGAAACCTGAAAGAGCTCTGGTTATAGGAGACTATATATTAAGGCATGTGAGATTAGTTAGGCCTTTATGGGCTCCAGCAGCACTAGTTAGACATATTCCATGAGCCAGGGAGCTGGACATAGCAGGTAATCTTATGGTCATAGGTTCTCAAAGATAGTCTTCCATGTCAGCCTGAGTTTACTGAGAGTAATATTGTAGAGGTGTGTAAATTAGTGAAGACAATGTCTGATGCTGTAATATGCTCTGGCCCCATCCCTAAGCAACGTAGCGATGTAGCTTACAGCAGGTTATGGTTGCTGAACTGCTGGATGTCCAGGTGGTGCTCCAAAAACAATGTGGGCATCATAGATAATTGGAGCTCGTTTGAGGGCAAGACTAGCCTGATAGGACAGTATGGTGTCCATTCTACTCAGGAAGGTGCTGCTCTCATTTCTTGCAGCATAGCACATAGTCTTAGAGCAGGTCTAGTTAATCTGTGACAATCCAGAGTCAGGACCAGGGAGCAATAAATATAGTTTAAATATAGAAAACATTGTCACTCTTCCACAGTCGAAAGCTATCTCAGATCTTATTTCATTTAAAATGTGTCTTAGACACGAGATGCGCAATTTGCCACATCTCCATATTAAATGTACATTTACATCTGCTACTGCAGAGAGATTTACCAATAGTCTCCCAGAATTATCATGCATGATTGGTTCACCGTCTGACCCCACAGAACTTGATCAGATGACTGATTACTTGGACTCAGTGTTTCGCAACACCCTAGATACTGTAGCTCCACTTAAAAGGAAAATAATTAAAGAGAAGTAACTATCACCCTGGTACAATGACCACACACAAACTTTAAAACAATCAGCTAGGAAACTAGAACATAAATGGTGTCAAACTAAATTGACAATATTTCAGTAAGCATGAAAGGAAAGCCGTCTTCTTCTTCTTCTTCTTTCGGCTTTTCCCTTCAGGGGTCGCCACAGCGAATCATCTCTCTCCACCTATCCCTATCTTCTGCATCCTGAACACTTGCACCCACTAGCTTCATATCTTCATTAATTCCATCCATCATGAAAGGAAAGCCGTCTGAGCTACAAAAATTCTCTTAGTACTGCTAGATCAGCGTATGTCTCTGCCCTAATCGAAGATGACAAAAACCACCATAAGATTAGTATTTTAACTCCAAAAAGAGTTACATTTAAAAAAAAACAAAAAAAAAAAAACAACACAACTAACAATTCAACTCCAAGAGCAGAGTTATTTAAACTCTGTGCTGGGGTCTATTTGATGGTCACTCATGTACACTCAGATTGAGTTGATTTTAACTAACAGGGAGTTTATTCCAAAGCTCAGAATTTGCTGTGTACGTATATATTAATGATATGTGAATGATATCTGAATGATATGAGGTATTTGATTTTTAAGGGATCAGCTCTGAGCCCCCTCCTGTTTGCTGTGGTGATGGACCAGTTGTCAGAGGAGGTCAGACAGGAGTCTTCTTGCACAATGATGTTTGCAGATGACATTGTGATCTGTAGTAAAAGCAGGGAGCAGGTGGAGGAAAATCTGGAGAGGTGGAGGTTTGCGCTGGAGACAAGAGGATTGAAAGTCAGTCATAATAAGACTGAGTACATGTGTGTGAATGAAAGGGAGGGAAATGGAACAATAAGATTACAGGGTGAAGAGGTGAAGAAGGTACAGGAGTACAAGTACTTGGGGTCAACAGTTTAGAGTAATGGAGAGTGTGTGAAAGAGATAAAGAAGCGAGTGCAGGCAGGCTGGAATGGGTGGAGAAAAGTGTTGGGAGTCCAGTGTGATAGAAAAATATCAGCGAGAATCAAGGGGAAGGTGTACAAGTGTTACGTCCAAAGCCATAAGATTCCTTTGTTGGGCAGGATGTTTTTTTCCCTCTCTCTCTGTCTCTCTTTCTTCTCGCAGAACCAGTGTCCCCACCTGATATGGATAATTAGAGCTCTGTTGTGATTGGTTGATGGAAGAGGAGAGAGATTATTTAAACTGCAGCTACTCCTCAGATGAGGAGTTGGTGGTGGCTAGAGGGTGTGTGGTGGTTGAGGACGTGTCTTTAGAAACCCCAGTTTGGTGATTTGGTGTATTTATTCCCTCAACTGTGTTAAGACTGTTTAAGTAGTGTTTCTGCCCTTGTCTCATTGATTACATCTTTGATTGAGAATAGTTGAAGAGAAGTGAGTGTTTATTTCAGTTGTCCATTTTATATATTGAGTTTTAATCTATGACTTTTTTTTGTCTTTGGGTTAAATAGGGAGGTGGGTGCCATTTATGTTTTATATTACTTATTCTCCTGGTTATGTTAGTTCAGGGAGCTAGTTTAATCTGTTGTACTTTGGTTTCTTTCCTTTTGAGTTTAGTTAGCTGAACTATTAAAAGTTAGCTTCCTTATGTTTTGTTATTTTAATAATAATAATAATAATGATAATACATTTTATTTGTGGGCGCCTTTCAAGCTCTCAAGGTCACCTTACAAAAATACATTTAAAAAACACAGCATAATATAAAACTTACAAATAGAAAACAAATAATAAAATATTAAAAAAAAAAAAAAAATTAACAAAGAGAAAAAATAATGGACAAGTTTCAAATATAAAATGCAGTTCTAAACATGTAAGTTTTGAGTCTGGATTTAAAGGTTATCAGAGAGTCTGTACTTCTGATGTCAGCAGGAAGATTGTTCCAGAGGCGGGGTGCAGAGCGACTGAATGCTCTAAGCCCCATGGTGGACAGTCGAGCTGATGGTGTGGTGAGCTGGTTAGCAAAAGAAGATCTGAGTGTACGGGAGGGTGTGTATAATTGGAGAAGGTCAGACAGATATGGTGGTGAAAGATTATGAAGAGCCTTGAAAGTGAATAGCAGAATTTTATACTCAATGCAAAACTTCACAGGAAGCCAGTGAAGCTGGTGAAGAGCTGGTGTGATATGGTCAATAGAAGGAGTTCCAGTAATAATGCGGGCTGCAGAGTTCTGTACCAGTTGAAGTTTGTGAAGAATTTTAGAAGGCAAGCCAAAAAGAACAGAGTTACAGTAATCTAGACGTGATGTGACAAGGGCATGGACTAATATGGCAGTACTGTGCTGTGTCAAGATTGGGCGGAGGCGATTAATATTGCGAAGATGAAAGTATGCAGACCAAGTAACATTATTAACATGAGCCTCAAAGGATAGAGTGCTATCAAGGATGACACCCAAACTCTTTACCTGAGGGGAAGGAAAAACAGTGGAATTATCAATATTTAATGAAAAACAATCAACCTTAGCTAAGGTGGACTTGGAGCCAACGAGAAGGACTTCTGTTTTATTGGTATTCATTTGGAGAAAGTTGCAAGAAAACCAGGATTTAATTTCATTTAGACAGACCGAAAGAACAACAGGAGGAAGCATGGAAGTAGGCTTTGTGGACAGGTAGAGCTGAGTATCATCCGCATAAGAATGAAAATTAATATTATGTCTACGAAAGATATTGCCAAGAGGAAGGAGATAGATGATAAATAAAAGAGGGCCTAGCACGGAACCTTGAGGAACACCTCTAATAACAGAAGATGATTGCGATCTAAAATTTTTAAGCTGAACAAACTCTGAGTGGTGGGAAAGATATGATTTAAACCAGTCATGACACGTGCCAGAGATGCCAAGAGAGGCAAGCCGTTCAAGGAGAATGTTATGAGAGATAGTGTCAAAAGCTGCACTCAGATCCAGAAAAATAAGTATGGTTAAAAGACCATAATCTGCTGCCATTAAAAGATCGTTTGTGATTTTTACGAGTGCCGTCTTAGTGCTATGAGATGGACGAAAACCAGACTGAAATTCTTCAAACAGGTTGTTGGTATTTAAGTGATCATGAATCTGACCTGCAACTATTTTTTCAAGTATTTTGGATAAAAATGGTAAATTTGATATAGGACGAAAATTATTAAGGTTATTAGGATCCGCACCAGGTTTTTTAAGTATAGGTGTTATTGCAGCAATTTTAAGGGATGATGGAACATGACCAGAATTCAAAGAAGAATGTATGATGTTAGTTATTAAAGCGGATAAAGAAGGCAAGCAGGTTTTTACTAAATAGGTTGGGAGAGGATCTAACTGACTAGTTGAAGGTTTGGATTCATGAATAATCTGTGAAATTTCAGCAATAGTTGGCAGTTCAAAACTAGATAATGAAGAAGCAGAGGGTGTAAGAAGAGAAATGGAAAATGAGGTGTTCAGAGAGGTTAGCTGATGATGAATATTGTAAATTTTAGATCTGAAAAATGTCATAAAATTATCACATTGAGCAGTTGAGTAAAGGTGAGGTGGGAGAGTATCCGGCGGCCGTAATAACCTGTTAAAAGTTGAGAAAAGTACTCTTGTATTACCTGCACCTGACTTAATCATGTTGGAATAGTAGATAGATTTTGCAGTAGAAATAGTATCCTTATATTGAAGCAGATGGTTATGATACATTTGTTTATGAACAGTAAGTCCAGTTTTTAAGTGAAGACGTTCTAATTGACGACCTCTAGCTTTAAGCTGACGGAGCTCAGGTGTGTACCATGGTGCAGAATGAGTAAAAGAGACAGTCCGGGTTTTCAGAGGAGCAAGAGCATTGAGAAGGCTATGAAGACTATTGTTGTAGTGGAAGATGAGGTCGTCGGTGGTGAGTAAATCCTCAGTTCCAGGCAGGCTGTTGATCCCATTAGAAAGAAGAGATAAGTCAATGTGTTTAATATTGCGGAAAGAAACTGAACGTGACTGTTTTAGTTGGGATAAGGTATAACTGATACTGAAAGATATCAGCACGTGATCAGAGAACGGAAGATCAATTGAAGAACAGTCACGAGGCACAAGGCCAGAACAGCAAACCAAGTCCAGAATATGTCCTTTCAAATGAGTCGGGAAATCTATGAATTGCTGAAGACCAAAACTGTCCAGACAGGATAAAAAATCCCTGGTGAGAAGATTGGTGGTACTGTCCATATGTATATTAAAATCTCCCAACAATAATATATTTGGAGAAAGTGCACTTAAATGAGTAAGAAACGTGGCAAATTCAATCAGAAAGTCTGTGTTTGGCTTAGGTGGGCGATATATAACAGCAAGAATGATAGGGTGACAAGTAGATCCCATCAGTCTAGATACTATGGCTTCAAACGAGGGAAACACCGGTACTGACACAGACGAGACCTCCCCCTCTTCCAGAGGCACGGGGTTGGCAGATGTAAACAAACCCAGGAGGAGTAGATTCATTCAACTGTGAGAAGTCATTAGGCTGTTGCCAAGTTTCAGTCAAACACAAAAACTCGAGTTTACGGTCCATCAGGAGATCTTGCACAAGATGACCCTTGTTCGTAAGAGAGCGGATGTTAAATAGGCCAAAGTTGATATTGGCGTTGTCGTGTTTGACAGTGTCATTAGCTGACCTAGCTAGGCTAGCTAGAACACAGTGGTTAACTTTCCGACCAGTGTTTCCTGAAGGGTGACGAGTTGAAGACCAGAAAGATTTTATAGCCTTGGAGTCATCATAGTGAAAACTCCTATGGGACCCACGGTGAATGTATTTCCGACGAGGGTGACGAACGATGTCCAAGTGAGCTTGTAAAGCCGGTGGCAGCTCCGACTGGGGAAACCGTAGTTGCAGGAGCTCAGCCGCAGAATATTGAATTACTGCTGTCAGTGGATGAAATATGAGAGACAATGCAGTCCAAATGAGCACGGTCCGCACAAACGGCTTATTAATCCACATTATTTCAGGAAATAAACATGAACCGGCATATGCTTTCTGGTAGTGACAACGGTGAATGTAGCAGGAACCAACAAACAGGTAATCCAATCCAGGTAATAGTCCAAACACGGGCACAAAAAGCAGATAATCAACTCCGGAGAGTAGCGGCAGCTAACAGCGCCAGCGTTCACTCAACCGGAACCGGAAAATGAATTTTGGCCTTGCCCCCTCCTGAAGTTAATACCCTTTTCGTTATTTGTTTATATTTATGTAAATAAAAGCTTATCTTTTTGCTATGTTTGGTTGTTTGTAGCCTTTTCTGGGTCTGGGTTTTGGCATTTTCTCTGCCATCGCACATTGTCTCCCACATTGACAAAGTTAGGGAGGCCAGATTAAGATGTTCAGAGGAGGGACAGTGAGTATATTGGTAGGAGAATGTTGGACATGGAGCTATCAGGCAAGAGAGAGCTCCATGTCTTTAGAGATTTAAAATAAAATAATAATTTTATTATTATTTATTGTTATACATATAGACACAATAGTCAAGCATAACATTATGACCACCTGCCTAATACTGTATTGGTCCCCTTTTTGCTGCCAAAACAGCCCTGACCCGAAGAGGCACTACATCCCTGAAGGTGTGCTGAGGTATCTGGCACCAATATGTTAGCAGCAGATCCTTTAATTCTTGTAAGTTGCGAGGTGGGTCCTCCATGGATCAGACTTGTTTGTCCAGCACATCCCAAAGATGCTTGATTTGGATTGAGATCTAGGGAATTTGGAGGCCAAGTCAACACCTCAAACTAGTCTTTGTGCTCAAACCATTCCTGAACCATTTTTGCTTTGTGGCAAGGTGCATTATCCTGCTGAAAGAGATTACAGCCATCAGGAAATACCATTTCCATGAAATGGTGTACATAGTCTAAAACAATGTTTAGGTAGGTGGTATGTGTCAAACTAACATCGACATGGATGGCAGGAACCCAGGTTTCCCAGCAGGGGGAACTCTGGATGCTTTAGGCAGAGGTAGTAAGCCCCCAACTCCAGCATTAGAGTCCTCACATCAGGGTGAATGGGTGACGACTGGACAGCATAGTTGCAAAGCCAAAGCTAACACTAAACCTCGCCCACGTGAGCACCACTCCTCTCTGCTTCACATGTGTAAAAGGTTTGCTCTCCTCAGTGAAGCACCCACTGAGAAACCTGAATGAGCTCAAGAGCTGGTTATAGGAGACTTTATCTTAATACGTGTGAAATTAGCTAGCCATTAGGGGCTTCAGCAGCACTGGTTAGTTGTATTCCAGCAGCCAGTGCACCAGCCATAGCAGGTAATCTTAAATTTTCAAAGGTAGTTTTCCATGTAGAAGCAAATTATATGCCTTCATCAGTTTATTATTAGTTTATATCCAACTCCAGTGAACTACATGGTGTGAGTACAGAGACTGCTGCGTTTTTGTTTTTACGGAGACGTGGCTCAGCGACAGAGTTCCGTACGCCACCATTCAGCTAGACGGGCTAACTGCGTTTCGTGCCACCAGAAATGCAGCTCTGTGCGTTAAGACTTGCGGTGGCAGTGTGTGTGTTTACATCAACACGGAATGGTGCAAGAACTCTTGTCTCTAGTTACTGTTCTACATCACTAGTGGAGTATGTGACTGTTAGATGGAGGCCATTTTATTTACCACGGGAATTCACCACCCCTTTCATTTTCGGAGTGTACATTCTCCCCAGCGCTAATGCTAAAGAGGCTCTCTGTGAGCTTTATGGAGCTATTACCGAGCTGCAGAATGCTCACCTAAATGGACTGTTCATATTCACCGGCGATTTTAATCATGTAAATCTCAAGTCTGTTCTCGCTAAGTTCTGTCAGTATGTGGACTTTGCAAAGAGAGGCACAAACACGCAGGATCTTGTTTATACAAACATTCCTGGCGTGTATCGGGCAGAGCCCTGCCCCCACCTCGGCTACTTGGACCACATCTCTGTTATGTTGATTCCAGCATACAGACCGCTTGTCAGATGCTCTAAACCGGTTCTGAAACAGGTTAAAACCTGGCCAGCAGGAGCCATCTCTGCTCTTCAGGACTGTTTTGAGTGCACTGACTGGAATATGTTCAGGGGGGCTGCAACCAACGGCGACTCTATCAACTTTGAGGAGTACACGACATCATTGACCAGCTACATCAGCAAATGCATTGATGACGTGACCATCTCCAAGACCATCACCACACACTCCAACCAGAAACCGTGGATGACTGCAGAAGTATGTGCTCTCCTGAAGTCGAGAGACTCCACCATCAGAGCTGGGGATAAGGAGGCCTTAAGAACAGCAAGGGCCAAACTGTCTCGAGCCATCAAAGGGGCGAAGCGCATGCACACTCAGAGAATCCACGGCAACTTTCCCAGACTCCCAGCTCATGCGGCAGGGCATACAGGCGATCACAAACTACAAGACCACACCATCTGCCTGTGACAGTGACGCCTCCTTCTCAGATGCACTGAATGACTTCTACGCTCGGTTCGAGGCACAGAGCAACGTAGCAGCGAGGAAGACCATCCCTCCTCCCAACGACCAGGTGCTCTGTCTTTCCATGGCTGATGTGAAGAGAACTCTATGCAGAGTTAACCCACGGAAGTTTGCTGGACCAGACAACATTCCTGGCAGAGTGCTCAGGGAATGTGCAGAACAGCTAGCGGATGTCTTCACTGACATCTTCAGTCAGTCAGAATTGGGAAGAGCTTCTCCAGCACTACCACACTGAGCACTGGAGCCCCTCAGGGCTGTGTGCTCAGCCCACTGCTGTTAACTTTACTGACTCACGACTGTACAGCAATGCACAGTTCAAACCACATCGTCAAGTTCGTTGATGACACGACCGTGGTGGGTCTCATCAGCAAGAACGACGAGTCAGCATACAGAGAGGAGGTGCAACATCTAACAGCCTGGTGTAAAGCCAACAGCCTGTCTCTGAATGTTGACAAGACAAAAGAGATGGTTGGTGACTTTAGGAGAGCACAGAGTGACCATTCTCCACCGTTCATCGACGGATACCCTTTGGAGATCATCAAGAGCACCAAATTCCTTGGTGTGCATCTAGCAAAGAACTTCACCTGGTCACTCAACACCACCTCCATCAGCAATAAAGCCCACCAGCGCCTCTACTTCCTGCGGAGGCTGAGGAAAGCCCATCTACCTCCCCCCATCCTGACCATGTTCTACAGAGGGACCACTGAGAGCGTCCTGAGCAGCTGCATCACTGCCTGGTTTGGGAATTGCACCCTCTCGGATTGCAAGATCCTGCAGCATATAGTGAGGACAGCTGAGAAGATCATTGGAGTCTCTCTCCCCTCTATCACGGACATGTACACCACACGCTGTATCCGCAAAGCAAGCAGCATTGTGGATGACCCCACACACTCTTCACTCTCTTGCCATCTGGAAAGAGGTGCCGAAGCATTTGAGCAATCACAACCAGACTATTTAACAGTTTTTTTCCACAAGCCATCAGGCTCCTTAACACCCAGAACTACCAGCTCTCTCGCTCTCACACACACATATGAGCAGACTCTCAATATAATGTATCTGCTATTTGCACTACTTCAACCGCTGTCAATGATTAATTATTGCACTATTTTTAACTGCTGCCATCCCATTTTGCACACTACAAGTGGTCATGCTGCCATGCATTACATACATATATGTAATGCACATCACATTCTGTCAACATTGCACATGTTTTGTGTCCGGTCTTGTGTTCTTTTTGTACTTGTCTTTGCACTGTCTTGTCCTTGCACTGTTTGCACACTTTGCACCTTATGTAGCTAGAACAAACTTCTGTCCTAGCTCTGTGTTGTTGTTTTGGTTTTTGTAATTACATGTGTTGTTTTAATGTAGCACTAGGGTCCTGGAGAAACATTCTCTCATTTCACTATCTACTGTGTCAGCTATATGTGCTTGGAATGACAATAAAAGCTTCTTGACTTCACTACACCCTAGATATTGTAGCTCACATTTACATTTCTGGTATTTGGCAGACGCTCTTATCCAGAGCGACATAAAAAAGTGCTTTAGTACTCAGTCAATGAATACATTAACACTGGTTCAATAGGACACAAACTTGGGATACCATTAGCCTAAAACTGAGTTGTTGTGTTTTTTTTGTTTTTTTTTAAAACAACATAATACATAAACAGGGAAAAATAGTAGCTAGTTTAAGTACTTCAGGAAGAGGTAAGTCTTCAGTTGCCATTTGAAGATGGTCAGAGACTCGGTCATACGGACACCTAGGGGAAGTTCATTCCACCACCTCGGTGCCAGAACAGAGAAGAGTCTAGATGTATACCTACCTTTTCCCCTGAGAGATGGTGGGACCAGTCGAGCAGTGCTAGCGGATCTGAGGGAGCAAGGTGTAGTGCGAGGAGAGACAAGAGCTTTGAAGTAAGATAACGCTGGTCCATTCTTGGCTTTGTAGGCAAGCATTAGTATTTTGAATCTGATGCGGGCAGCTAATGGAAGCCAGTGGAGGGAACGCAGCAGTGGGTGGTGTGGGAGAACTTAGGCAGGTTGAAAACAAGTCATGCAGCTGCATTTTGGATCATTTGCAGTGGGAGAATTGCGTCCAGAAGTAGACCTGCCAGAAGACAGTTGCAGTAGTCCAATCTCGAAATGACCAAAGACTGAACAAGCACCTGAGTAGCCTGTGTGGATAGAAATGGCCGAATCCTTCTGATGTTGTACAGAAGAAACCGACATGAGCGTGTCACATTAGTGACATGGGAGGAAAAGGACAGTTGATTGTCCATGGTTACCCAAAGGTTGCGAGCAGTGGCTGAAGGGGAAATCATGGAGTTGTTCAGAGATATCGCAAGGTCTTTGGCTGGGGATGGATCACCTGTGATGACCAGCAGCTCTGTTTTGCTGGGATTCAGTTTCAGCTGATGAACCGTCATCCAAGATGAAATGTCCACCAGACACACTGAGATCTGAGCATCCTGAGGGAGGGAAGGAGAAGATAAGTTGGGTGTCATCGACATAGCAGTGGTACGAAAATTCATGTGAGGATATAAGTTTGACAAGAGAGTGAGTATAGAGGGACAAAAGGAGAGGACCAAGTACTGAGCCTTGCGGGACACCAGTAGAGAGTCTGCGTGGAGCAGATGTCAATCCTTTCCATGTTACCTGATATGAGCAACCATCCAGGTAGGAAGCAAACCATTCCCATGCTGTTCCACAAATTCCAAGACTCCTGAGGGTGGACAAGAGAGTCTTGTGGTTTACTGTGTCAAATGCTGCAGACAGGTCAAGGAGGATGAGGACCGATGACAGTTTGGCTGATCTAGCAGCATGTAGTTTCTCAGTGACTGCCAAAAGGGCAGTCTCTGTGGAATGTGCTGCTTTGAAGCCAGACTGGTTGGGGTCATGGAGGTTATTCTGCATGAGATAGTCAGACAGCTAATTACAAACAACGCGTTTGAGGATTTTTGAAAGAAATGAGAGAAGTGATACCAGTCTGTAGTTGCTGATGTCTGAGGGATTCAGAGCAGGTTTCTTCAGGATGGGGATGACCCTGGCTTTCTTAAAGACAGTTGGAACGTGACCAGATGTTTTAGGATCCATTGATGACTGTGGTGATGAAGGGTGGGAGGTCAGGTGAGATGGTCTGGAGCATAGCTGAAGGGATTGGATCCAGTGGGCAGGTGGTAGGATTGCAGGACTGAATAATTTGCAAAACCTCTTCTGCTGCTACAGTAGAGAGCTGCGTCAATGAAGGAGTAGCAGAGTGCTGACTGTGTGATGTAGATGAAGTTCGGGCAGAAATGAAGGTCTGGCAGATCCTCTCAATCTTCTCTGTGTAAAAAGTGACGAAATCTTAGGCGGTCAGGGAGGATGGAGCAGGTGGAGCCGTAGGGTTGAGTAGTGATGAGAGGATGTTGTGGAGCTTTCGGGGATCTTGTGCAGAAGTTTCAAGCTTTTCCTTGTATTAGGAGGTCTTGGCAGAAGTCACATCCAAGGAGAATTTGGACAGGAGCGTACAATAAGAGATGAGGTCTGTGTCAAGTTTAGATTTCTTCCACTTCCTCTCTGCTGATTGTAGTTCTCTCCGAATGTTGCGAAGTACGTCTGACAGCCAAGGAGCAGTAGAAGAATTCTTCCTGTGTATAGTGGACAAAGGACAGAGAAGGTCCATGGTTGGGGAAAGAGAGGAGAGCAAAGTGTCAGTAGCTGAGTCCAGGGGAAGAGAGGAAAAGGAGTCATGGTCAGGAAAGCTCCACAAAATTTAAGAAAAGAAATTAGCACCCTGATACAATGACCACACACAAACCTTAAATCAATCAACTAGGACATTAGTGTAAATAGTGTCCAACTAAGTCAGTATCAATATTTCAAAAAGTATTGAAGGAAAGCCTTTTGAGCTTCAAAAAATCTCCAAGAATAACAAGAATAATCCTAAATTTGCATTTAGTACTGTAGCAAACTTAATGGAGTAAAACCACTGTAGAAAAGCACACCACTATCAGCAGCAATGACTTGATGGATTATTTCACTGGAAAAACTGATACCAGGCTGAAAATTCAGACTATTATTTTAAAACCAAACAATTTCATAGATAATATTACTATTTCTAATAAGTGCTTAGAATGTTTTATTCCCCTTCAAGAGACTGATATAATTTCACTAATTTCTTCCTCAAAACTATCAACCTGCATACTATATCCCTTACCTACATGTTTCATTAAACAGATAATACCAATAGCTACTGAACCCCTTATAAAAATGATAAAGTCTTCACTTAGCACAGGCTATATGCCTAAATCTTTTAAACTAGCGGTTATGAAATCCCTGATTAAAAAAACCCTACCTTGACATCTGTTAGCTATCCAACCATAGGCCAATATCAAACCTCCCCTTGATCTCACAGAAGGTTGTAGCACAGCAGTTATTGTCAGGATTCAGTGCCTCCACTGGTGCAGAATCCAGAGCCAAATGCAGGGATAAGATGAAAAAAAACTGAATTTTATTAATAAATAACAAAAACTACAGACACATGGAAACACTGGGGGGAAAACTAGGCAACTAAGAACAAACTAAGAAACAGCAGAAACCAGGAGGCAAAACAAAACAAAATAACAAAAGATAAGGACTCAGCAAACATAAGCATAAGAGAGCAGGTATAAATAGGTAACGTAATCATTGAAACATGTGCAGAGGCGGGGAAAGGGAGGAAGGATCGGGTGGGGCAAGCACATGTGCAAACATAACATAAGCAAACCAAACCAAACAAAAGTACATGGGAATATAAAGAAACTCTGTTAGACCGCCCATTTACAGAAAAAACTGAAAGCACAAGGAGACACTAATAAGTAAACTGGTCATAATAAGACAGGATAGAATCAGCATGCATTACCTGCTGGTTTAACCCACCTCAATTACATTTACAGCTCTTGACCATGCCCCCCCAACCACATTCCTCCATGACCCGACTCAGGTTGGGGAGCCATCCAGCCTGCAGCTGACTCCGGAGAGGGGATCTGCTGCTATCATCTGTGCCCATGGTCTGTGGACCACTCTCTTTGGGACTGTGAAAGGTGGTCTCCACAGGGGACCTGGGTGAACTGGGCTGCAGTTTTTAGTCTTAACTCCAGTCCAAGCTCCTCCCTCTAATAAACAACCATCAGCAGAGCCATCAGAACCAGAAGGTCTGTATTGTCATCACCTCTATCCATTTACCTGACCTCATAGTTCTCCAACTTCTCCAACTTGTTGTGTGACCTAAAAGGTACCTCACAACTTTGCAAGAACTTGGAAATCAATATGGCTAGAAAAATGAGTACTTTATCCCTTGGTGCAAATTCCCATAGTTGCTTACCTCTGTTATACAGTATGGATTATCATTCTTGGGCCTGACACAAATTCTCTCATTTGGACTAAAAAATGCAAAGTGTTATCCTTGCATTCACCTTTTTAATGGCCTGTTAAACTCCATGGTAGTTGTTTTGAAGGGAACCTCAATTAAGATTAATAGGTGCACTGGCACTTTTGGGATGGCTAATGAATTCAAAAAAATTTTTTAACATGCTGAATATCCCTTGTGAACATCCCATGGCCAGCCATGGGATTACGATAACTTGTATGGAACATTAGTCCTATAGCTCTTTAGTACCACCTGGGTGTTTCCTTTGTTCAAGTGTCCTGAATCAGTTTACGTAACCTATTCTTAGTAATTTAAAAATACTGGTGGCATAGCACAACATTAGATTGAATTGCCTGACTACTTTTGCTTCATCAAAGGATCTCATCACATGACTACTTCAAGTGGAAATCCCAGAGGGGAATCCTGCCATGGGTGGATGTGTGGATCCATGTCCCCTCTTCATCATAGACCCTGTAGTTCTGAACGCTTCAACTGAATTGAGAATCGTGTTACCATCAGGAATTATTCTGTAACACCCCACAAAGAATTGTCTGTGGAAATGGTACTAAACAGCAACTACAGATTCAACACTTTCAGTGACAAACACTCTATGCTTGCAACTCCACTATGTCATGGCTACTGCTGCTTGTTCAAAAGGAGTGTAGCTTACCAGCCCTCCTCATTGCTGTGTTGGCTGTATGTAAAACAACTCTGGTGCTGTCAGAGAAATTCTAAGGTTAATTTAATGCTTACTTTTAACATAATAATACTTAAAATACCTAAAATAGTATATTCTTACAGTATTCAAGTATATTAATCTTACAGTATTCAACTATATCCTTACAGTATTCAATTATAACTCAAGAGCAGGCTTTGCTTGAGGCAAAAGTATGATAATCAAGCATAACTATAGAAGTATTGGCATACTAGTGTAATAACCACACTGAGGTTGCAAAGAGGGAAAAGAGATCTATTAGAAGCATTGGAGATTGCAGGTTGGTTGGTCGGCCTATCCAATGGGATCACTGGCTTGGTTGACCGGCCAATTGAACTAATGGGAAATTGGATGAGCAAGGTGCATATCCTGTGACTATATAATCCTAAAACACAGACTATTTAATCTTAAAATGCAGGTTATGAAATGCTTAAAGGCTTAGAGTCCAAGATTTGAAGAAAAACAGAAATAAAAACTAGACGAAGGAGGAAATAGACTGGACAGTGTGGTTACAAGGGACATTTGAACAGATAGTGAATAAGAAACAAAAATAGCTGAGGTGCGAGAACATGAAACCGCAACGCTTGCTTTGCACTGAGTTAGGTATCGTAATGCTGACTTTGCAACGTGCGGTTACCCAAACTTGCAAACGTCTAGAACATCATGTTCAAGGTCAGTACTATGTCAGAAGTCACAAGGAGGTGAAGAGAACCTCGTGTTCAAGGTCAATACTATGTCAGATGTCACAAGGAGGTAAAGAGAACATCGTGTTCAAAGAATCAAAAAGTTCTAGGACATTCTGAAGAGATAGCCAAAAAAGGCCACCGATAAGTCTGTATGCAAATTAGGTAAGGAGGGGCTCAAATGAAAGGGATGAAATGTTAAAACTGAATTAGAAATAAATGTGTATAAATAGGAAGGAATTTTTCAAAGTTCTTCAGACCGGCTGCTCTCTTCAGTAAAACACGGCTGACGGGTGTGTCTTGCTGAATAAAGAATTTGTTTTTTCCCATCTGCTGATTGACCGCTCATCATTTTGGCTAAGTTTGGGTAGTTTACTGAGTTTCATTTTGACAAGTTTACTGAGATAATTGATAATGGAAAATTAAGGGGAAATTGATACAACTCAACATTCATTCTGCGATATGTCCACTAGGAGGGGGCTCTGAGTTCTGACAGTGCACCCTGTATTTTCCTAACTAACAAGAATTGGTAGATGGGTGAGACAACCTTCACCTTCTGGTTTTCCCCTAGCATTTAATAACATTTGGCATCAGTATATAAACATCCCTATGCACACATCTCACCCTCACCAAACCCTCCCAATGTCCTACATTGAATCAGGCCAATGGTGAACTGTGCTCTGGTTACACCCTGAGTTCAAAACCATTAAACCAAAATTCCATGGGAGGCTTAAAACCTTTACTTCAAAACCATCTGAATCATAAAACAAGGATCCTTTCAAGGTGGCACCAGCTTTGAAGATAAGGGTAAGGATTTGTGGAAGGAATTGATGAATTGATGGTTTTCTCAGATCATGGTCTAACTAAATCCCATTTTTGTAAACCTTAACATTCCGTAAAATCTTCCACTGCAACTTCATTGCTTCTCTCATTCTTTTCCTGTTTGTCATTATCCTAAGTCCCTGAGCTTGCGGATTATGCTACTGTCAAAGGCCACAAGAGAAATAACTTCTCAGAAATAAGGCACACCCTCACCAAATTTTGCTGAATTATTTTTTTTAATGTTTGAGGGAATGCTTGTTTTAATTTCTTTTAAATATTAGAATTAAGATTTTAATATTCAATATTTTTTATTAATATAAATGTTAATATTTAATAATTCTGATAATGTCCCTTACATCACTAATTAATTCCTAAGATCTAAGGCTTTCACTACAGGGACCAGTGGCACTGGACCCACTGTTCTATTCCTGTTAGGGGTCAGGTGACAAATTGCCCCAGTACCACCAGTTCAATGATGTGTTCTGTATCCCACTCCTCTGCCATCAACCACAGTAGACAGGATTCATTCAGTTGCTATGCAAACAAGAAAATAAATTTACATATGTACATTTTTGCTTATTGCATATATATATATATATATATATATATATATATATATATATATATATATATATATATATATATATATATATATATATATATATATATATATATATATATATAGTACTCAGATGCTGAGGAAGCATCTGCAGGTATGTAACCTAGCCTTTCTTTATTGTATAAAAGCATATGTTTTTTGTCATTATTGTGAGTGTACAGAAAATCTAGCCATGGGGGTCACAGTCCAGTGACTTCTGTGCCGGTCCCAAGCCCGGATAAATAGAGAGGGTTGCGTCAGGAAGGGCATCCGGCGTAAAACGTTGCCAAATTTAACCATGCGAATTGTCAGTACGAATTTCATACCGGATCGGTCGAGGCCCGAGTTAACAACGACCGCCATCGGCGCCGTTGACCTACAGGGCGCCGGTGGAAATTGGGCTACTGTTGGTCGAAGAAGTAGAGGAGGGAAGAGAGTGCACAGACAGAGAGAGAAGAGGAAAGGTAAGAGTATAGGACTGAGAATAGGAACTCTGAATGTTGGTACTATGACAGGGAAAGGTAGAGAGCTGGCTGATATGATGGAGAGAAGGAAGGTGGATATACTGTGTGTACAGGAGACCAGGTGGAAGGGTAGCAAGGCTCGTAGTATAGGAGCAGGATTCAAGCTGTTTTATTATGGTGTGGATAGTAAGAGAAATGGGGTAGGTGTGGTCCTGAAGGAGGAGTTTGTGAGGAATGTCCTGGAGGTGAAAAGAGTGTCAGACAGGGTGATGAGTCTGAAGTTAGAGATTGAAGGAGTAATGTTGAATGTTGTTAGTGGTTATGCCCCACAGGTAGGTTGTGAGTTGGAGGAGAAAGAGAGATTCTGGAGTGAATTAGATGAGGTGATGGAGAGTATTCCCACGGGTGAGAGAGTGGTGATAAGAGCGGATTTTAATGGACATGTTGGTGAGGGGAACACAGGTGATGAGGAGGTGATGGGCAAGTTTGGAGTTAAGGAAAGGAACCTTGAAGGACAGATGGTAGTGGACTTTGCTAAGAGGATGGACATGGGTGTGGTTAACACTTATTTTCAGAAGAGGGAGGAGCATAGAGTGACTTACAAGAGTGGAGGTAGGAGAACACAGGTAGACTACATTCTATGTAGAAGAGGCAATCTGAAAGAGATTAGTGACTGTAAAGTGGTAGTGGGAGAGAGTGTAGCCAGACAGCATAGGATGGTGGTGTGTAGGATGACTCTGATGGTCTGTAAGAACAGGAGGTCAGAGACAGAGAAGAAAACCAAGTGGTGGAAGCTGAAAAAGGAGGAATGTTGTGAGGAATTTAGACAGAAGTTGAGGCAGGCTCTGGGTGGTCAGGTAGTGCTGCCAGATGACTGGCAAACTACAGCAGAAGTGATCAGGGAGACAGGGAGAAAGGTCCTGGGTGTGTCATCTGGAAGGAGGAAAGAATATAAGGAGACTTGGTGGTGGAATGAGGAAGTTCAGGATAGTATCCAGAGGAAGAGGTTAGCCAAGAAGAAATGGGACATGGACAGGACTGAAGAGAACAGACAGGAATACAAGGAGTTACAGCGCAGAGTGAAGAGGGAGGTGTCTAAGGCCAAGCAGAAGGCATATGACGAGTTGTACACTAGGTTAGACACTAGAGAAGGAGAGAAGGACTTGTACAGGTTAGCTAGGCAGAGGGATCGAGATGGGAAGGATGTGCAGCAAGTTAGAGTTAGAGATGGAAGGGTGCTCACAAGTGAGGAGAGTGTACAGAGGAGATGGAAGGAATACTTTGAGGAGCTGATGAATGAGGAAAATGAGAGGGAAAAAAGAGTAGAAGGGGTGAACTCTGTGGAACAGAAAGTAGATAAGATTAGAAAGGATGAAGTCAGGAAGGCTTTGAAGAGGATGAAAAGTGGGAAGGCAGTCGGTCCTGATGACATCCCGGTGGAGGTCTGGAAGTGTCTGGGAGAGGCAGCAGTGGAATTTTTAGCTAGTTTGTTCAACAGGGTTTTAGAGAGTGAGAGGATGCCTGAGGAATGGAGACGAAGTGTATTAGTGCCAATCTTTAAGAATAAGGGTGACGTGCAGAGTTGCAGTAACTATAGGGGGATAAAGTTGATGAGCCATACAATGAAGGTATGGGAAAGAGTAGTGGAAGCTAGGTTAAGGAAGGTAGTGGAAATTTGTGAGCAGCAGTATGGCTTCATGCCCAGAAAGAGCACAACAGATGCAATTTTTGCTCTGAGGATTTTGATGGAGAAGTATAGGGATGGTCAGAGGGAGTTGCACTGTGTGTTTGTAGACTTGGAGAAAGCGTATGACAGGGTGCCAAGAGAAGAGCTGTGGTACTGTATGAGGAAGTCAGGAATAGCAGAGAAGTATGTCAGAGTGGTGCAGGACATGTATGAGAGGAGCAGGACAGTGGTGAGGTGTGCTGTAGGTCAGACAGAGGAGTTCAAAGTGGAGGTGGGACTGCATCAGGGATTGGCTCTGAGCCCCTTCCTGTTTGCTATAGTGATGGACCAGTTGTCAGAGGAGGTCAGACAGGAGTCTCCTTGGACAATGATGTTTGCAGATGACATTGTGATGTGTAGTGAGAGCAGGGAGCAGGTGGAGGAAAACCTGGAGAGGTGGAGGTTTGCGCTGGAGAGAAGAGGAATGAAAGTCAGTCGTAGTAAGACTGAGTACATGTGTGTGAATGAAAGGGAGGGAAGTGGAACAGTAAGGTTACAGGGTGAAGAGGTGAAGAAGGTACAGGAGTTTAAGTACAGTCCAGAGTAATGGAGAGTGTGGGAAAGAGGTAAAGAAGCAAGTGCAGGCAGGTTGGAATGGGTGGAGAAAGGTGTCGGGAGTTCTGTGTGATAGGAAAATATCAGCGAGAATCAAGGGGAAGGTGTACAGGACAGTGGTGAGACCGGCCATGCTGTATGGTTTAGAGACAGTGTCACTGAGGAAGAGACAGGTGTCAGAGCTAGAGGTAGCAGAGCTGAAGATGTTGAGGTTCTCTTTGGGAGTGACAAGATTGGACAGGATTAGGAATGAGTACATCAGAGGGACAGCTCATGTTGGATGTTTGGGGGACAAAGTTAGGGAGGCCAGATTAAGATGGTTTGGACATGTTCAGAGGAGGGAGAGTGAGTATATTGGTAGGAGAATGTTGGACATGGAGCTGCCAGGCAGGAGGCAAAGAGGAAGGCCAAAGAGGAGGTATATGGATTGAATTAATGAGGATATGAAGCTAGTGGGTGCAAGTGTTGAGGATGCAGAAGATAGGGATAGGTGGAGAGAGATGATTCGCTGTGGCGACCCCTGAAGGGAAAAGCCGAAAGAAGAAGAAGAAGAATTGTGAGTGTACAGAAATAAAAACAGAGCCTTTAGTTTGGAATGACATATTACTCATTTCTGTATAATAAAAAGTGACGGAGTAGTCAGTCAATTTACTGTATCAACTATGTGGAAAAAATCCACCAAAACACGGCAGCGCGTTCATCAACCCCATAGTGTATTCAAGACCTGTTCACACTTTTATTTATGAACCCTTTGACAGAAAATATATAGCTCACATTTTTCCTCCTTCAAAATGTGTTGGTAATGTCAGACCTCATATAACTTAGTTATTTTAGCATTGTAGCGTACGTTATGAGGACTCACAAAGTCATCGTGTTGTGATATTCAGGTCACAAACAGACTCCTCTGGCCAAAGCAATGTTACGATAAGCCATTTTAATTTTGAGTGCCATTTGTAAAATCAGTGCTTTAGACTGCTGTGTGATTTTCAACTTAAAAGTGACTTATGATCTGAATGATGACAATCTGCTGCAGTTTCATTTCGAAAAATGTAATCTATTTTTCTCAAGGGTTGTCCAGTTTGATTTTTGTAGGATAAAGAATGTACACACACACACACACACACACACACACACACACACACACACACATAGATTTAATTAATTTCTTTCCTTAATTGCATTGAAGGCTATGAGACACCAGTGTCTTTCTTTTATTAACTTTTATTAACTGTTTTATTGCCTATTTGTGTTTATGTATATGCTTTATTTTTTCAGATTATGTTTTTTTTTCAAGGCATTGTTACTTGCCAGTGTGTTTTGTCATAGTTATGCAAAGATTTGATTCCTAAAACAGTATTAAACCATTTTTGTTGTGAAGTCTGGTTTTGTGGTGGCTGTGCTTAAAATTAAATGAATACAGGTGCATCTCAATAAATTAGAATGTCGTGGAAAAGTTCATTTATTTCAGTAATTCAACTCAAATTGTGAAACTCATGTATTAAATAAATTGCACACAGACTGAAGCAGTTTTTGTTCTTTGGTTCTTTTAATTGTGATGATTTTGGCTCACATTTAACAAAAACCCACCAATTCACTATCTCAACAAATTAGAATATGATGACATGCCAATCAGTTAATCAACACAAAACACCTGCAAAGGTTTTCTAAGCCTTCAAAATGGTCTCTCAGTTTGGTTCACTAGGCTACACAATCATGGGGAAGACTGCTGATCTGACAGTTGTCCAGAAGACAATCAGTGACACTCTTCACAAGGAGGGTAGGCCACAAACATTGCTGGCTGTTCACCGAGTGCTGTATCAAAGCATGTTAACAGAAAGTTGAGTGGAAGGAAAAAATGTGGAAGAAAAAGATGTACAACCAACCGAGAGAACCACAGCCTTATGAGGATTGTCAAAATCGATTCAAGAATTTGAGTGAACTTCACAAGGAATGGACTGAGGCTGGGGTCAAGGCATCAAGAGCCACCACACACAGATGTGTCAAGGAATTTGGCTACAGTTGTCATATTCCTCTTGTTAAGCCACTCCTGAACCACAGACAACATCAGAGGCATCTTACCTGGGCTAAGGAGAAGAAGAACCTGACAGTTGCCCAGTGGTCCAAAGTCCTCTTTTCTGATGAGAGAAAGTTTTGTATTTCATTTAGAAACCAAGGTCCTAGAGTCTGGAGGAAGGGTGGAGAAGCTCATAGCCCAAGCTGCTTGAAGTCCAGTATTAAGTTTTCAGTCTGTGATGATTTGGGGTGCAATGTCATCTGCTGGTGTTGGTCCATTGTGTTTTTTGAAAACCAAAGTCACTGCACCCGTCTACCAAGAAATTTTGGAGCACTTCATGCTTCCTTCTGCTGACCAGCTTTTTGAAGATGCTGATTTCATTTTCCAGCAGGATTTGGCACCTGCCCACACTGCCAAAAGCACCAAAAGTTGGTTAAATGACCATGGTGTTGGTGTGCTTGACTGGCCAGCAAACTCACCAGACCTGAACCCCATAGAGAATCTATGGGGTATTGTCAAGAGGAAAATGAGAAACAACAGACCAAAAAATGCAGATGAGCTGAAGGCCACTGTCAAAGAAACCTGGGCTTCCATACCACCTCAGCAGTGCCACAAACTGATCACCTCCATGCCATGCCGAACTGAGGCAGTAATTAAAGCAAAAGGAGCCCCTACCAAGTATTGAGTACATGTACAGTAAATGAACATACTTTCCAGAATGCCAACAATTCACTAAAAATGTTTTTTTATTGATCTTATGAAGTATTCTAATTTGTTGAGATAGTGAATTGGTGGGTTTTTGTTAAATGTGAGCCAAAATCATCACAATTAAAAGAACCAAAGACTTAAACTACTTCAGTCTGTGTGCATTGAATTTATTTAATACACGAGTTTCACAATTTGAGTTGAATTACTGAAATAAATGAACTTTTCCACGACATTCTAATTCACTGAGATGCACCTGTATGTACGAAGCATATGTAAACTGTATGGCTGCTTAAAAGAACTGACCCAAGCCAAGCATTCCATGTCAAGGGTCCTCACAGGAAGTTGTGCCACCAAGCTTAGGCTAAAAATAGAACAGATCACCCATGCCACCAATCTGTCAAAAAAAAAAATAGCTTTTGAAGCATGCAGAAGGCAACATTGGTATCGTGGGTTGACTCTTTTGAAACAGCTTTTGTAGTCCAAGCATCCCAGATCAGCATACTCTATGCCCATGGACTCTCCAAATCTGCTCTTTTACTTAAGAAAAACTACATATAGAAAGCTTGACTAAACAAATGTGTTTTCAGCCTGGACAAACACTGAGGACTGTGTCCATTTTCAATGATGGCTTTACCACCCAGTACCAGCAAAAAGGGAATTTTAAAAATAAATAAAGGGAGACAACAAGTCAAAATAAAGGGAGACAACAAGCTTTTATTGTCATTTCAACCATATATAGCTGGTGCAGTACATTCTGAAATAAAGCTATGTTCTTCCAGGACCATGATGCTACATAAAGATGCAGAGCAACAAAAAATAACAAAGAACTAAGGATTAAGTTCAATCACACAGTTCCACATGAAATGAATGTGTGCAAACAGTGCAAAACAGGCAATAAAATACACTATAATATACAACACTACAATACAATTGTAGACAGAGAGTAGCACCAATTAATATACTGATATATTCTGTATCTTGGCACGCTCTGTCCTGGGCTGACTTTGGCCCTTGGCTAAGTGTGTGACACCATTTGTTTATGACCTCATCTTATTACCATGATATCCTTTGTTTTGTCCTAGAAATTCGTTCTGTTCTGTTTTGAGAACGCAAACACACAGACACTCTGACAGTCCCGTCTTCTTTATCTTAGATAAGCCTTTTTGTAATAAACTCGCAAAACACCACGTCTGTTTCTGCTTATGTCTTTTGTTTACCTACAGATAACACTGAATATTATCTCTTTCTTTTGTATAAATACTCCCTGTTCATCTCAGTAAATTTTGAAATTATTGGTACATGAATTGAGTCAATAATAACTGAAAGAAGCTGATTAATTTTTCATCAGTTTTCTGTTCATTCTCTGGTTCTGCCGGGAGGTACTGGTTGTTTTCCATATCTGGCAGGAGGTACTTTTCATTCCCTGGTCCGCTGGGAGATTTTGCTCACTCCCCGGTCTGCTAAGAGGTATTGCTGGGCGGTCATGTGCATGTAAAACATAAACTTTCCTTTCCCCTGCTCGTTGCATTGCCCAAGCTCCTCTAACTCTGTTGTTTGTCTTGTCTGTTTTGCCTTTGTGTCTTTGTGTATTGTAACAATAGGTGGAAGTGGCCAGTCTAAGCAAATGATTATGCATCCAATTATTGGGGGATGCGATGTATCAGTGCAGCTGTTGGGGCTGCCTCAGGGCTCCAAATCTGCGGCAGATTATGTTGTTAATTTCAGCATGCTAGCGGCACCAAGCGGGTGGAACAATTCAGTGCTGCTGGCCTTGTTTTGGGAGGGACTCCATCCAGCCCTGCAGGAGGAAATGGCATGCCGAGACCTCAACACAACCCTGTCAGATTACATAACCACCGCCATCCGCCCAGACAACCAGATATGCCAGTGTCGTCCCAGCCCCAGTCGGAGCCACGAATCTTGTCCCTAAGAGGAGCCCCGCAGCCCGACGTTGGAGAAACCTGAACCTATGCAACTAGGTCATGCCGAAACAGCCCAGGGGGAGCAAAGGCATCAGGCACAACTCCGTCTGTGCTACTACTGTGGGGAATCTGGCCATTGCATTGCAGCCTGCCCCAAGAGACCTGCCAAACCTAAGGTGAGAGAAAACCTTCGGTGTGCCAGTTTTTTGTTTAAGGTGATGCTAGTCTGCATTCACAGATCCATTGTGATTTCAGCCCTAGTGGATTCCGGGGTGGCTGTCAAGTTGAACACCTTGTAGAGGAGCTCCACCTCCCCACCCAGCCATTTGAGACTCCTCTGCGCATGACAGCCATTGATAAATGATGGAAGGGCCTCATCACCCATCAAACCAGCCTGGTCACCCTCCAGATGGGCCTGCTGCATGTGTAAGAGATCCAGTTTTTTGTCATCCAGTATCTCATCTCCCACCAATCCTATCATTTCTTGGATTCCCCTGGCTGCTGCTCCACAACCCATTTATCTCCTGGAAGGACAGGGAGCTAACCCACTGGTTGCCACAGTGTCTGAACTGTTGCCTTAGATACGCTTTCTCACACCCATGCATCACTACCTTTATTGAGAGCCCAAGCATTCCTGACACCGCCTTGATTCCTTGTATTATGACCTGTGTGAAGTCTTCAGTAAGGAGATGGTCACTCACCTCCCTCCTCACTGCCTGGGGTACTGTGCCATTGACCTGCTTCCTAACACCATGCCCCCCATGTGCAAGATCTACTGTCTCTCCCTGCCAGTCCCAGGCAATGGAGGAATACATTTAATACCTAGCTACCAGGTATATCTGTCTGTCAACTTCCCCAGCAGCCACCAGCTTTTTCTTTTTTGAGAAAAAAGATGGCGGCCTCCGTTCGTGTATCAATTACAGGGGTTTGAATGGCATTACCAAACAATAACCACTGCTACTGGTCCTGTCGGTCCTGGAACAGCTCCAAGAAGTGCGCATCTTCATGAAGCTAGATCTCTGCAGTGCCTATAACCTGGTGTGTATCCGAGAAGGTGATGATTGGAAAACAGCCTTCCACACCACAAGAGGACATTATGAATACCTGGTCATGCCATTTGAACTTACCAATGCTCCAGCTGTATTCCAAGCATTCATTAAAGAGATTTTTAAGGATCTGATTGACTGGTACATAATCATCTACATTGACATATTGATTTACTCCTCCTACTACTCATTGACACCAGCTCTTTGCTAAAGCTGAGAAATGTGAGTTCCATAAGGAGTTTATCACCTTCCTGGGGTACAGGAAGTTTAAATGGACCCCAAAAAGGTGTCGGCGGTGATGGACTGGCCTGAACTAACCACGTTAAAGGAGTTACAGTGGTTCCTGGGGTTTGCCAACTACTATCGCTGGTTGAATACGGAACTACAGCACTATAGCCAGCCCACTAACCTCCCTTCTGTGAGGCAAGCCCCAGTGATTGCTCTGGCATGGGCAGCTTTCACTCAACTAAAGCAAAGCTTCACCTCAGTGCCCATCCTGAGACACCCTGATTGCCAGTTTATCGTTGAAGTAGATGCCTCCAGCTGTGGGATCAGGGCTGTGCTGTCACAACGGCAGAGACTAATTATAACATGGGCAACTGAAGAGCTCCTCTCAATTAAGGCGGCCATTGAGCCATTGGCCATTCTGAGCAACCACCACAAATCTGGAGTGTCTGCATAACGGTGGGCCCGGTAGGCTTTGTTCTTCACCAGGCTTCAGTTTTCTGTTACGTATCATCCAGGAATGAAGAACGGCAAGGCGGATGCTCTGTTGCTCATGCTCATGACCCTGCTAGCTCTCCTGCACAACCAAAGCTCATTCTGCCCCTGTTGATTATCCTTGCTCTGATTTTGTGGAACCTTGAGGAGGAGATACAATGGGCCCTGGCCAACTAACCCTCCCCGCCGACCTGTCCAGCTGACTAACTATAAGTGCTCTCCTCCCTACAGTCCCAGGTATTACAGTGGGTGCATGAAACACCCAGCTCTGGCCATCCCGGTATTCTTCACACCACGGCTTTCTTCCAGAATTGGTTCTGGTGGCCTACCCTGCCTAGGGACATGGAGAATTACGTCAAGTCTTGTGCCATCTGCACCCAGGCCTGGACGACTCGACAACACCCCACCGGACTTCTTGAGTCTCTGCCCATTTCACATTACTCTTGGTCCCATATAGCCATGGACTTGATCACTAATCTGCCAAGCTCAGACGGGTACAATACGATCCTAGTGGCCATCGATCATTTCTCTAAAGCCTGCTAATTGGTGCCACCTAAGGGTCTACCTACCGACCGCCACCACTCTGTTCCACCAAGTCTTCAGGACGTACAGGCTCCCTGAAGACATAGTGGGACAGAGGTCCTCAGTTCATGTCCTGGGTTTGGTTTGCTCTGCTGGGAATCAACGTCAGCCTCAGCTCGGGCTATCACCCCCAAACTAATGGTCAGACTGAGCAGCTTAACCAGGAAATTGGCCAGTACCTGAGATTGTATTGTAATCATGGATAACAGTGCTGGAGTGAGTTCCTCCCATGGGTGGAGTACACCCAAAACTCGCTCACCCACTCATCTACGGGACTCACCCCGTGTCAGTGCATCCTGGGCTATCAGCCACAGCTATTTCCCTGGTCAGGAGAGACTTCCAACATGCTGGCTGTAGATGAGTGGGCCCATCGTAGTCAGGAAGTCTGGGACAGAGCCCATGTTCACTTGCAGAGAGCCATCAGGAGATAGTACATCCAGGTGGACCGCAGTAGATGTCCACACCCCAGTTTACAGGTGGGCCAACGAGTCTGGCTCTCAAATCTTAGGCTGTGACTCCCTAGTAGTAAACTGAGCCCACAGTTCGTCGATCCCTTCCCAATAATCCGTCAGGTTAACCCAGTCACCTACCACCTGCAGCTCCCATCACCCTATCACATATCACCAACATTCCCTGTATCCCTGCTCAAGCCTGTACACCCCTGTCAGGGTGACGCCACCTCCTTTTGACATCGATGGGTCCCCAGAGTCAACACCATCCTGAACTCGAAATGGCGGAATCGCTCTGTAACATCGCCACCAGCGTCAGACCACCGGAGGGAGACCTCGCCCAAAACACCCCTCGAAGGAACACTTCTAGGTTTAGTAACATTTAAGGAAGATTCATGCAACATGTCAATGCGAGGTATCGTTCTCAGTATCATTTTCAGTATCAGATTATATTGCCTGCTGTTTGTTTCTGTGATCTCCACTCATGGATCCTAATCAACCCTACGCCAGCTCGGCGTTACACATGTTTTTTTGTTTTTTTTTTGTCCAACCTTTTATTGACAATTTAGCAGGGTGGACTGAGGGTGAGAAACAGTGGCATCCCTATCCTAGAGAAGGTCTTTTGAAGATAATAATTTAAATGCAGTTACCATTCTTGTTTTTAATGGGTACAGTGACCCTAATTGGCATTACAAGTATGTGAATGATGCATTAAAGGCATGGCTCTAAATGAAACCAATTTGGGATAGGGAGCACAAGAAAACTAAAAATAAAATGCCCTCTGATTCAAAACTTGACAGAAAAGTTGTTTTAGCTTGTCCCACTGCAATTCTGCCCACTCCTACGGCCCAGATACCGCTGCCTTACACTCCACTCATACAGAGGAGAGACAGATATAGACAGGCTGAGACAGGAGAAATCTGAATCTGTAGTCATTAGAAACACTTGGCAAGCTCAGCCTAATTTTACTTAAATAAATGCCACAGCTCCCTTTTGTGCAGATTGGAAAGTCATTCCATGTTTCTCCTCCAAGCATGAGTGAAATCAAAGGTATTTGTGATTTTCTTCCTCCCTGTTCCCATACTAGTAGATTCATGTTATGCCCATTTAACTGGTCTGCCGGACATTTTACTTAACACTCTTGATGATGCAACAGAAGATCTATTGATTAAAAAGATTGCTAACCTGAAATCAGTCTATGATAAAACCCAGGAAACCTAGAACTGATACCAGAGTCACTATTTATGAGTGGAGTGAGCCAGATCATTTACAACTATTTCATTCACAGCTCCACACATTTCTGAAGAAGTGAGTACAGGGCCAACAAGACATCTCATTTTGCTAATGCTAAGCAAGCTCATAATGAGACTCCCAGTGTTTTCATTACTCATTTTAAAGGAGAATGGGAAGGAAGTACTTGTTACAAATCAGCTCTTTATTAATACCTGTCTTAATAATATGCATAGTGAGACAGCACTGATCAGAGTGACCTTGCAGAGTTTGCAAACTATAACAGTAGCTACATTTGCAACCAGAGTTAGAGAACTCAAATCAGCTGGTGCTTTTGAGAACACTCCCAAGTCTGTTAAACACATGTTGGCATCAGCCTCTGTAGGCCAATCTCAGCAGCACAGCCATCAAAACAGAAAGTCTGGCAAGTGTAATTATTGCCACATTCCTGGTCACTGTGAAAAGGAATGTAAAAAGAAACCACATAGGATGTCCTTTGAGTCCATTGCACTTTAACCTTGCTATTGAGCCATTAGCAATTGCATTTCATTGTTGCAGGGATATATATGGAATTTGGAGGCAGGGAGAAAAACATAAACTCTACCTTTATGCAGATGATCTTTTACTTTTCATATCAGATCCAGTCACCTCCCTGACACCTTTGCTGTCATTGCTTAGTAAATTCGGCCATTTTTCGGGATAAAAACTGAACTTGCACAAAAGCGAACTTTTTCTGCTATACAGTGAAGCCCTAACAACAGAAATGTACAACCTCCCTTTCAACATAAGCATTTTTTTAGAGAAAATTTTGTTGGGTTGCTAAAATCAAACAAAAAGGGACTTGGGACAATGGTCTCCATTGTCGATGTCCCTGGTGTGTCGAATTAATGTCATTAAAAAGGAATATTCTTACTAAATTTTTTTAGTCTGTACCTGTTTTTATTCCCAAATCTTACTTTGATGCATTAGATTCAATTATATCATCTTACCTTTGGAAAGGTAAGCATCCTCGATTGAACAAGTCCCTACTTCAAAGATCTAAAAGAGATGGTGGCATGGCTCTACCCAATTTTCGTTTATACTACTGGGCAATTCGTTCTCTTACCTTTTGGGCATATTTCCATAACCAAGCTAATCGGCCTGCCTGGGTGGAAATGGAGATAAACTCTGTCAAAAATCTCTCTGTCTCTGCACTTCATAGATCTGCACTCCCCATCCCCTCAGTTGAATTAATCAATAATTCAGTTATTAGGCATACATTGAGAGTATGGGCTCAGTTTAGAAACTAGAGTGGTTCTTTGGGCTTTTCTCTCTCCAGCCCTATCATCTCTAACCATGTCTTTCAACCTTCTTTACATGATTCAGTATTTCAAGAATGGCACAGTAAGGGCATTAAACTTTGCAAAGATCTTTTTATTGATCATAAGTTTGCATTGTTTGTACAGCTGTCTGAAAGGTTTAATCTATCCAAATCTCACTTTTTTAGATATTTGCAAATAAAACACTTCATTAGCTCTTTGATACCAAATTTCCCTGAGCCTCCCGATGCAACTCTTATAGACAATCTCCTCTGTCTGTCCTAACTGCATAAAGGCCTAACATCCACTATTTATGGCATATTAATGGGTTTGAGTTACAACACTTAAAATTAAATAAATATAAAATTATAAACTGCTTGGGAAAAAGACCTAAATCTGACATTGTCAGATGATACATGGAACTCGATTTTCAAGCTTGTCAACTCAACCTCCTTATGTGCCCGCCACTCTTTATTACAGTTTAAGGTTGTACATAGGGCTCATTTCTCCAAAGTTAAGCTTTCTCGTTTCTAACCGAATGTCGATCTGGTGTGGTAAGTGGAGAGGTGTCTCTCATTCATATGCATTGGCCCTAATTTGGAAAAATTCTGGAGGGATGTCTTTCAAACCCTGTCTCACGTACTGAATTGCAATCTTGAACCAGACCCCCTGGTTGCTCTTTATTGGAGAGGATGATGTCGGAACTCAGAGTCCCCTCCGAGTGGACATATCGCAGGATGAATGTTGCGTTTGTATCTATTTCCCCTTAGTTTTCCATGATCAATTAACTCAGTAAACTTATCAAAATGAAACTTAGTAAACTACTACAACTTAGCCAAAATAATGAGAGTTCAGTCAGCAGATGGGAAAGAGCAAATAGAACGTCTCGACCTCTCACCTAGTTTTTTTTTTTTATTCTTTGAACACGATGTTCTCTTCACCTCCTTGTGACTTCTGACATAATATTGACTTTTTCTAGATGTTTGCAAGTTTGCACATTGCAAAGTCAGCATTACGGTTCCATGTTCTCCCACATTTTATTCATAGCATGGTGCAAAGCAAGTTTTGCAGTTATTTCGTAACCACACTGTCTAGTTTTTTATTTTTGCCTTTAAGCTTTTAAGCGTTTCATAACCTGCATTTTAAGATTAAATAGCCGCATGATATGTACCTTACTTATCCAATTTTTCCATTAGCTCAATTAGCCGGTCAGCCAATCCAATGATCCCATTGGATAGCCTGACCGACTAAACTGCAATTTTAAGCTGTAAGCTCCAACTGTTTTCACTAAATGTCTTTTCTCTCTTTTTCCAATCATGGTTACTGTTATTATATTCTATTTGTATAATTTTATTATTACTGCATATACATACTATCAGAGGTTATACTATACTGATACTGTACTGATTGTCATAAGCTTAGCCTTTAAATAGATGATAGGATAATAGATACCACTGCTCTTAAATGAGTTACTACTACTTTGAAGATAAGCATGAATTTCCCCTACATATTGTTATTTTAAAGATAAGCATTTATCATTAAATTTCCCTGACATCACTGTCAGCTTTGTTTGACTTTAGATCTTCACGCTGACCCTACAGATCTTACAGATCATTTTGACCTCACAGTTGATACCTTTTATCACGAGTCTATGTCAGTCTGTGTAAGTGTGAGGGGGCTCCGCCGGAGGTGGAAGTGGTCGGATCTATTTGCCGAGTTGGTGATAGGGGACGAGCAGTGACGAAGTCGGGGACAGGCAGAGAGTTTGGTAACGTGATAACAATAATCCACAGCGTATAATCCAAAGGGAAGAGACAAATACGGAAGTCGATAAACAGTCCTGGGTCGAAAAGCCAACAATAGATATATCCAAGATAATCCTTAAGAATCAACAGTAAACAGTCCAGGTCAAACACAGAGAGCAATCTGAAAAACACACGAGGCACACGCTTGGTATTTTCCATAAGAAAAGATACTTCGCGACGTGCAGGAAGTGCGCACCGTATTTAAGCCCGGTGCGCAACCCGGAAGTACTCTCAAAAGACAGGCGAGAGCTCCCTCTCGCGGGCAGCTCTCGGGCGGGTCATGACAGAGCCCCTCCTCTAGGAACACCTCCTGGGGTTCTACACTGCGGACGCCCCCTCGAGCGCGGAGCAGGCTTGTTCGGGTGGTCGCGGTGGAAGTCCTCCGTGAGGGAAGGATCCAAGATGTCAACGGCGTCCACCCACGAACGCTCCTCGACACCATACCCCTCCCAGTCCACGAGGTACTGGAGCCGCGATCAGACCCACCTGGAGTCCAGGAGAGCACATACCCGGTATGCCGGGGACCCCTCAATGTCCAGAGGCGGCGGTGGCTCTCCGCCGCCCATAGCTTCCCCACCCGAAGAATGCGCAGGCTTGAGAAGGGACACATGAGATAAGCCGCCGGAAGCCGTAGCCGATACGCCACCAGGTTGACCTGACGAATGATCTCGAATGGCCCGATGAACTTGGGACTGAGCTTGCGGCATGGTAGTTTAAGGCGGAGGTTCCGAGTGGACAACCATACCTTCTGCCCCACCTGGTAGGAAGGATGTGGGCGGCGCCGCCGGTTGGCCTGTATCCTCTGTCTACGCACTGCCCGTTGAAGTCGCACGTGGGCCCTCTCCCAGACCTCTTGACTTATCCGGTACCATTCCTCCACCGCTGGGATGTTGGAGGGCTCCCCTGAACAGGGGAACAGAGGTGCTGGTATTCCAGTACGCACTGAAACGACATCAGACCCATAGAGGAGTGGATGAGAGAGTTCTGGGTGTAAGGCAGAAACTCACTCCACCGTTGCTGCTCCCTGCTACAGGAGGAACTGGCCGATCTCCTGGTTGAGTCGTTCCGCCTGCCCATTGGACTGGGGATGATAGCCGGAACTCAGGCTAATGCCTATACTCAGTCGTGCACATAGCGATCCCCACACCCGGGAGGTAAACTGCGACCCCTGGTCCGACACAATGTCCTCAGGCAGACCAAGTTCTGAAACACGTGCAGGAACAAAGCCTCAGCAGTCTGCATGGCCGAAGGCAACCCCTTGAGGGGGATCAGCTTACATCCCTTGGAAAAGCGATCCACTACCACCATTACTGCCGTATAGCCTCCTGAGTCCAGAAGGTCCATCAGAAAGTCCACTGACAGGTGAGACCAGGGGCGTCGAGGAATCGGGAGAGGCTCCAGCGGCCCCTCCGGGAGTTGATGACTGGTCCATGCCTGAGCACACGTGGAGCATGCCCGAACGTGCCCCTCCACATCCGAGGCCAGGGAGGGCCACCAGAACCGACGGCGGATGAACTGTGTGGATCACCAAATCCCAGGATGACTTGAGCTGGGAGCTTCATGTACCCACTGCATCACCTGCAGGCAAAACTGTGGTGGCACGAAGATCTTAGTTGGCGGACAACCAGCAGGGGGCGGATCATCGGCATGAGCACGCTGGATCTCCTCCACAAGGTTCCACAGAACCGGGGCCAGAATGGCAGTGGCAGGCAGGATGGGCTCGACTAGTACGGACTCATTGGCAGTCTCGAATTTCCGGGAAAGAGCGTCCGCCTTACCGTTCTTGGACCCAGGGCGGTATGTCACCATGAACTGAAAGTGGGTAAAGAACAAGGCCCACCTGGCCTGCCGCGGGTTCAAGCACTTGGCGCCACGAAGGTACTCCAGGTTGTGATGATCGGTGAGAACCTGGAATGGGTGACGCGCTCCCTCCAGCCAGTGACGCCACTCCTCCAGCGCTGCCTTGATCGCAAGCAGCTCCCTGTTGCCCACGTCGTAATTGGCCTCTGCGGTCGTCAACTTCCGCGAATAGTACGCACATGGGTGAAGCTTCCCTGGTTCGCCATGACGCTGAGAAAGTACAGCCCCAGGGCCACTACTGGAGGCGTTTACTTCCACCACAAACGGTAAGTCAGGATCCGGGTGCCACAGAATGGGGGCCGTGGTGAAGCAATCCTTTAGCTGCTGGAAGGCCGTGCGGGCCTGGTCTGTCCAGGCCAATCTCAGGCCAGTCCGTGACCGCCCGGACTTTGACCGCGTCCATCTCCACGCCCCGTCATGAGATCACATAGCCCAAGAAGGTCACCGTGGACCGGTGGAACTCACACTTGTCCAAGTTCACATACAGGTGGTGCTGCTGCAGCCGGGATAGCACCTCCCGGACGTGTTGCACATGTTCTTCCGGGGAGGTGGAGTACACGAGGATATCATCAATGTAAGCAATGACCCATTTCCCCAGCATGTCTTGAAACACCCCGTTAATGAGGGCTTGAAAGACTGCGGGAGCGTTGGTGAGGCCGAAGGGCATTACTCGGTACTCATAGTGACCGTGAGTTGTGTGGAACGCGGTCTTCCATTCATCCCCCTTGCGAATCCGAACCAAGCTGTAGGCGCTCCTGAGATCCAGTTTAGTAAAAATCCTTGCCCCCCTCAGCTGCTCCAGCGCTGCAGGTACCAGGGGCAGGGGATAGGGGTACAGAACGGTAATGGCGTTCAGTCCCTGATAGTCTATACATGGGCGCAAGCCTCCATCCTTCTTACCCATGAAGAAGAACCCTGCCGCCACCAGGGACGTGGAAGGCCAAATGTGGCCCGCTGCCAGCGCGGTCTCTATGTACTCCTCCATAGCCTTAGCCTCTGGTAGTGAAAGGGGGTAGACCCACCCCCTAGGGGGAGAGGAGTTTGGCAGCAGGTCAATAGCACAATCCCAGGGTTGGTGTGACGGCAGCTGAGCTGCCCTCTCCTCGCTGAATACCTCCCAGAATACCTCCCAGAACTCTGTGTAAGCTCGTGGAAAGTGATCGGGAGTAGCAAGAAACGTTTCCGTCACGCAAGAGGTCCTGCAGGGCCTAGACGCCTGATCCCAAAGACACCTCTCTAGGCAGGCAGGTGACCAGTATACCAGCTCCCCCGAACGCCAGGAGATTTGGGGGTCATGACACTGAAGCCACGGGAATCCCAGTATCACGGGGTTGGCCGGTGAGGACGTGACATAGAACGCCAGACGCTCATGATGAAATAGACCCACTCGGAACTCCAGCAGTTCGGTCTGACGTTTGAGATAGCCCTCCCCAATTGGCTGACTGTCAATGGCCGTAATCTTTAGAGATGGCATGCAGAGAAAGGTGGGGATCCCGAGCTCCTCCACCAATGCCCCGTCGATCAGATTGACGGCCGCCCCGGAGTCAATTAGTGCTGGGACAGAGACACAGCGATCAGACAAACTCAGCGACACCGGAACCAACAAACTGAAGAAAAGTGAACTGCCACCCACCTGTGCCAATGAAGACTTCTCTGGGCACCGGGGACTCAGATGTCCGGAGGCCCCGCAGTTATAGAGAAATAAAAATACATATATTTAAATAGGAAAATAAAGTAATTTGTATGTACAGAATAGAATAGAATGAGTTGAGATGTGGGGGTGGTAACAAATAAATATGAGGTTATTGCACTTTTTTTTTTATTTTTTTTTTTATTGCCCAATGTTGGGGACATTCAACTGTTCAAAAGGTAGATTGCTTGGGGGAAGAAACTGTTCTTGTGCCTGGCTATCCTGGTAGTTGCTGCTCTGTAGCATCGGCCAGATGGCAAAAGGTCAAAAAGGACATGGCCTGGGTGTGAGGGGTCCAGAGTGATTTTCAGAGCCCTTTTCCTCACTCTGGATGTATACAGTTCTTGAAGGGTGGGCTGAGGAGCACCAATAATCCTTTCAGCAGTCCGAACCGTTCTCTGTAGTCTTCTGATGTCTGATTTTGTAGCTGAGCCAAACCAAACAGTTATAGACGTGCACAGAACAGACTCAATGACGGCTGAGTAGAACTGTGTTAGCAGCTCCTGTGGCAGGTTGAACTTCCTCAGCTGCCGAAGGAAGTACAATCTTTGTTGGGCCTTTTTGATAATGGAGTCTATGCGAGTGTCCCACTTCAGGTCCTGAGAGATAGTGGTGACCAGGAACCCCCGAACTTCAGGAGCTTGACAGATGGATCAGTAGAGGTGCAGTCATTGGTGTAAAGGGAGAAGAACAGTGGGGAGAGGACGCAAGCCTGGGGGGCGCCAGTGCTGGTGGTGCAGCTGTATGACGTGAACTTCCCATTTAACTAGTTGATGCCAATCTTTCAGAAAGCTGGTGATCCACTGACAGATAGAGATAGGAACAGAGAGCTGGGTTAGTTTGGTCTGAAGGAGTGTTGGGATGATGGTATGCTGTAGGATGAAGTGCAGTCCCATGTAGACTGCATCATCCATGGACCTGTTTGCTTGGTAAGCAAACTGCAGGGGGTCCAGTGATGTTCTTCAGATAAGCCAATACCAGTCTTTCAAACGAGTTCATGACCACAGATATTGAAGCAACAGGTCTGTAGTCATTAAGTCCTGTTATCTTGGGTTTCTTTGGGATGGGGATGATGGTGGAATATTTGAAGCAGGCATGGACTTCACACAGCTCCAGTGATCTATTGAAGATCTGTGAAAAGATGAAGGCCAGCTGGTCAGCAGACAGGCTGGTATGACACCGTCTGGGTCTGGTGCTTTTCTTCTCTTCTGCTTCAGGAAGATCTGACACACATCATCTTCACTGATCTGCAGTGCAGGGGGGGGGGGTTTCTGGAGGTGTTAATGGTTGTGTAGAGAGGTTTTCAGATGGGGCATGGGGTGTTAGACCGGCAGTTTCAAATCTGCAGTAAAACTCGTTCAGGTCTTCAGCAAGTTGTTGATTTGGCCTCAGTGCTGGGGGACGGTGTCTTGTAATTTGTGATGTCTTTCAGGCCTTTCCAAACTGAAGCAGGGTCATTGGAAGAGAACTGGTTTTCCAGCTTTTTAGCATAGCTCCTCTTGGCCACCCTAATATCCTTATTCAGTGATCATTCTATAACTTGCTCACATTGTGATCCTGATAGAATAGCTCAGTCATTGCTTAGAAAATAAGTGAAAAAAGAGAAAAATGTTGATTATACTTTTAGTAGGGGCCTTCTGCCCCTGGGTTTGTAGTTTTACACCTCAGCAGCAGTGTGGTTGAAATTTGGCCTGTACTTTTTCTTTAGAAATAGTTCACAATTTGTCTGACATTCATGATGCATCTTGTTGGGTCTGTCATCACACTGGTACACAGTGGTCATCATTCCCTTTAGACAATAATACCACAGCAAAGATCAATAAGAACATCTCTTCCTGTCTCGTTCCCCCTCATATCGTCTGGCTGCTACAGCTAACTGCTGCTTTTCGCTCAGGACATGACATGACTGACCCAGTTCCTGGCTGTAACTCCAGCCTAAATGCATGATGTATTATTGGGCAATAATATAATAATAATAATATCATAATACAATAATATTATAACTGATGTATTATTGGGCAAAAAGAAAATTGGTTGACACTTGTCTCTGTTTGTTGTCCCTAGTGTCTTTTTACACACAGGTAACCCTTAGCAAAATCTCACTTAACCCTTAGCAAAATCTCAACTCGGATCTCAACTCGGAGTCCTCTTTGTCTTATCACGAAAGTAGGAGTTATGTATCTAAATATTTTGATGGGTATAGCCTGGCTGACCCCTGGACTTCATCAGGTGCAGCAGTAGGATGGTCTATGTTCTAAGCCACACCCATTTATTAAGCCATGCCTAATAAAATAAATGGCTTGAATTAAAGGCTATGAAAGACAGTTCTTCAGAATAGGATGATATTGGACATCTTGACTGCAGAGAGTGTAGGTGTTTGTAAGATGTAAAGACACTTCATGCTGTTTTTTTATTCCTAATAATTTTCATCAATATTATTCAACATATGACAAAGGCTATAGCTACTCCACCACCAGCTGATAACTCCTGGTTTCCATAGCTCTCTTCTCTTTGGGATGGTTGGGGTAACTGGATTCTGCATTCCATTATAATTATTCTTAACATGTATCCTTAAGTGCATTTCTGCTTGTGTTAGGCGATCCATAGATGCCCTAGTTAACAACACTTACATAGCAGTTCCACTCAGTATGATGAAGTAGGTCTTGCTTTTTGCTGGCCAGGACCAATCTCTTGCATGTGCGGCCTTAAAGGGTGACTGTCGTTTGAGGTTGGGGCTGTCGGATGGCCCAGTTGGCAAGACTGTCTTTGATGGTCATTAGGAACGTGCACAGGTCCTGTTGGGACCTAAGTGGGCAATGATACATTCTATATCTCAGCATGCTCTGTCCTGGGCTGACTGCAGCCCTTGGCTGAGTGTGTGACAGTCCCATCTTCCGTATCTTAAGGTAAGCCTTTTCATAATAAACTTGCAAAATTGCCAGTGAATACATCATCCACCACATCTGTTTCTGCTGACATCTTTTGTTTACCTATAGATATCACTTCTGCTATTCTGCTACTAAATCATTGTCTCTGTATGGTTCTTTAGCATTAGATAGCATTAAAAAAGTGTTTTAATTTTAACTCTAGATGCTGGACTTTTCTGTTGATAGAGCTGGTGTTGAGGGACCAGGTGAGATTCTCCAGCAAGTGAACATTGAAGAATGTGTTCTTGATAATCTCCATGGAGGATCTGTTGTTCAGCATTGAATAGTCACTCTGTACTCTCCTGAAGTCTCTTTTGCTGAGAGATCAGTTGTTGGCTCTATAGCAGGCTTTTAGCTTTTTTACCTCCTCTCTGTATATGGACTTCATTCTTGCTGATGAGAACCAGGTATCCCAGTCAGGAAATTCAGGTTCTAGTTTCAGAGAGAGATGTCAAGGCATAATAATGGTGTTATAGACATGCATGTGTTGAGTCTCGAGTTCAGAACAGATCGGTTCACACAGTTGTGTGTGTGTGTGTGTGTGTGTGGTACAGTTCACTTCTGGATGCTGAGAAGCCTGATGGCTTAAGGGAAGAAACTGTTACAAAGTCTGGTTGTAAGGGGCCGACAGCTTCAGTACCTCTTTCTAGATGGCAGGAGGGTGAAGAATGTGTGTGAGGGGTGTGTGGGGTCATCCACAATGCTTTTGGCTTTGTGGATGCAGCATATAGTGTAACTGTCCGTGGTATAATTGGAGAAACTCCAATTGTCTTCTCAGCTGCCCTCACTATCCGCTGCAGAGTCTTGTGATCTGAGACATTGCAATTCCCCAGGCAGTGATGCAGCTGCTCAGGATGCTCTTGATGGCTCTTGATGATCCACTGTAGAACATAGTCAGGATGAGGGGAGGGAGATGGGCTTTCCTCTGTAGGAAGCAGAGACACTGCTGGGCTTTCTTGCTGATAGAGCTGGTGTTGAGTGACAAGGTGAAATTCTCATGAACACCAAGGAATTTGGTGCTCTTGACGATCTCCACAGAGGATCCATAGATGTAAAGCGGACAATGGTCACTTTGTGCTCTACTAAAGTCAACAACAATCTCTTTAGTTTTGTCAACTTTCAGAGACAGGTTGTTGACTCTACACCAGACTGTTAGCCATTGCACCTCCTCTCTGTATGCTGACTCATCGTTCTTGCTGATGAGACCCATCATGGTTATGTCATCGCACAGCAGTGGGCTGAGCACACAACCCTGAGGGGCCCCAGTGCTCAGTGTGGTTGTGCTGGAGATGCTGTTGCCAATCTGGTCTGAGGTCTTCCAATCAGGAAGTCCAGGATCCAGTTGCAGAGGGAGATGTTCAGGCCCAACAGGCTCAGCTTCTCAATTAGGTGCTGAGGGATGATTGTACTGAATGCTGAACAAAAGTCTGTGTCCAGGTGGGTGAGGGCTGTGGTGATGGCATAGTCCATGGAGTGGTTCTGTAGAATTCTTTGGAACAAGGATGATGGCCATTGTCTTGAGGCATGTAGAAACAATGGCGCTGCTCAGGGAACTGTTGAAGATGCCAATGAAAACATCCTCTAGCTGTTCTGCACATCCCCTGAGCACTCTGCCAGGATTGTTGTCTGGTCCAGCAGACTTCCATGGGTTAATTCTGCATAGAGTTCTCTTTACATCAGCCATGGATAGGCAGAGTACCTGGTCATTTGGAGGAGGGATGGTCTTCCTTGCTGCTACTTTGTTCTGCACCTCAAACTGAGCATAGAAATCGTTCAGCGCATCTAGGAGGGAGGCATCACTGTCACAGGCAGGTTAAGTTGTCTTGTAGTCTGTGATTGCCTGGAAGCCCTGCCACATGCGCCGGGTGTCTCTGCTGTTCTGAAAGTGGCAGTGGACTCTCTGGGCATGTGCAAGCTTTGCCACTCTGATGGTTCAAGACAGTTTGGCCCTTGCTGTTTTTAAGGCCATCTTGTCCCCTACTAAGAAGGTGGAGTCTCTAGACAACAGCAGCACATGCACCTTTGCGGTCATCCACGGCTTCTGATTGGAGCATGCGGTGATGGTCTTGGAGATGGTCACCTCATCAATACACTTGCCTATGTAGTTGAACAGAAGCTGTAGCTAGTCACTGATGTCATGTACTCCTCACTGAGTGTTGGCGCTGTCTTGGAATTGGTTGTGGATTCTCTGGACATTCTCTGCTTCTCTGAAGGCCAGGGGGAGTTTGGCCCTTTCTGTTCTTAGGGCTACCTTGTCTCCTACTCTGAAGGCAACATCCTGCAATGAAAGAACAACCTTGTAGTAACAGAGCTCTTTGATGGTCCACTTTATTGCAAGGGACTCTATTACAGCTGCATACTTCCTCTCAGCAGGGGTTAGCTTTTGGATGGCATACAGGACCAAGTGCTCTTCTCCTTCAAATGTCTGTTATAGGACAGTGCCCAAATCCTGTTTCTGAGGTGTATGTGGAGACTGTAAAGTAGAGGTTTAAGTCAGGGTTCCACAGGACAGAGGAACTGGTGAGCTTCTGCTTGAGGTCCTGGAATATGTACACCATCTTTTTGTGGTCCCATGTACATGGGCTGGCTGGGTTGTTTTTTTTTTGATGTTGTTCTTTTTTTAAAACCCCAGAAAGACATATACCTGTTTTTTCAAGGTGGGATGAAATACACACTCACTGTATCTGTCTTCTATTCCTGGGGTTTTAGGAGGCAATCGCCAATGTGATACCTCAAGGCCACTGTTGTCTATCGTCTCCCCAAGCATAAGTGGCTTTCTCATTGCTCTCACCTACCAATCATGGTGGCTAAGGCACGCTAAAGGGTCTGTAGCTCCCTGGAACTGGGCCATAATCAGTCTTCTGGCAACCTCAGCGGCAGTGTGCTTTACAGACTTAGAGCCACCACTTAGTGGTCTAGCTCAGAGCATCTATCTGTGTTTGAGGTAGTTCCAGGGTGGTATGTCCAGCAGTGGAACTCTGCCACTGTGTTGAATGGCTGTAGTATACCAGAATATCACTTTTAAACACCTCATAGTTGGCTGTCTCTGTTATTGAGAGCACCTAGTAGGCCAGTTGGGTCTCCCCAGAATGAAAGGGAACAAGTATGTGAATCCAGTCTTCTTCATTCTTCATAAATCTCACCATGGGTCAATGAGAGGGATGGAGGCACCAGCAGAGCAGAAGTTTGTGAGGTCCAGGAGCTCTTCTGTGGCAATGAAGAGGCTCTGGGCCAGCCCCTCAGTCACCACCTGCTGCTGGAGGTTTGCCTCAAGATGGTGCTGCAGCATAGGAGGGAAATGAGCATGGCTAAGCAGCAATGAGGCAGGTCTTAATGAGCTCTGCAAGGCACAGCATGTTTGGGCAGCATAGTTCCCTCTAAGGTCAAGCTTTAATTAGCATGGGAGCATGGTACAAAGCTTTCTCTTCATAAGCAACTCAGCAAATGACAGTCTGACCTCAAGAGGTGATGCTCTGCAGCTGATTAGAGCAAGGATCTGAGTCACAGAAGCTTTCTTTAGGAGCTGCTTGAGAATATGCACAATAACAGATTGTAGCTCTGTGTTTTTTGCTGTCTCTTCTGCTATTTGTCTGGACTTCCTGTCTGATACAGGAAGGAGAGTGGATATCATTTTCACGTGGTCTTGAACATCATCTGTTGAATTTGCACTTTCTTTTGTGGGTGCTATTGACAGTACATCAGCAAGTATCAGGTGTTTCCCTGGTGTGTAGATCAGTTTAAAGTCATACCTTTGCATTTTCCTCATCAGATGCTGTATTCTCAATGACATCTCATTCAGATTTTTTTTATGATGGCAACTAATGGGCAATGATCTGTTTCTACTGTGAAGATGGGAAGGCCTTATAAGTAGCTGTAGAACTTTTCAAGGCCAAACACTAAGTGGAGTTCACAGATTTAAGATTTAAGATCATTCCCCTTATGTGTAGTACACCTACCTAGTCTATGGGTCTAGGCATGTGCAGTGTAGCATTGATTTTCTCTGTATCAGGCTGGACACCTTGTGGAGAGAGTTTGTCTCCAAGGAAGACTTTCTTGCACTCCAAACTAGCATTTGCTTTTGTTGCACTTTAGTCCATTCCATTGTATTTGCTTCAGCACCTTTGTCAGCCTCTGATTATGTTCTTGGACTGTGGAGCCCCATACAATGATATAATAAACATAGGCACATACTCCATCTAGACCCTCAATGATGTGTTCCACAGCTCTGTTAAATATTTCAGATGCAGAAATTATTCCAGAAATCTCAGGAAGTATTTGCCAAAGGTTGTATTAAAAGTGCAGTATACGTTGCCAGAAACCTTGTGAAATATTTAGCAACGACCATTTCACTGATTATCTCTTCACTTTTGGGTGTTTTGGTTGTGCTTAATGTACACTTAATGTTCTCATTGAGATATTTCATATCCATACATATTCTCAACTCCCAATTTTTTTTTTTCAAGCATACCATAGAGTTGACCCAGTCTGCTGGTTCCTCAGTCTTCCTTGTCACACCAAGTGCTATCATCTGTTCCAGCTCTTTATTTAGATTATCTCTTAATGCTAACGGAACACTTCTTGTGGCATGCACAATTGGCTGTGCATTTTCTTTTAGCTGGATCTTGTATGTGAATGGTAATACACCAAAACCTCCAAAGACATCTGAAAACTTTTCCACTATTGTGGCAAGAGAGTTAGATAAGGCACTCACAGCACTCTTTACAAGCTCTAAGTGTTCACAGGCTCTATGGCTCTATCATCAAGCAGTGAGTCGAGTCCTTCAGCAACAACTGAGAAGAGAAGATGGTGCACCTTTAACTGTGACTCTTAGCTTGCATGTACCTAAACACTCAATTCTTTTTCCATTGTAGTCTTTCAGTGCAAGTGTTTTTTTCTCTGCATTTTATGTTTTTCTTTCATTGCTTTGATATCGGACATGCTGATCAGGTTTGCTTTTGCACCAGTCCAATTTCAATGTTATATATTAACAGATTATAGTCCTGTTTATTTGCAATTATATTGTCCAATTATCCTCTTTAACAGCATTTATCTGATCAACTGTTTCTTCTTTACAGTTCACCATACCAACAAAAAATGTCATTCCGATCTGTGTCCTCTGCTATGCTTACATATTTTCTTTCTTATTGTCCTTTTTCTTTGAGAAACATTGTTTTTCAGTGTTTTCTTCCCAGGGAGTTAGAACAATGTCCATCATGCACCGGACACTCTCTTGGCTTGTGCTGTGTGCCACACCTCTTACAGGAGAATGAGCATCTTTTGTCCACTGTGTCGGCTATGCCTGGGATGTCCTGGTCTTGAAATGGTGTCAACAGGCACACTGTCATTTTTTTGTTTGCAGGTGTTTCTGACATAATTCACTGGCATGGCAAATCTTGAAAGATATGGAATACATATTTTTCATATGTCTCATTCTTCTTCAAAGAACAGTAAGCATCAAACTTGCTAAACACCTCATCCAGTTTCATATGATCCTCATCATCGGCAAAAATGAATGTATTGTATACCTCCATGGCTTGTGGACCAGCTACTGTTAGCAACAAAGCTACCTACCTTTACTTGCTTGAAAGTGTGCCAATTGCTGTCGACATTGCCATTTAGCTTAATGCTCTCCGGTGGCTTCAAACCATACATAATGCCACTTTTCACAAACAGCTCTAAACCTCGTAGTCTTCATTGTAATTACAGCAGTTTCACTCCTGGTACCATGTTTTATTCTCCTGAATAATGGCACTTTAAATATGTTTGGTTATTTCATATATTAAAAACAAACCTACATCGTTGCTCCTCAGACTCCCTTAATTAAGTTCTTCTTTTTTTTTTTACTCTTCTGTACATATCTAAGTTGCAGTTTATTCAGAAGTATAAGCATATATACTCAATTTGACATGCAAGTAGTGCCATGTTGTCCAGTTGTGCCAGTATGTGAAGAGTTCTGATTATGAAAGGTTTTCACATGTTTAAGTGATGTGTCTATACAAGTGTTAATAGTTCAGACCTTTATGTGAGTCAAACATATTCCAGTCAGTATCTAGCTATTGTCAGGAACAGCTGGACAGTTCCCTGCCAGGCCTGTAGAGGGCACTGGCAGGTGATATTCTGAAGCCTGCTTCTTTGTGTGTCTTGTCTTTCACTGCCTATTGTTCTCTATCCTGATTGTGTCACCTGTTTCCAATTAGTCCTAATGTTTTGCCCTATATATAGGGATCCTTGCGTTGTTGGCAATTGTTTATCTGTACCGTGGTTTTTGTCAAGTCAAGTCAAGTCAAGTCAAGTCAAGTCAAGTCAAGGTTTTGTGTTAGACCACGTTTTGTCCAGTGTTAGGTTAGTTATCCCCTGTCTAGTGTTTCTGTAATAAAAGCAGCACTTTGCTGTATCCTGCGTCTGGGTCTCTCTTTCCATGGCGTGCAGGCGTATGCATGCGACACCATGGAGGTCGGGGTTTGAGCCTCGCACAGGGCGGGGCACCCCGGACATGACAGCTATATGAATTGAATTATAAATCCAGTGCCTGCACTCCTCCGAGGCCAACTTCATGACCAGTAGAGTTCTCTGTGGCCAACAATAAAATTCCATTCCAGTGTGAAAAAAGGCACATGGGTGGAGTTTGTTGTTTGATGACCACTGAGACAGCTATCCACCAACATCCACCTCTAACCTGTCCACTTCCAGGTAAAACTTAGTATAGCCCAGAAAGTCTCGAACGTCTTCCACAGAAGAACTGCAATAGTCTTCTTGAAGTCCATCTGAAGACAACCCTTAAAGATAATGAACCCCATGAAGGAGACTTACATGAAATGGAATTCACACTTCTCTGACTTGATTCCTCAGGAGGCACTGCAATGCTTGCTGGATGTGTCTGATGTGATTATGGATCCAATTGTAAAACATGAGGTTGTCATTGAAGTAAATGAAGACAAAGTAGTTGAGAATGTCATGCAGGGCATCATTAATGAGGGCCTAGGAGACTGCTGGGGCATTCATCAGGTTGAACAGCATGAGCAGATACAATAGCGACTTTTTGGGGAATTGATTGCAGTCTTCCACTCATCTCCATCCTCCGTCCCATTTGATGAGGTCTAATTTTGGCTCTTTGCAGTAGCTCAAAATCAGTAGACTGTGGGACCACAGTAGGTACATGTCAAGTAAATGCAGTAGTTTGCTCTGGGAATACATTTGTTGTCACAAAACCCAGTGTATCTGCTGCTATGCTGGGCCACCAAAAGTGATTTTTGATGAAGCCCAAAGTCTGTGTTTCACCTGGATTATGAGTGAGGTGCTCCATTGTTGCCTCCATTGCGGTACTTGGGTGTATATGGAAGCAAAGACAAAACTTCCTGTTGGACAAATGGCTCAGGTGGTTGAAACAGGCCAGAAAGGGCACCCAGTTTGAGGTTCTTAGAACAAGGATGGCAGGAGAGGGTTGAAATCTGTTGATGAACAGAGACCATGTGGCCTGATTGGGGTTCAGCCCATGTATGGTTTTCGGTCCCCTCCAACCATTTAAGTCACAAATAGATTTTAAATTTGGACAGTGCTTCCATTCCTGCAAGTTCAACTTAATGCAGACATGCAACCAGCATACAGATTCTCTGATGTATTCCTCCAATGTTTTGGTCTCAGTCATGAGAGAAAAAAGATTATCCCCTAAAGGGTTTTTAATGCGAGGGAGCAGGTCAATGGAATATTCTTGGAGGAACACCTCCTTTAGGTCATGATGCTTGGGAAAAACTTGAGAAAACTGAGTTCTAAAGATTCAAGAGATAAAGGCACAATGAAAATTCAAGCACTAACCCTGTAGACTACACTCAACAAAGTAATATGGTAGATTTACTTAAAATATAGTGCATCATTTTTGCAAGCCCCCTTTTAAGTAATTTTCACATGGAATTTTAAGCAATTTTAACTAAAAAAAAACCTTTAGTAGGTGATCTTTGAACATTTGAATATTTTTGCTGAAATTTTTTTGGTTGGTGCATCAAAATATTTTAAGTAGTTTTTACTAAGAAATTTAAGCTATTTCCAGTTTTGTTTAATCCACTATAAAATATAAAATTTAAGCTAATGTATATTGCTAATTTTTAAAATACCTAGCTATTAATCAAATAGTTATATATTACAATGAGTGGAAGAAACAACAGTCAATTGAGGAATATTAAAATACTTATTTATATTTTTGACAAATGTAACTTGTCTTAAAACATTTAAGTTCAGCAATTTATACCTTTTAATATAAATATGCATGTTTGAAATATACTTTACTGAACAACAGTAAACATTCTGTAACAACAGTATGCTTGTGTGTTTGTGTTTATACACTGCTCAAAAAAATTAAAGGAACACTAATTATTAGAGTATAGCATCAAGCCAATTAAACTCCTGGGATATTCATCTGGTCAGTTAAGTAGCAGAGGGGGATGTTAATCAGTTTCAGCTGCTTTGGTGTTAATGAAATTAACAGGTGCACTAGATGGGCAACAATGAGACCAACCACAAAATAGGAATAGTTTTACAGGTGGAGGTCACTGACACTTTATTTCCCTACTCAACATTTCTGACTGTTTTTCACTAGTTTTGCATTTGGCTAGGATCAGTGTCACTGCTGTAAGCATTAGGTGAAACCTGGACCCTATAGAGGTTGAACAGGCAGTTCAAATCCTTCAAGATGGCACATCAAAATGTGCCATTGACAGAACGTTTGCTGTGCCTCCCAGCACAGTCTCAAGAGCACAGAGGAGATTCCAGGAGACAGGCAGACAGGGCCAACAGTATGTTGGTATGAATATTACAGAACTGCCACTGACAGTTTGTGCACTATATCACAATATTACGATCAAAGAAAGAACGTGAAGACATTTAAATAGTTTAAATAACATCTAAACATCTAAAGTAATTTTACGATATAAATTTTGGTCTCTCAAAAGTACAAGCCTCCAGCATGCACACACACATTCATTCGAAATCTATTAAAAGGCGAATTAAATGAATTTTAAAAAATGAAAATTGTATATTCAGAATATTATATAAAGAAAAAAAATAATATATTAAGAAAAGCTTTGATTATTTCACATAACATTTATAGTTGTTTATGTTCACTATGGAGGGCACGGTGGCTTAGTGGTTAGCATGTTTGCCTCACACCTCCAGGGTTGGGGGTTCGATTCCCGTCTCCGCTATGTGTGTGTGGAGTTTGCATGTTCTCCCCGTGCCTCGGGGGTTTCCTCCGGGTACTCCGGTTTCCTCCCCCAGTCCAAAGACATGCATTGTAGGTTGATTGGCATCTGTAAATTGTCCGTAGTGTATGATTGCGTGAGTGAATGAGAGTGTGTGTGTGTGTGTGTGTGTGTGTGTGCCCTGCGATGGGTTGGCACTCCGTCCAGGGTGTATCCTGCCTTGATGCCCAGTGACGCCTGAGATAGGCACAGGCTCCCCGTGACCCGAGTGTAGATCGGATAAGCGGTAGACAATGAATGAATGTTCACTATGGATGAACAGTCCTTCACTGTAAGCTATGCTTGTGTAAAATGGCTGAAGCAAATTGAGATTCAAAATCAAGCCAGTTCTGCATCACGTGGTCACCTGATTGGATCCTTAAATTGTGCTAAATTGACTAAACTCCACATTATTGTTGAGTTTGCTCAAAATTACTAGTAATTTTTTTATTATTCAAAGTAAACCATACACTCAATATATTATGTAACAATAGCAGCGTTACATTGAGTAATGTTCAAAGCTACATTTTTTAAGTAAAATCTATTTGAAATAATAACGGGGCATTGGTGGCTCAGTGGTAGGTTTCTCGCCTATCATGCAGAAGGCCCGGGTTTGATTCCCAGCCAATGCTTTAACCCCAGCCACTGGATGCAGTGCCGGTCCCAAGCCTGGAGAAATGGGAGGGTTGCGTCAGGAAGGGCATCCGGCATAAAACATTTGCCAAGTTGTTGCACGGACCAGTTGGTCCGCTGTGGCGACCCCAAACAGGGAGCAGCCAAAAGCAACTTCTTCTATTTGATTTAATAAGCCATATTTGCTGAGGGCAGTTTTTACAGTGTAGTTTATTTGAGGGTTCTGGTTGCTTAGCCATGGGAAACACAGGACAATGGGAAGGAGGAGAATGAATAAGGTGTAACTGCACCTTTTTTGGTGGTAATTGATGGAAGGGTATATGCGTATGCAGGATGACCAGGGGTATTTGGAGATTCTTGGCAAGTCCACCAGAGAATGGTGTACTGTTGTCCTCCTGTCATAGTACTCTCTTCTCTGGGCAAGACTGTGTTTTTCCCAATAACTCTGGGCAAGTGGACTTGAAGTGACCTTACTTTTCAACACACACAGCTCTGTGCACTTTCTGCTCTCTCTCTAGCTCTCACTTCTCCCACTTTTTGTGTCTACCACCACTCATTGCAACAGAGAACCTTGTTAGTCTAATTAATCACAGGTGTGTGATCCTTAACCTCTTATGACAAGTTCACACTGCACGATTTTTGAAGTTGTTGGATTAGTATTGTTTTTACATCGCACAACTATCTGAGGTAGCATTCAGTTGCTGCTGTGTTCACATGCATGAAGTCACTATAATAATAATAATAATAATAATAATAATAATAATATATTATATTAAAGCTGAATATAATAATGTCTTGGAAAGTACCAAACTTTCCAAGAAAGAAAAATTGGTAGAGCGTTTCAACTTGAGGAGTTAGGCTGATGTCATCATGTATGATAAACATGGATATAGACATGGAGCTTTGAAACTGAAATTTGTGTGGTTGATGAGATGTTCCATGTGAGCACCTTGTAATTTGTACTCAGCACTGAATACAATAAACCTCATTTCTGTGATCATCCAGTCTGAAGTATTTGGCTATTTCTTAGATAGTTTAAGTCTGCTCATTAGACTAAGCTAGTCGGGTCAGTGTGGTGATTTGGAGTCAGATAGATTAGCTTCAGGAAAGTCTCCCTTTGAACTGAATTATTATTATTTTTTACCACATACAGCTCAGATGAAATATCAAATAGACTTAGGTGATCCTGCCAAAGTTCGACTAAACTTTCCTCCATTTATTGGGCCCAAATAGACCAAAAAGCAGCCTTTCTCAGAACCTAAGCCATGCTTGCTGACAGTGACTGCTCTCTCATTGACTGTAGGTCATGGCCAATGTATTTTTACAGGTCCAAATATTTAGCATGCCAAATATTTCACAGGCATTGCTGATTCTCTCAGATCATGTCTTTGATAATTCACACTGCATGATTGTCACTCGTGAATGAGCACCGATTTGCCTCCAATTTCGCATTTGTCAATGATTTCACAAAACCTGTCGGCAAGTGAAAATCAGGTCTAAAATTGTGCAGTGTGAACTTGCCATTACCCCCCTCTAGTACATTCACAAACCATTGCATAACTCTGGTATTGAAATAATGTGGGAAAGAAACACAGGACTGGATAATAAAAACTTATTTTAGTAAAGTATAATGTTTATAATGTAATCAGTAGGACTGGGTGCAGGGCTATACTCAGACTCAGATGCAGAGTCCTGACTTGAACTGAATGGGGTTAACAGGTGAGTCAGAAGGAGTGAGGGGTGTATAGTTCATTTCAGATTGAGGGGAAGTGTGAGCTACAGTCACAGCTGGCAGGATGCAGTAGAATGGAATAGAGGGGACTGCTGGTGGAATAGGAGAGGTACAGAGCTGTTCCAATAGGGCCATTAAGTCAACGGCCAAGTGAGCCAGCTGGTGAAAAAGATTTTGCCCCCAGTTGGGATGGTTGTGCCCACGAGAGGAGGAGAATATGCTGATGGATGCTGAGAGTAGACAAAACAAAAAGAAGTATGCATATTGCATGAAGACAATGCTATTTACCATTTATGCTGGAAATTGACAATGCTGAATATAATTGGAATTAGAAAACACAAAGACAGAACATAATGGGAAATAATTTAGACAGGAAAAGACCGCAAAACTATAGGAATGAGCACCAGAGGCAGAAATTCAGGGGAATTTCAGTGTGAGATTGAATCTTTCTGGGACATCTTGATGAACTGATCTCAGTTTGAATGCTATTTTTGCTTTTCTCACCCAGCTCCTGTGAGTATTATTTTTGTCAATGTATTCTATTTATTTTGAGTAGTTTGGAAGAAGTGACCATACACCCAGCGTGACAGTGTCCTCACTATAAGCTTGGTCCATCCCAAGGTTTTTGCTTGGCTACCTTGATTTGTTGGGCTGGGTTTTGTCTTTCCTTTTGGAGTTTAGGGAAGAGAATTGCCTTTTGTTTGTTTTTATTTATTTATTTTTTTGTAGGTTAGTTCCTAAAAACAGTGATTTTCTGTTTGTTACTTTGGCCTTGCCGCTTCTGAAGTTTTCCCCAGTTTCATTGTGCTGTACTGACTAATTCCTGCTAAGCTCCACCCCATCTCCATTTAGGGCACTATATACATATTTCATAATATTATACCTAACATCTTATACCTAACCCCTCTGTCTTTACTCACAGTGTTTGACCCAACCTTAGACTGGGTCAAAACAATCTGAAAAATCTTTATATTTTAAGGACAATAAATCCATGAAGGCAGAATCATTTTGAGGGACTTTATAGTTTTTTAAGGTACATTTTTGAAGTCCCTGCACTAAACAAGGCAGACTGTAGTTGTGTTGTCACATGATTGCACCCTGCCCATTCCTTCTCCCAGTATGGTAACTCAGCCACAGCTAAATTTAGCATAGTCCTTAGCAGCACAAGGAAGGAATGTGGGTTTATTCCTGTCCATTGTACATCACAACCAGCCACACTGCACATTCTAATGTGGATTATCATTTTATATATATATATATATTATATAATATATATATATAATATATATATATATATATATATATATTATATAATATATATATATATAATATATATATATATATATTATATAATATATATATATTATATAATATATATTATATAATATATATAAATATAATATATATAAATATAATATATATAATATATAATATAAAATATATATAAAAAATATATATATATAAATAATATATATATATAAATAATATATATATATATATATATATAAAAATAATATATATATATATATATAAATAATATATATATATAAATAATATATTATTAAGGGAAAACAATATCCAAAACTACATGGCCCTGTGTGAAGTGTTTACCACCTAAGCCTAATAACTGGTTGGGCCACCCTTAGTAGCAACAACTGCAATAAAGCGTTTTCGATAACTTGCAACGAATCTGTTACAGCGCGTGGAGGAATTTTGGCCCACTCATCTTTGCAGGATTGTTGTAATTCAGCCACATTGGAGGGTTTTCAAGCATGAACCACCTTTTTAAGGTCATCACTTTGACTAGGCCACTCCAAAGTCTTCATTTTGTTTTTATTCAGCCATTCAGAGGTGGACTTGCTGGTGTGTTTTGGATCATTGTCCTGCTGCAGAACCCAAGTTCGCTTCAGCTTGAGGTCACAAACAGATGGCCGGAAATTCTCCTTCAGGATTTTTTGGTAGACAGCAGAATTCATGGTTCCATTTATCACAGCAAGTCTTCCAGGTCCTGAAGCAGCAAAACAGCCCCAGACCATCACACTCCCACCATCATATTTTACTTTTGGTATGATGTTCTTTTTCTGAAATGCGGTGTTACTTTTACACCAGACGTAATGGGACACAGACCTTCCAAAAAGTTCAATTTTTGTCTCATCAGTCCACAGAGTATTTTCCCAAAAGTCTTGGGGATCATCAAGATGTTTTCTGACAAAACTGATACAAGCCTTTATGTTCTTTTTGCTCAACAGCGGTTTTCGTCTTGGAATTCTGCCATGCAAACCATTTTTGCCCAGTTTCTTTCTTATGGTGAAGTCATGAATGCTCACCTTAACTGAGGCAAGTGAGGCCTGCAGTTCTTTGGATGTTGTTGTGGGGTCTTTTGTGACCTCCTGGATGACTTGTCACTGCAATCTTGGGGTAATTTTGGTCAGCTGGCCACTCCTGGGAAGGTTCTCCACTGTTCCACATTTTCACTATTTGTAGATAATGGCTCTCACTGTGGTTTGCGGCAGTCCCAAAGCTTTAGAAATGGCTTTATAACCTTTTCCAGACTGATAGATCTCAATTACTTTCTTTCTCATTTGTTTTTGAATTTCTTTGTATCTCAGCATGCTGTCTAGCGTTTGAGGATCTTTTTGTCTACGTCACTTTGTCAGGCAGGTCCTATTTAAGTGAGTTCTTGATTGCGAACAGGTGTGGCAGTAATCAGGCCTGGGTGTGGCTAGAGAAATTGAGCTCAGGTGTGACACAGTTAAGTTATGTTTTAACAGGGGGGGCAAACTCTTTTTCACACAGGGCCATGTAGTTTTGGATTTTGTTTTCCCTTAATAATAAAAACTGCATGATGTGTTTACTTTACCTTTGACTAATATTTAAATGTGTTTGATTATCTGAAACATTAAAGTGTGACAAACATGCAAAAAAATATGAAATCAGGAAGGGGGCCAACACTTTTTCACACCACTGTGTATGTGTGTGTGTGTATATATATATATATATATACACGTTTCTTCTGGTGTGTTTCAAAGGGAGGAAAGACAGCAGTAGAAGATGTACTCTAGTCTGTCACAGGGAACCATACACATACAAACATATGGTTTGGAATGACATTTGTGAATATTTACATTTACATTTCTGGCATTTAGCAGATGCCCTTATCCAGAGCGACTTACATTTTCATCTCATTTTTTTTGTACAACTGAGTATTTTTGGGGTTAAGGGCCTTGCTCAGGGGCCCAGTAGTTGCAGCTTGGCGGACCTGGGATTCGATCACACAACCTTCCGTTCAGTAGTCCAATGCCTTAACCACTAAGCTACCACATCCCCCATATGAATATGAAATCTTTTGCTCAAATGAATATTTATTGTTTAACAATTAATGATATTGATATTGAGTCAGTATGAGTAATCTAGCCAACACAATATTGGCAGTATTGTTTTTTTTGTGTATTGTACAAATTGCATTCTGGGTATACATCTCAGATAGATCAGTTTATAAATAATAAAATCCTAGAACAATTAACATGTTTATTAAAAGCACATTTAATAATAGTGTTTTTTCGACGAGACTAGACGATAGGCCCATTGTATAGAACGTCAATTTAAGATTTTATAGGAAACTACCTTAGAAAATCACCAGGAAGGCTGAAAAACTGCCTTGCTGCATAAACGATGACATAGGCACAGAGGGCGCTAGATTGTAGCTCCTCCTCTTCCCTTTACCCGTGACGCAGGGGGCGCATATTGCCGTGCACTGTAATTCATTCTGCTTTTGACTGGGTTCGGAGTGGACGAATAGAACTAGCTTATCAGCTAAACATGGCAGGTTATCTAAAGGTCCTCAGTTCTCTCAACAGGTTTGCTACTTCTGTATCCAAAAGCCCCTCGGTCCTTGCTGCTCAAGCTTGCCAGACTTTACAACAGAGAAACTGTGAGTTTTTTTTTTTTTTTTTTAAATTGTCTTTAGAGTTGTCAAAAGTATTCAGTAACAGATGGTTTCCTTTTGACGTGGCAAATTAATTTGGACTTCTTGTACCACTGTAAGCCTCGATAAATGCGGCGCTATGTCTCCGTTGTTTGAAGAGCTCGCATAAGTGTTTTTCTGGTTCCGGATTATCATGGACATTCAAGGTAGTTCCTTATCATTATGTTTCCTATGAATTACCTTATAGTTTCCGTTCTATATTCTGGTGGGTTCACACTTACAAAACAGTTCTACTGAGCTGGCTGAGACGGTTCGACCATAATAACTTGAAACCGGCAACCGATGGAGGCCGGCTAACTTGCTAGCCTGTCTTTGTGTACTTCAGACGAGTTAAACCATGTTTTCGTCGACTGTAACGGATGTTACAGACCTCGAGTAACGGATGCCCTTATGATGAAATATGTATATTTAAACCTTCAATATCTTAAACTCTCAGGCGAGTAATTTTTCATTGTCCGAATTTGAACAAATGGATTATAGGGCTTGAACTGACCACAGCTGCTAGCTAATCGCTAGGGTTTCACCCATAAATTGATCATGCAAAGCAATCTTATACTTATTAAGCAGCAATTTTATAATATTGAATTTGAATGTAGTGTGTTGTAATAACGATTAAAAATATGATTACCGTTCAGTTCTGCGCTATTGAAATAATCCAATGTCAAGGTCAGTCGGTGGAGACGAACGAGTGGTTTATGGCCGCATGACACCGCCGGTTTAAAGACACTGCTTTATTTTATTAATTCAAATCTACCCAGATTTTAGCTCTCGTAGGTGATTTAGGTTTGCGTTATTGCTACTGTTCTATTACCTTTTTGTTTTGTGAGAAGTTGATTGTGTTTTGTTAAACTTTTGTGATAAAACTAAAACCTTTTGTCCCATAGCGCTCTGGCTTTGGAGCTACACATGGCTGACTAGGGCACATTTCTTACAAAATGATTAGTGAGGGCTGGCTGAGACCTCACTGGCTTGACCCTACCAGCTTGAAACTGGCAGCTGGTGGAAGCTGGCTATCTTGCTCAAGGCAAATGGAGTATAGGGATTGAATTGACTAGAGCTGCTAGCTAGTGATTAGATTTTTACACACAAACTGGTAATGGTAAGAAATCTAATTTTAACTGTTGTGTGCTGTCAGAATGAGTTACGGTCAAGCTGTTGAGATTAGTATGTGGTGAGTTAATGTGCAGTTGTTGGAAGTGTAGTTGTGAGAAACCATTTCCTGTCCACAGTCCTCTTTGACATTGAAGCTATCTATGGCTGACTAGGGCACATGAAGGGTGGTTAGCACAAAATCTGCAATGAAAATTAGGCAGTACAACTGAGATGTCAGATTGATATTTAATGCCTGGTGCTATTTATCAAGATCAGTTGTTTCCACCACATAGGTGTTATTTTGGTGCAATTGTATAGATGAGTTTCATGTATAACAAAATACACAACAAAAATCAGATTTTAAACTATTTTAGTAGATGTTGAGAATTTAAACATGAATGGAGATAAGGGGAAGTGGGTAGGGTCAGTGACAATGTATTTGGAGATAGTGTGGAAAAATATTCTCTCTTCCATCTAATGTGGAGAGAGAGAGATGGATAGATGCCAAAAGCGCACATTATTGTTTTTGTTTCTGTTTTTTGTTACATGGGCTCAAAGAATGCACTTATCCTAATGCATTTTTAATATCATGAGTAATTTTGATATGCATATAATAAAATTTAACATGACAAAAGTTCAGAGGTGAACCAAAAAATATAGTCTTTGAATCAAGATAATGTTGAATATACCCTTGATCAATGATCACTGACAAAGAGAACAGTCTGCTACAGTAATGTTTATGAAAAAGTAATATGGACTAATCTACCAAACTGTTAAGTTAGCTGCTGACTATTTTCTCTTGCTAGTATTTATATACCACTCTAATGTAGTCATGCAACACACAGTTGGCACAATAGAGGAATGTGAAAAGGGTAATAACATTTTTTGTTTTTGCCATTGAGGTTAAGAGACCCCTGTATGCTTTTCCACAAGCCTGACTGTTTAACTGACTTGTGCTTGAATATGTGCATTTCAGTCTCTATCAGGAACTGAAACCACAATCTAAATGTTACTGAGAAATAGGCAGTTTTTCAACCAAAAGTGTTTTATACTCATGAATGAAGGACTATCAGGTGAGACATGACCCAATTGCAACCAAGAAATAAGTAACATCTACCCTATCTTTTTGTCTTATTAGGGGTCAAAATGAACAATTTTTCCATACCATCCAGGTACTGAAATCTAATGTCAACCTTATATAAACTGATCATCTTCTTTCGGCTTTTCCCTTCAGGGGTTGCCACAGCGAATCATCTCTCTCCACCTATCCCTATCTTCTGCATCTTAAACACTTGCACCTACTAGCTTCATATCCTCATTTATTACATCCATATACCTCCTCTTTGGCCTTCCTCTTTGCCTCCTGCCTGGCAGCTCCATGTCCAACATTCTCCTACCAATATACTCACTCTCCCTCCTCTGAACATGTCCAGACCATCTTAATCTGGCCTCCCTAACTTTGTCCCCCAAACGTCCAACATGAACTGTCTCTCTGATGTACTCAGTCCTAATCCTGTCCAACCTTGTCACTCCCAAAGAGAACCTCAACATCTTCAGCTCTGCTACCTCTAGCTCTGACTCCTGTTTCTTCCTCAGTGACACTGTCTCTAAACCATACAGCATGGCCGGTTTCACCACTGTCTTGTACACCTTCCCCTTGATTCTCACTGATATTTTCCTATTACACAGAACTCCTGACACCTTTCTCCACCCATTCCATCCTGCCTGCACTCGCTTCTTTACCATTTTCCCACACTCTCCATTACTCTGGACTGTTGACCCCAAGTACTTAAACTCCTGTACCTTCTTCACCTCTTCACCCTGTAACCTTACTGTTCCACTTCCCTCCCTTTCATTCACACACACGTACTCAGTCTTACTATGACTGACTTTCATTCGTCTTCTCTCCAGCGCAAACCTCCACCTCCCCAGGTTTTCCTCCACCTGCTCCTTGCTCTCACTACAGATCACAATGTCATCTGCAAACATCATTGTCCAAGGAGACTCCTGTCTGACCTCCCCTGACAACTGGTCCATCACCATAGCATACAGGAAGGGGCTCAGAGCCGATCCCTGATGCAGTTCCAACTCCACCATGAACTCCTCTGTCTGACCTACAACACACCTCACCACTGTCCTACTCCTCTGATACATGTCCTGCACCACTCTGACATACTTCTCTGCTACTCCTGACTTCCTCATACAGTACCACAGCTCTTCTCTTGGCACCCTGTCATACGCTTTCTCCAAGTCTACAAACACACAGTGCAACTCCCTCTGACCATCTCTATACTTCTCCATCAAAGTTCTCAGAGCAAAAATTGCATCCGTTGTGCTCTTTCTGGGCATGAAGCCATACTGCTGCTGACAAATTTCCACTACCTGTCTTAACCTAGCTTCATTGCTTCATAGCTTCATTGTATGGCTCATCAACTTTATCCCCCTATATTTGCTGCAACTCTGCACGTCACCCTTATTCTTAAAGATCGGCACTAGCACACTTCTCCATTCCTCAGGCATCTTCTCACTCTCTACAACCCTGTTAAACAAACTAGTTAAAAATTCCATTGCTGCTTCTTCCAGACACTTCCAGACCTCCACCGGGATGTCATCAGGACCAACTGCCTTTCCACTTTTCATCCTCTTCAAAGCCTTCCTGACTTCATCCTTTGTAATCTTATCTACTTTCTGTTCCACAGAGTTCACCTCTTCTATTATTTTTTTTCCCTCTCATTTTCCTCATTCGTCAGCTCTTCAAAGTACTCCTTCCATCTCCTCTGTACACACTCCTAACTTGTGAGCACCTTTCCATCTCTATCCTTAATAATTCTAACTTGCTGCACATCCTTCCCATCTCAATCCCTCTGCCTGGCTAACCTGTACAAGTCCTTCTCTCCTTCTGTAGTGTCTAACCTAGTGTACAACTCGTCATATGCCTTCTGCTTGGCCTTAGACACCTCCCTCTTCACCCTGCACTGTAACTCCTTGTATTCCTGTCTATTCTCTTCAGTCCTGTCCATGTCCCACGTCTTCTTGGCTAACCTCTTCCTCTGGATACTATCCTGAACTTCCTCATTCCACCACCAAGTCTCCTTATCTTCTGTCCTCCTTCCAGATGACACACCCAGCACCTTTCTCCCTGCCTCCCTGATCACCTCTGCTGTAGTTTCCCAGTCATCTGGCAGTACTACCTGACCACCCAGTGCCTGCCTCAACTTCTGTCTAAATTCCTCACAACGTTCCTCCTTTTCAGCTTCCACCACTTGGTTTTCTCTAAAACCTTGTATAAACTGCCAACCTCAAAAGGAAAGCTTAATAACAATGCATATGTATGAAATAGTTTGGGCTCTAATAATTAAACTTTTTAATTTAAATAATTTACTCAGAACAAGTTTTGGCTCCTGAGAAACATTAAAATGGAGCTGAACTATGCCTATGTCCATGCCCCAAACTTTACCAACATGCTCAGAACCTTAACCTGAACATATGTCAAAATTGGTTCAAATCCATATAACCACTGATGGTTTGCTCAAATAGTTGTAATCCAGCTGTACCTCCTAAGAATTAAATGTCGTGTGATGCCGATTTAGCCTGTTTTTGAAAATTATTGATATTCAAACTGTCTTTACACAGAATTTGCTTCTTAAGTCAGAAGTATTGTTTATAGTAAATGTCTGTTTTCGATATTGAGAATCTCACACTGCTATTGTGAAGATGGGCCAAAAGTCCTAGGAGTAGTAATTTAGCCGAAATCAATATGATTGCTAGTTGAAATTAAGGCCTGTAAAATGTATTTTGATTGTGGCTATATGTAGTAACAATTTAAGACAGTAAATCAATATGGTGAATAGTTATGATGTCGCTAAGTTTTGTCAAAGCTTAAACGTCATTCATTTTGATAGTGTCTCTCTCTCTCTCTCTCTCTCTCACACACACACACACACACACACACACACACACACACACACACACACACACACACACATATATGTAGAGAGACATTTAAGAGGGTTTAATCTCCAAATAACTCTAATTTCATTTTGTAGAAAAAATGTGTTAAAATTGTGTGTATGGATTTGTGGACTTTTATGTTCTTGTTCATTACCTTCCTGTCCATTAATTTTTGCCTCTTACAAAAGCCAGAAAACCTTCCAAGAAGACAGTAAAGGCTTATGTCATGCTTAAGTTGTAGTTAGACAAAGTAAACTTGTATATAAATAACTATATATAAAAACTAGGTATTTTTATTATTACTATTATTTTGATTTATGTGTTACTTTTAGGTTGTACTATGTTTGCCTTTTTTTTGTAAGTAATGCGAAATTGATTTTTATATTTATTTTTTCATTCATATATTTGTATTTACATTTTGAATGTAATGCAATTACATGCACTAAATGAGTTTAGTTTTCATGGTTATTAATGTATGCCATTCCATCTATAAAAATTTAAATTTTCTAAATAGGAAACAAATTAGTTGTTCATTTTAATAGACCTGTCTGTCCCCTTGTATATTTAGTATTCCTCTTTAATAAAGAAAAAGTACTTCTTATCTGATTACTCGAATAATTGGTAGAATACTTGATTACTAAAAACACCTCACACACCTGGACAATAGAGACACTTATGTACGAATGTTGTTCATCGACTTCGGTTTTCAACACATTCAGCATTCAACACAATCATTCCTCAGCATCTAATCGAGAAGCTGAGTCTGCTGGGCACGAACACCTCCCTCTGCAACTGGATACTGGACTTCCTTACTGGGAGACCTCAGTCAGTCCGGATCGGGAACAGCATCTCCAGCAAAACCACACTGAACACTGGAGCTCCTTAGGGTTGTGTGCTCAGTCCACTGCTGTTCACTCTGCTGACCCATGACTGTGCAGCAATGCACAGCTCCAACCACATCAAGTTCGCCGATGACACGAGATAGATAGATAGATAGATAGATAGATAGATAGATAGATAGATAGATAGATAGATAGATAGATAGATAGATAGATAGATAGATAGATAGATAGATAGATAGATAGATAGATAGATAGATAGATAGATAAATAAATAAAATCTCACACACACACTTGATCTTGTTTACATGCACACGTCACTTTAATATATTTGAAATATTGAATAACACTTTAACTGTGCATCTGTTTATCTGTATAACTATTTTTCTGCTACTAACACTCACTGTCCCTAACTGTGTTTCTTTTTTGCACACAATGTATAACTTTTTTTTTTTTTTTTTTATTTTATTTATTTATTTATTTTTTTTGGTGCACACAGTCGGAGTTGTCTTGTTTGTCTGCACTGTCTCGTCATTCTTTGCACTTTGTATGTTGCATTTTTTTATTTTTTTTTTCCTCTTTCTTTCTTCTCCAAGGCACCTTATGTATAGTTTAGTTCTATGTTTGTCTGTGTCACTTTGTACTTTGTTTTTGTTCTGTGTAGCACCTCTGGTCCAGGAGGAATGTTGTTTCATTTCACTGTGTACTGCATCAGCTATATATGGTTGAAGTGACAATAAAGCTTCTTTGACTTTTGACTTTACTAAAATAAGCGATAGCTGCAGCCCTTATCTATTATGCAAATTAACAAAAAATTCCATCCTGGTGTAAATTAGAGGGCATGGCCTAGCTGAAATTGAATTAAGCAATAATGCATTAAAAAAAAAAAAAAATTTTGGTTGTGATAAGGCCATAACATATTAATTGCACAACCTTGTGTATAATCTTGCTTGCCTGGGTAGTGGGAGAGAGTACAGTCTACTGATGGACTTTCATGGCTCTAGTGATTTGGGCTGTCCATTGTGTTTTAACGGGAAGACAAATACTTATTGGTGGTGCAAGATCTTCTATTGGCCTGTGCCAAAACCAAGCATGTTCATCAGCCTGCCACTGCTTGCTTATGGAAATACATATTTTTGAAGGTGAGTCGGAATCTCTTTTGAGATTCCAACTTATGAGAGTTAGAATGACTATATATATCTGCAATGTTGTGTTCTGAGATGCTGTGCAGAGCGATCGGTTTCTGTATATTGTGTTGCAAGATTGCACCAAAACCAACAAATGATACCCTTGTGTGTACCACTTTAATGATTTGAAGAGGTGCCTGTCAATTTTTTTTTTTTAAATGAACCTGAGGACTTTGTGTGTGCATTAAGGAAGACATTAGATGCAGATAAACTCCTTTTCATACAGCATTTTGAGCCGAGAGTTTGAATTCATAATATGTCTCCAAAAACTAAAATTAAACACAAATCAAAGTGGTGACAGAAGTTCAGACAATTCAGGATTGAGCAGCCAGGAAGGAGGTAGTAACTCAGTCACTCTTTACAACCATTGTAAGCAGAAAACCATGGGTGTGCATCTTGGTATGCACAAAGCATTGAATGGGCTGCAATAGCAGACACAGGCTTATCAATACTGGACAGATGAAAATTAGAAACAAAAAAAAATTACCTAGTCAATTTCAGTCTCTCTTTTAGGGTTTTTCGCTACTAACACATTTAAGAGAAATTGTGGATGGTGCTAGCATTTCCCAATGAATAATAAATGAACACTTCATGTCTTAATTTTATTCATCGCTCACGCTGCTATACATGTCTAAATCCAGCAAAATGTAAAAGAGCAAAAATAACTAATTTTCAAATTGGGGAAAATGGAGTGCACAGATGATGAGTGCTTGTTTTTATGCAAATAAGCGTGGCACACAATCAATTTAAAATGTGTTTAGTACATCAATTGCCATAACATACTAATGTTTGTAATCACATGTTAAATTTTCTTGTGCAAACGTTCAAGTTTTGTGCACAGATTTCCTGCTTATTTTTTGCATACTTTGATAAATGAGACCCATTTCACTATGGTGTCTCAATGTGATGCATTGCTTGAATATGTCTTAAAATAATTGAAGTTTTATAAGGACAGTGTTTGCATAATCTCTTCAGATTTTTAGCCGTATATAATGAAACAAGTCATACCAAAGAATGTAGCAAAATTAAAAATGACTCATTTAACAGTAACTCTGAACAATAGCTTTCTTGCTATGCCTACAAACACAAGGATATTTTACAAACATGTTTAATGCTACATTAAAAATGTCTTGGTGAATAGCGTTTTGACTATATATCCAACCACATGAAAACGTGAAAAATGTGAATGCTAGTAAATTACATGCAGTCTGTGGCTATGAATTACTGCATTATGAATAGTGTTGAAAAATGAACTGCAAGTTATTCATTGTACTTCGGTGTATGTGATGAAGTGATAAGTCATCAATTCTGTCAAACTATTCAAACATCTGATGTGAATGTTCAGGGGTAGAAAAGGAGAAAATGAGGAAAAAATGCTGGTCAAAACCTTCACTAACTGCTTTATTTTGACCAAGGTCATTAGTGTGTCCTTATGAGAGCTACTGCTTAAATTTACATTTACTGCATTTGGTAGATGCTCTTATCCAGAGTGACTTACATTTATCCCATTTATACAATTGAGAGTTAAGTTTTCAAGGGCTCAGCAGTGGTAGTTCGGTTGTCCTGGGATTCGAACTCACAACCCTTTTGAGCAGTAGTCCATTGCCTTAACGACTGAGCACTTTGAATTTGCCCTTGGATTTTATTATTAAAGTCCTGCTTGAAAATTCAAATATTTTACATGTCCCAAACTGTAGCTTGTTTATTAGGAAACATTTTAAATAGTTGATTATTGATTTACTCACATTCAGCAAGTACTTTCAGGTCTGTAGTTGTTCCAGAGATTATCTGGTGAAAACTGGGGATGTACTATGTTGCAGCCATATATCCTGATGACTAGTTCTGTGCTAATACAACACACACATACAGTAACAGTGTTTTAATTCAGAATATGACTCTGCCTAAGGTCCAAACTGAAACGTGTCTTGGCTGTATCTGAAAGAGGGCCAAATAAATAATTGAAAAATGAGTAGAATGGTATGCAAGATCAAACATGGCAGTTGTATTTTGGGAAGTCATGATCTTCAGTTAAAATAATAACTTGCTCCAAAAGCAGAAAAAAAAATCCATGAGTCATGGTTAGAAACCTTCCCAGAATCATAGAGGCTGTTCTAGCTGCATAGAGTAGGCGGAATCAATATTCATACATATAGTTTGAAATAGGACATTTCATCAAGCACATGTGGATGTGATGGTTTGGTGCCCACATACTTTTGGCCATGTAGTTTAAGTAACAATTTTGAAAGATGAACAGAAAGTTGTTTGTTAGTAACTACCAATCTCAAACATTTGACAAAAAGCATACTAAGACTTATCAAACTGACCTTCATCTATCAATCACTGCTATGGTGAGTTGAAATGATTGAATGAGCCACCATATTCATAATTCCCTTGGCTTGATGTTTGGATGGACCAAACATTGTGAATGTAATATTAGCTTTGTGTGTTTAAGTACAGAAGTTAATTTATTTTCTAATAGATGCTGACAGGCGCATCAAGGGGGCCCAGCCAGTTGTGGAGATGGATGGAGATGAGATGACTAGGATAATCGGGGAATTTATCAAAGCAAAGGTGAGAAATGTCTGTTCAAAGAATGTAATACTGATATTGAAGAAATGTGCTATTAAGCTCAAATTTTGAGATGAACATAGAACAATTTTATTAACACTGATTATGCATACTGATGATATTTGATGTAAATAATTCAAATATTTGTAGAGTGTTGACAGACCACAGCATTTGTGTGTATGCTGTTTTTGTCTCCTGTATACATGCATCTGATGCACCTCAGCTCATCCTAACCAATGTTGATGTGGAGCTGAAGTACTTTGATCTGGGTCTCCCCTACCGTGACCAGACTGATGACCAGGTTACCATTGACTCAGCCTTAGCAACCAAGAAGTACAATGTTGCTGTCAAGTGTGCGACTATCACTCCTGATGAGGCCAGGGTTAAAGGGTAAAGTTAGCTTTCCAGTTATAGCTTTCATTACCATGAATAATCAAGTAACCTGACTGAAGATACCTGCTCTTACCCAGAATTCAGGTTGAAGAAAATGTGGAAAAGTCCTAACGGAACATCAGAAACATCTTGGGTGGCACAGTTTTTCGTGAACCCATTATCTGCAAGAACATTCCCAGACTTGTTCCTGGTTGGACACAGCCTATCACAATTGGCAGACATGCCTTTGGTGACCAGGTCTATTTTTTGACATGCCTAATTTTAGCAGTAAATTACAACAGATGTCATTCCTTAACCTTGTATATAATTATGTGATTATATGTTCTTTGTACAGTACAGAGCCACAGACTTTGTTGTGAATGCACCAGGCAAATTTAAGATCAGCTTTACTCCAGCTGATGGAAGCAAAAGCCAGGAGTGGGAAGTATTCAATTTCCCTGGGGGTGGCTGTGGAATGGGCATGTACAATACTGATGAGGTCAGGGAAATGTATTTATTTTTAAAGTGTGTTCAGTTTTATATTATTGAGGGAATTAAAAAAAATTATTTTATGGTTGTACATTGGAAAGAAAATGCTAGGCCTTTGGTTTCAGAATGAGCAAAAGGAATACACAGTTTAATATTTAAATTTTTTTTTCCATGAATTTCTAATCGAGAAATCCCCGGCCCTTCCTCATATTTAAGCACAACCCTTATTAATATGGTAAGTGTTGTCTTTTCTGTGAAAAAATTAGATTCTCTAGTTCTCAATACCTTTGACTCTTCATCCATTTTAAAAGCACAGAATAAATGTATAATTAACATTAATAATGAAGGCTGTGGTGCATTTTATAGATTGTAGGACACTACTGTCACAAATGATCACACTAAATAAAATCTATAGGCCTACATGAAATTGAAGGTTATAACGACAAAAAAGAAACAAAGAAGGCTGTTGGCCATGAATGCTAACTCTCTAAACCTCAAGTGAAGTGTCTGTGCCTGATTCCAAAAAAGGGTTTCTGTATAGCTCATGAAAAAAGTCAAATACTGTCATCACTCTCTCAATGCATGAGAAGTTTAGGCACTAATTTGAGTGACAAACACACTGAAGGCTAGAATGAAGGTCTCTTGCAGTTCTCCGAAGACTGAATGTGATGTAAAATAGGACATTCAGATCACAAATTTAAATCACCATTTGCATAAACCCAGAATTTTTTGTCAACAATGGCACTATTTTAAATGAAGACACTTGTCCAAGTTAAAAAGTAAAAACCTTCCCTTTTTGTTTGCAGTTTCTCACTTGCTCAAATGTTTGTCCTCTCTCTCCACAAGTCCATCACTGGCTTTGCTCACAGCTGCTTCCAGTATGCTATCCAAAAAAAAATGGCCTCTTTACATGAGCCCCAAGAATACCATCTTGAAAGCGTATGATGGGCGCTTCAAGGACATCTTCCAGGACATCTTTGAGAAGTGAGCTATTTTGGTGAACATAAATGTACAGTTTTGAAAGTCAAAGTCAAAAACTACACTATATGGGCAAAATAATGTGGATACCCATCACACTTTTGTGTGCTTCTTAAACATTCCATTTCAAACCATGGGCATTATGGAATTTCATGCTTTGTGTTTGTTGCCTTGTGAAAGGCTTTTCACTACACTTTGAAGAATGGGTGTGGGGATTTGTTTATTCAGCCACAAGACCATTACTGAGGTTGGGGACTAGTGCCAAGCTTGTCTTCATAGATGTAACTTTGTGTACATGGCCATTCTGGACCTGGTTACGGATAGGCTTTGTAATGCTAGTGAATGGAAGTCAATGTTTTAGAATACAAAGTAATTCTGGACAGTTGGTGTGCTTACAAGTTTGGCAATACATTGGGGAAGGCCCAGATATGAGTGTGATGGTCAGGTGTCCACAAACTTTTGGCCATATAGTTTGTCAATTTAATTTTTAAATCTGTATTAAAATGTTCAGGTCTGTTGCACATAATTGTGCAAAATGTGTTGAAATTACTAGTGTATTTAACAGATTTTTTTTTAAAATGCCAGGGGAGGTGGATATCACCTGTATTTCCTTCCTTTGCACACACTGACCATCGACAGGTTCAAGAAACTGTCTAACTTTGTATATAATGTGAATGAAGTTTGTCATCTGTCCCTGAAAGCTTCTTGCTGAGTTTCTGCCAGATCTGTAGAGGTTCTAAAAGAGAGGTAGCCCTGACACTTATCCAGTGTTTCTCAGACCATGGTTACACCATGTGGACAAAAGCTTGTTGTCTCATGATCATCACACCCATTTCGGATTTAGTATCCCTCTTCTGGGGAAAGGGTTTTCCACTAGATTTTCATAGAACGAGGGTGTGGAGATTTGCCTATTCAGCCATAAGAGGATTAGTGAGGTCAGGCACTGATACCAGGAAACCTGTTGCACAATTGTCATTTAATTCACCCCTGATTTGTTCATTGGTGTTGAAGTAAATGATCTCTTCAGGCTTCACACTCAAGTACTTCCACATCAGCCTTGGCAAACCATGTCTTCATCTTATAACATTGTGTGTCCATTTGGCAGTAGTTTGTGGACGGGTTTAAAGTGTTGACAATCCTTTGGCGATATAGATTGCATATATAGCACTAATGCTGAATTTCCCCCTTCCTGACTGCCAAGGGTGGTGACTATCACCTGGGTAATATGCCAGAATGTTATAAGGAACTGAACCATCAAAGGGCTGATTGAAAAAGCATTTATTGACAACCATCACACTTGGATACTGGGAGGGGCAATTCTTGCTTTGTAGAACCTGAAAGTGAAAGTGCACAGTAATGTTAGGTCAGTCTTTGAGGACTGGTATGTGTACAAATGAAATGAAATGTGTTTGCTAATCAGCTAAGTTTGTTATACAGTGGTTACAAAATTGACCATGAATTGGATATAAAAAGTTGACCCATGTATGTTAAAAAGACAGGATTTTGTGATGGGGAGGAAACTAAGGTAAATCATATCAGGTCTAGGTCCCCTTTTAATGTGCTACTGCAGTCAACAAAATTCAAATGCAAAACAAATATAAATGTTTTAAGAAATAAGTGCATACACCTTTTATAGTGGGGCATGTGACAGTGCTCAGAATGAATTAATCAATAAAAGAACCTGAAATTTTAATAGGGGTAAAACTTTATACAAGTTTGATTTGTGTCAGCTGTTGCATTTGATGATAAATTGTCTGAAAAAGTGCTGTTTATTTGGATAAGTGGCAAAGCAAAATTTCAGTGTGACCACTCCATGGCGTGGATTGAACTCCTCAGTACCAAACCCAAATGTAACGGTGTCCAATAACAATCCACAGATGAATGGAGCAGAGAACAGATGTAGCACAGCCGAGGCTGACAAATCCAAATGTGGTAGGATCTTTTTTTTATGGTCCTCAACAAATAGTGCGACCACATTTCCCTGCTGCTGCTCTTCTGCTCGACTCACGTGGGGCATCTGACGATTGTGTTGTGCATTTTATCTGCCCTGTGAGTTTACATCAGTTATTGCCCCTGTTGTGTATGTCCCTATTCAGGCAGACATGGCTCTGTCTAAGCTCCATGAGGTGCTCAGTATCATTTAAACAAACCTCCCCTCACTGTGACAGATGGGACTTTAATAAAGCCAACATCAGGTACGTCATGTTGAACTTCTATCAACATGCCTCCTTTTCCAACTAGAGGGG